>CAWUFW010006881.1:600000-1086181 GCA_963921515.1 Calotriton arnoldi
ATTCGCACAAAATTCGGAAGTTATCCACAGTGGTTGATCGTTTATCAACAGATACTGCTGGTGGTTTCTTGATGATTGACACAGAAATGGTTGCAATCAGATCAATGGTTTTGCAAAATCGACTTGCCCTTGATATCTTATTGGCAAAAGAGGGTGGAGTCTGTGGCATGTTGAAAATTCAACACTGCTGTACCTATATCCCTGACAAAAGTAAAGGAATCGAGGGATACATAAAGAATATTACGAAATTACATGAAGATTTGACCCAACTGGAGGTTGACTGTGTTTGGGAAAAACTTGGTAAAAGTTTCTCCTCTGTAGGTAAATGGTTTTCTACTTTTGGAAGTAGCTTATTCGGAAAAATAATAGTGCCAATTACTTCAGTAGCTGTAGTAGCCTTAGTGATAATAACAACATACAAATGTTGTAAGTGTAACAGTGGAAAAAGGAAGTGACAGAATTAGAGAATAAACGAAGAGCGAGAAAAAGAGAGGAAATAGAGCTAGAAGAATACTAGAATATGATGAAAGATATAGATGAAAGTGCCATGAAAAGAGAGAAGAATACAGAGGTTTAGATAAAAGATGATGGCATTTGGTATGGTAGGTATTTTATGATGGCTCCAGGAAGCCATCAAAGGGGGGATTGATGGAGCAGGATTTTGCAAAAAGAAACCTGCTCGAATGAATACCCCCATAATACGTACTAACAGTAAGTAGTAATAGAAAACTAACGTGCACCTTACATAAACACGAGGGAAATAGGTTTGCGCATACATGCACTAACGTGAGATAACGCATGAAAGAACTAAAACCATATTTACATTGAGCTTTGGAAGAAACGAGAAATAATGCATGACTAGGCCGCATGTGCATTTCGTAGTTTGCATGTTGTAGCTTGCTTTGAAATTATAAATAATACTGCTTTTGCATAAAACTATGCTTCGAAAAACGCTAACAGGGAATAGTGTAAAGGTGGGTGGTAAACAGTGAAAACTACATTATCATATAATTAATGAATGTTCATTTTCCATTTGCTATAGTGAGCTGGATGAGACGCCATTTTCCCTTAACTTAGCCGAATAAAGGAGGGGCAGGATAAACAAGTGAAATTGATCTGTCAGAGGCACACTGAAGCGCTGAGCACAGCAGAAGAAGTGCAAGGGTTGAAGACCAATGTGATGATCGTCTGCCAAGGGATGTGACAAACCGTGGGACAGAAAGACTCCTTCCGCGGACATTGCTTAAACTTATGTACAATTGTAACATGAATTAAATCGTGTGAACGGAACTATTATGAAATCATGGGAATGGGTGTAGAACAATGAACAAGCCCAAATTTTGAGTACAGTCACAGTGGTGTGACGGTCCACCTCTAAAATTCTCCAATCATCTGCCTAGTTTCGTAAAATGTTTCAACTGATGTGGGACGGACATGTAGGTTTTAGGGAATAACTGGGGTGTCTTTAGGGGTGTGGTTAGGTTAGGCTGGCTACAGTGAGAGAGAGGGGAGATGCGTCGCTGTCCGTCAGTTTGCAGAGAGGCCTAGCTGTTCCTGTCCTGTCCCGTTCCTGTCCCTGTAATTTTTGTTCCCTGATTCTATTTCAGGGGACCCCCACCATCACTTTGGCCAGAGGGGTGGTTTTCTACAGATCCTTTAGGTTAGTATTATTCTGACTCGTTCTTGCAAAATTACCTGCAAATGTATTTTGTCTCTGAAACTTTTGTCTCTTTATCTATCCTCTCCTTCATGCACATGTCATTATTTGATTGATGAGTTTGTCTCTATCTGAAATTGCTGATGTTTTTCTCCCCCTTTGTGAGTTCATTGTTTGCCCTTGTGACCGTATGCACTGAGCATTTTTATCATTTAATTTGAGATAAAGCTTTATCAACTTCAACGAGAGTCTGTGTTTATTTAGCTGATTGAATAGTTAGTTAGATAGTAGTATCATTACCATCAACTATTCAACTAATTGGTTCATCGACCAAGTAGAAGGAAAGTTGATGTATAAGTTAGATAAGTATTTTAAATTGTCATACATGGATTTTAGAAGGAAAATAATTGAACTTTTATAAATTGACCCCAGCGCATCAGGGATTTGGGTGAATGTGTATGGGCCATTGTTCTGTGATATTGTCGAGTATTGATCCCTGATCAGGTATTGGCCTTGCGCTGGATCAATGGTACTCCAGTAAAAGTCATATCAGAGACTGCAGGACGGCGCCATCTGTTCCTCAGTGCCAGCTCCTGTACTAGAGCAACACAAGCTATACCCCCCAGTGGCAGAACTCCCACCACTGTGGAAGTTAACAAGTCCCATCTTGTGCTCATGTGGAACAGACCTTTGACCGTCTTATGGAAAGTGCCCTGTGGTTGCAACACGCATATCCACCAACTTTCTTCATCACCGTAGATGCTTTCAGAGCCCCTTCTGTAACACAGATCATGCTCGCTCACATCTTAAGCAGATGCTTCTTCATTTGCCAGGGGACATGCAAATGAGGGAAACATTTGACCCTGAGCCTGTGATGTATTATAGATGTGGGCGCAGAGGCAAAGCATCCGTCTGGGTTGTTGGTACTTTATACTTGGAAATAGATCATAGTCTCTCTTGACGGTTGTCGCTGTAGCGCGAAGATCATGTCAGGCATCGCAGGCAGTCATTGCTGGAGCTTCACGTTGGCGGTTACCGCAGGCTGTCGATGCTGCAGCGTGAAGTGCAGGTTTCACGTTGTTGGGCATTGCAGGTGGTTGCTGAGGCGCGAAGAGTAGGATTCACCAGAGCTTTGCGTTGGCAGGCAGTGCGGGTGACAAGATCTTGGCACAAACAGACCTACTTGCGGTCGCGAAGAGCCCACAACTTCAGGATTTCTCTTTTCTTTGAGTGGGGAGCATCTCTTGGGGGTCAGGAACCCACTCCAGCAGAAGTTAGCATGGCTGAAGCCAGTCCAGTTGCGGGTCCAGACAGCACGTCAGCTGGGCAGATGCAAGGAGGGCTCTGGAGCATGTTATGGCCCTGTAGCTCAGAACAGGAGGTCGGTAAGCTGACACTTGGAGTCACTTCAGCCTGGGATGAAGGGTGCAGGTCCAGTCTTCCTTCTCAGCAAGCAGGGCAGCAGGTCAGCAGAGTAACAGGGCAGAAAGGCAGCAGTCCTTCTGGCAGCAAAGAGGCAGAGCAGTCCTTCGCCTGTAGTATCCACAGGTTCAGAGGTGTACTGAAGAGTTGGGTCTGAGGGTCGACTATTTATGCCAGGAACAGGCTGCAGGCACCAAATGTTGAGGGCAGGAAAATGCCAACTTTCTAAAAATTAAAACCTAAGGAAGGCTTGGGTCCTAAGCTAACTAGATAGGACCACCAATAGTTATATACTCAAAAGTATCCAGTAGCTATTATTCAAATTTAATCAGAAACAGAGCCAACGGAATTAATTCATAGGCTCTTGTGATTTATTTCACAATTTTTCAAATCATTTCGTAGATTCAATGACATTCAATTCATGTCAAACAGTGAGGGCAACACAAACTGGTGACATTTTTCAACATAAGAATTACATAAACAATTAACACATACATATAAACAATCTTTACAAATGTGTATGATACATCAAAGATTTAAGTGCAATCACGTGCAATCACAAAAACAAACGGGTATTTAAAGCACCAGTCCATAAATCAAAAGATCGCAAAAAGGCGGAGAGGCAAGTTACAACTTGATAATCACTTTTCGTTCTCCTGCCTATATGCACATGGGACCCCCAGAGCTTTGCATATAGGCAGGAGAACGAAAAGTGATTTTCAAGTTGTAACTTGCCTTTTTGCGATCTTTTGATTTATGTCAATTAGAGGCAAAAATTACCTTGGCTCCTCTCCCCAACCTAAGGATTTGTGGCTATAGAAAACATTAATTATATATATACCTGGCACAGTTTTAGAACTCAGGTAAAGTTTGGAGATAGATCTATGCTCCATTGATGACTTGGAATGGAAAACAGCATTGATGGCTCCAAGGCAAATAGCAATAGCATTATAGGTTCAGCCAATTAAAGTACCTCCAACGTATAAACTATACTAGGGAGAAATTATGGCAGATAGGGAGAGAGTCCTCTTCAGCTTGACTGAGGTGAAGGAAGGAGATGGGGGATTTTTTGCACTCTCTATGGGTATATCCATTTTTTCCAGGAATGCTGGGGAGTGGTGAAATCCTCTCTGAGGTAACACAGCTCAATTTAGAATTGCCACCTCATATTGCTTTGCTTAACATCTTAGATGCCGGCCTGGGACCACTGATTGCGGCGGAGACCGGATCCAGCGACGCGGCACCCAGGCCTGCGGGCCCACGACTGCTCCCCCGTGGCCTTGGGACTGGGCTGTTGGTGCGGTGCCTGCGGGAGACCGGCTGCCCACCGGGATCCTTCGAATGAGGGCCGCTCCGGCCCCGGCCAGTGCTCCCCGCTTCTGCCTCTGCTGAGCAACCATCCACTGTGGAGCCTGACCCTTAGCAGCGCCCCGGGACCGGGGGGCTCGTTGGCTGTCCGCGGTGGGCCCTGGGGCAGGTGGCGGACCCTCGTGGACTGCGGGGCTGAGGTGTGTTGCCCCGTGCTCGAGGGCGGCCTGCCGCCGTGAGACCCGGCCGCGGTCCGCGCACCGCATCGGCCACCACTCCGGGTGGAGGAAGGCAGGGGCCTCGGTGATTTCGTCGGCCCCTTTCCTCACCCCCGTGCATATTGAGGGTTTGAGGCGTGTCGTGGGGCCGGCGGCAGCGTCCTATGGACGGAGGAGATCCAACGCCATTGGGGCCTAACCTCGGACCACGCCACAACGGGGCTGCGGTGTCGGCCGCTACTTCGAGTGGAGGGGGGAAGAGAGTGTGAGCATCTGCACCCTGACCTACCTGGCGTGCCTCCGCGACCTCTGCGCTGCCTGGTGAGTGAGCCCCATGCACCCAGGGCTGCCTGCTGCAGGGTGGAATCGGCTGCAACCACCGAGCAGCGTGGGGCCCCAAGCGAGGGCCCCTGCCGCCCCTCTCCTCCTCCTTCTCCCCCCGCAGTGGTCCCCATGGACTGGCGGCCCGCCTCGTCTTCTGGACCACACTGCCTGCCTTGCGCCGCCCCCGGGGCCCGCCGGGGACGGCGGCCCGGGCCTTGGGACCTTGTTCTGACTCCGGGCCTGCCTGCGGAGGGGGAGTCCGCCCCGGCGAGACCTGATCTTGGACCACGTGGCGGAGTGGCGGCGGGCTGCCGGGTGTGACTCCGGCGGCCGGTGGCTCGGCACCTCCTGTGTCATCCGGTGAGTGCGGAGGTGGAAGGTACTGGGACCTTGCTGAGCAGTGCCTCCCATCGCCTGCAGGCAACCTGCCGGGGGGGTGGAATCGGCTGCGGATCTCGTGCAGCGTGGGGTCCTGGGCAAGGGCCCCCTCCACTGCACCCCCTCTCCTGCGCCGCCTCGCCGGGCCCGGCTGGCCTGCACTCGGCCGAGCCCGCGCTGCTGCGCTGCTGCGCTGCTGTGCTGCTGCGCTGCTGCGCTGAGAGGCCTGACCTACACAGCGCTCCCCATCGCTACACCCTACCCACTGGGGAGGTGGAATTGGCTGTGCCCATCGAGCAGCGCGGGGTCCCGGGTGAGGACCCCTCCACCGTCCTCCCGTCTCTGGCACCCGCGGTGGTGGAGGTGGCTGCAGTCACCAATCAGCGTGGGGTCCCGGGCGGGGGCCCCTCCACTGCCCCCCCCTTTTCCTACACCCACGGTGCCTCTACTGGCCTACTGACTATGGATCCTTGAGCCCTCAATCTCTGACGTAGCCCACTCTCCTGGACCTGCGGACTCCGTGGCCGGGCCCCGCACCCCGTGGTCTTGCTCTAACCCCGGGCCCCCCGGACTGTGCAGCTGGTTGATTATCCCTCCGCCAGCATTCACAAGGAGTGCGTACCCTGGTCTGCCCAGCAAAGAGGAGGGGTCCTCCACGAACTCCCACACCCAAGCGTTCTAGTTTGGTTTCTTCTTTAGCTCTTGTTATTTGTTAGGGTCGACAGATGCTTCTGTTCCTGATGTATAGGGAGGGGGAGGGGGAGGGGGGAAGGGAGGGGGGACCGTTGTCCCAGTTTTTTACCGACACACTTTGTTTGCTGCATCAGCATGGCTTCTCAGCGCTTTGACACACGCACGCACGCAAGCACCACCCGAGCCACACCTGGAGACCTGCCGTCCCAGACGGGCCGGGAACCCCACACGCACTTGCCACCCACTTGCTGCACCATATCCCATACCCCCGGCCCCCATGACGGACATCCATAGCGATAGGGTGCTACTCCGTGTAATATCATGGAATGTTAATGGCCTGCTGGACAGAATCAAGAGAACAGCAGTCCTCCGCTTCGCGCAGCGCCATGCACCCGACATACTACTGCTCCAGGAAACGCACCTTGTTGGGCACAACTGCCCCTTTCTGGCGCGTTATGGCTATGACAGGGTCTGGCACTCTGGATTCAGTAGGCGTGGCCATCCTCATGCGCCGCACCCTTCCATTTGTACTGACTAAAGCCACCACTGACCCCCTGGGGTGCTTCCTGGTCCTGGAGGGTACTTTAGGTGACCGTACGCTCAACCTATTGTCGGTCTACTCCCCTCCATCACTGCTGACCTCCACACTTGACCGCACCGCGGCCCAGATCACCGCCCTCCCTTCTGGGTTGCTGGTGATTGACGGCGACTTTAATGCAGTCATGAATCCTACCCTTGACACTGCAAGAACCCCATCGGCCACCAGAACCGCACACGCTCACCTCTTGATGAACTGGGCAGGCGCCCTAGGGGTCTGTGACACATGGAGAATCTGGCACCCCAAATCCCAGCAGTACACGCATACCTCCGCTGCGCGCCATACACATGCGAGAATAGATTACATTTTCATGCCCGCCCTTGACTGTCGCGAAATCAGGGACATTGCTATGCTCCCTAGAGGTATATCCGACCACTCGCCCCTGGTGATGGGGGTGGGAGACCTCCCAGACACACCGCGCCCATTCTGGAGGCTAAACGCGTGGTTCCTCCAAGACACAGACCTTAAGGAATCAATCGGGGACGAACTCCAACAGTACTTCACCACCAACCAGGGCTCTGTCTCCTCCCCGGGCACCCTGTGGGAAGCTGGCAAAGCCACCATCCGCGGCTTTGCGAAAGGCTGACTCAAGCTGAAACGGCTTGCACAGGACTCCCAGATTACTCTCCTGGAGACCCAGGCGACTCTCCTTGAGACCCGCGCCGCTGCGCTCAGAACCGACTCCCAGGACAGGCGCCTGGCATTTCTGAGAACTGAGATTAGGCAGGCCTCCCTAGAGGCTGCCAGACTGTTATGGAGGTCCTCTGTCGCTAGAGTGTACGGGTGGGGAGATAAAAATGGAAAGATCCTCCATCGGCTCACCACGTATCCGCTGGCCAATCACATAATCCCAGAGTTGATCACCCCAGAAGGCGAGACTCAACACTCGGCGACTGCAATCGCCCAATGCTTTGCCACATACTACTCCAAGCTCTACTCCGCCCAGCCTCCGCCCAGCCTCCCGCCATGTCCCTCTCGGACCTGCTCCATCGGGAAAAGGTCTCACTCCCGCGGCTTAGGGCTGCAGATGCGGCGGCCTTAGACCTCCCCATTGAACCGGAAGAAATCAGTGACGCCATTTCTCGTCTTGCATCGGGTAAGACCCCGGGCCCAGACGGAATCCCACAGGAGTTCTATGCGGCCTATCACGACACGCTGGTTCCCCACCTCATGGAGGTTTACGCCGAAGCAGCTGACAGGGGCTCATTCTGGCCGGAAACCGACACCGCCACTATCGTGGTGATCCCTAAATCCCAGCCCCCGTCCACACATTGCTCTGAGTACCGTCCCATCTCTCTCATCAACTCCGAGGTCAAGGTGTTCGCGTCGATCTTAGCCAACCACCTACGGCCGCATCTGGCCACCCTGGTCCATCCCGACCAATGTGGCTTTATGCCTTCCAGGGGCACCCGCCACTGCCTCAGACGTTTCCACTTAGCTCTGGCTAACTGCCAACTACCTGGCGCTCCTACTCATTGATTTTGAAAAAGCCTTTGATTCCATAGACTGGAGGTACCTGGAGGCGGTGTTGCAGCACCTGGGAATGGGGCGACACTTCTGTAATTTAGTATGCGTCTTGTACCACAGGCCGCAGGCTCGGGTGCTTGTCAATGGAGCGCTCTCGCAGCCCTTCCCCATCAGGAGGGGCACGAGGCAGGGATGCCCCCTCTCGCCGATCCGCTTCGTCTTGGTGATGGAACCCTTGGCATGCCTCATACGGGCGGACAAACGGATTACGGGCTGGAGGTGGCCCGGACTGGGCGAGGACAAGATCGCTCTCTATTCGGATGATGTCCTGCTCTTCCTGGCTGAGCCGGCCCAGTCCGGACCCCGGTGCCTCCGTGCTTTACACCTGTCCGGTCAGACCTCTGGTCTGCGCTTGAACTCCAACAAGTCGGTTCTTGTCCCCCTCCATATCTCTAGGGACTGCTTTGAGTGGCAAACCATGATATCCATCCGGAGGCAGTCTTTTAAGTACCTGGGGATCTGGGTTGCCCTGCTCCCCGGCCTGACCTGGTCGCTTAACGTGACCCCGCTGGTGAAAAAGGCCCGTGCCAATCTCCACCAGTGGCAGACGCTCCCACTGAACCCCCTGGGTAGAATCGCCCTATTCAAAATGATGATACTGCCCCGATTCCTATACATACTCCAGAACATGCCCTTCCTCTTCTCGCGGACCTGGTTCAGGGAACTGGACAGTCTGGCTACCACATTCCTCTGGTGGGGTAAACGGCCTCGCTTAGCCCTTGCCCAGTGCCGAATCCCACCATTCGATGGTTGGCTCGGTATGACAAACCTATACCTCTATTACTTGGCAACCCGCCTCCTCACCATCCACGACTGGTTCAACGGGGGCTGGTCAGATCCAGCATACAGAGTGGAACTACATGTCCTGGGCCTACCTGGAATCCAAGGGATGTTATACGGAGCTCCTATCCCCAGATCTATGCCTACGGTGACCCGAGGGGTCCTTCTGGCTTGGCGGGCCTCCTTGCGCCACACCCACTGGTCAAATAAACTTGGCTTCAGGAAGTTACCACCCTGACAGGATTCAGAGCCTGGGACCTCATTGGCATCTCGCAGCTCGGGGACGTCTGGGGGGGTGACCACATGCGTACCTTCCAGGACCTCCAGGCCCGACACTCCCTGTACCCCTCGCAGTTCCTCCGGTACCTGCAGCTGCGCCACGCCCTTCATGCCCACATCTCGAGTGGTACCTCGCTGCCCGGAGGCCCAAATCATGACTAGAGACCTAGGGAAGGGAGGGATTTCCCAAATCTACCGCTCCTTAACGAACAATACCCCAAATACACTGCACCAACTCAGGGCCCAGTGGGAGGGATGGATTGAGACCCTGGATGACGAGGACTGGAGGGACGCATTGATGACACCCAAGACAATCACTACCTCAGCCAGACTCCGGCTGGTCCAAGTATATTACCTTCACGCTGCATACCTTACGCCGAGGCGCCTACACAGCGCCGGACTGAGGCCTGACGCATCGTGCCCCTGCTGTAACCAGCAACAGGCGGATTGCTTCCACATGGTATGGCTCTGCCCCGCCATCACACGATTCTGGAACTCCATAGAGCGGGAACTCACCGAGGTCCTGGGCTGGGAAGTCCCACACAACCCACTGCATGCGCTCCTGGGGGTTACCAACGGCCTAGACGGATCCAGAGCAGACAAACTTTTCCTAAACACTGCTATGATGGTAGCCAAAAGGGACATTGCCTCTAGCTGGTTGAGCCCGGTCGCCCCCACCTTGGCAAGATGGCGCAGAGGGGTGGACTGGTGCCTAGCGCAGGAAAAGCCCTTGTACGAAGCCAGGGGATGCCCAACGAAGTACCGCAAAGTATGGGGCAAATGGGTGGTTGTCATAGAAGAATAACGCTCCACTTCTGGGTCTGTAACCTGAATGCAGGGTCTCAAGGTCGCCAGTCTGGTACCCGCGGTCCTCTGGGGAAGTGAGGGGGGTGGTCATGCGATGCTGTCATGATTCTGTAATGAATAGTGGTCTATGCTGATTGCTGGTCATGGTGCACAGTCAAAATATCGAAATTTATATATCGATGTACAGAAATATCGAGTTCACAATATCGATAGTGTGAAATATCGATGTTTTGTATATCGATGTAGTAAATATCGATTTGAGGTGTTTAGGTAAATATCGATGTTAGAAATATCGATAGTAAAAATATCGACATGTTAAAATATCGTTTTTGTATGTTTTTTCAAATATTTTATAGTCAATGTTAAGTAGTAAATTGTGTTTAAAATGTATATAATAATGGGTTTTTTTAATACTGTTTTAGGAGCGGGATGTTGGGTTATAAGGGATAAGGGTGGGGAGTGTTTTAAAAAAATTAATTTAATTTGTATAAATGTTTAAATTTTATGTATGAATTTATTTTTAAATTTCCAATTTCCAATTAAAATTTAGGAGCGGGATCTTGGGTTTATAGGGGATAAGAGTGGGGAGTGTTTTAAAAAAGTCACAAATATTTTGTTTAAATTGTAAAAATTAAAAAAATAATTTTAAATTAAATTACGAATTTTAAATTAACATTTCGGAGCGGGATGTTGGGTTTATAGGGGATAAGGGTGGGAGTGTTTTAAAAAAGTTAAACGCAATTTATTTAAATTGTAAATTTAAAAAAAATTATTATAAAATTAAATTTCGAATTTGAAATTAAAATTTAGGAGTGGGATATTGGGTTTATAGGGGATAGGGCTGGGAGTGTTTTAACAAAAATATAAAATATTTGTATAAATTTGTAATATTTAAGTATGAATTTATAATAACATTTTCAATTTCAAAATAAAATTTAGTAGTGGGGAGTTGTGTTTATAGGGGATAAGGGTGGGAGTGTTTTATAAAAAATAAATAAATATTTTGGAAAAATTTTAAATTAATAATTATTAATTTTTACATTAATTTCGATTTTAAAATTAAAATTTAGGAGTTGGATGTTGAATTTCTTGGGTATAAGGGTGAGGAGTGTTTTGTAAAATTAATATTTTTATTTGTATACATTGTAAATGATAAAAAATTTATTTCTAAATTTCTTCCAAATTTCAAAGTAAAATGTATGAGTGGAATGTTGTATTTATAGGAGATAAGGGTGTTTTAATTTGAAAAATAAATATATATAAATATGCAAAAAATTTACAAAAATATTTTATTGTATACTATAAAGATATTACAATTTAATTAAATGTAGGAAATGTAAACAAATTTGTAAAAATTAAATTAATACAAAGAATTATAAAATATGTCACAAACAAAAAAATATTATGTTATACAATGTATGTACTAGTGTGAACATTTGTTAATTAAATAGTGATTATAGTGGGAATAGTAAATAAATGAAGTTTAGTGTTCAGCACCTACCCTAATTAAATACAGACTGGAGTGGGAATAGTACATTAATTAAGTTCAGTGTCCAGCAACTACCCCAATGAAATACAGACTGGAGTGGGAATAGTAAATTAATTAAAGTTAGTGTCCAGCACCTACCCCAATTAAATACAGACTGGAGTGGGAATAGTAAATTAATTAAGTTTAGGGTCCAGCACCTACCCCAATTAAATACAGACTGGAGTGGGAAAAGTAAATTAATTAAGGTCAATGTCCAGCACCTACCCCAATTAAATACAGAATAGAGTGGAAATAGTAAATTAATTAAGGTCAGTGTCCAGCATCTACCCCAATTAAATACAAACTGGAGTGGGAATAATAAATTAATTAAGTTCAGTGACCCGCACCTACCCCAATTAAATACAGACTGGAGTGGGAATAGTAAATTAATTAAGGTCAGTGTCCAGCAACTACCCCAATTAAATACAGGCTGGAGTGGGAATAGTAAATTAATTAATGTTAGTGTCCAGAACCTACCCCAATTAAATACAGACTGGAGTGGGAATAGTAAATTAATTAAAGTTAGTGTCCAGCACCTACCCCAATTAAATACAGACTGGAGTGGGAATAGTAAATTAATTAAGTTTAGTGTCCAGCACCTACCCCAATTAAATACAGGCTGGAGTGGGAATAGTAAATTAATTCATGTTAGTGTCCAGCACCTACCCCAATTAAATACAGACTGGAGTGGGAATAGTAAATTAATTAAAGTTAGTGTCCAGCACCTACCCCAATTAAATACAGACTGGAGTGGGAATAGTAAATTAATTAAGTTTAGTGTCCAGCACCTACCCCAATTAAATACAGACTGGAGTGGGAAAAGTAAATTAATTAAGGTCAATGTCCAGCACCTACCCCAATTAAATACAGAATGGAGTGGAAATAGTAAATTAATTAAGGTCAGTGTCCAGCATGTACCCCAATTAAATACAGACTGGAGTGGGAATAGTAAATTAATTAAGTTCAGTGTCCAGCACCTACCCCAATTAAATACAGACTGGAGTGGGAAGAGTAAATTAATTAATGTCAGTGTCCAGCACCTACCCCAATTAAATACAGACTGGAGTGGGAATAGTAACTTCATTAAGGTTAGTGTCCAGCACCTACCCCAATTAAATACAGACTGGAGTGGGAATAGTAAATTAATTAAGGTTAGTGTCCAGCACCTACCCCAATTAAATACAGACTGGTCTGGGAATAGTAACTTCATTAAGGTCAGTGTCCAGCACCTACCCCAATTAAATACAGACTGGAGTGGGAATAGTAAATTAATTAAGGTTAGTGTCCAGCATCTACCCCTATTAAATAGTCATTGGAGTGGGAATAGTAAATTAATTAAGTTCAGTGTCCAGCACCTACCCCAATTAAATACAGACTGGAGTGGGAATAGTAAATTAATTAAGGTTAGTGTCCAGCACCTACCCCAATTAAATACAGACTGGAGTGGGAATAATAAATTAATTAAGGTTAGTGTCCAGCACCTACCCCAATTAAATACAGACTGGACTGGGAATAGTAACTTCATTAAGGTCAGTGTCCAGCACCTACCCCAATTAAATACAGACTGGAATGGGAATAGTAAATTAATTAAGGTTAGTGTCCAGCACCTACCCCTATTAAATAGTAATTGGAGTGGGAATAGTAAATTAATTAAGTTCAGTGTCCAGCACCCACCCCAATTAAATACAGACTGGAGTGGGAATAGTAAATTAATTAAGGTTAGTGTCCAGCACCTACCCCAATTAAATACAGACTGGAGTGGGAATAATACATTAATTAAGGTTAGTGTCCAGCACCTACCCCAATTAAATACAGACTGGAGTGGGAATAGTAAATTAATTAAGTTCAGTGTCCTGCACCTACCCCAATTAAATACAGACTGGAGTGGGAATAGTAAATTAATTAAGGTTAGTGTCCAGCACTTACCCCAATTAAATACAGACTGGAGTGGGAATAGTAACTTCATTAAGGTCAGTGTCCAGCACCTACCCCAATTAAATACAGACTGGAGTGGGAATAGTAAATTAATTAAGGTTAGTGTCCAGCACCTACCCCTATTAAATAGTCATTGGAGTGGGAATAGTAAATTAATTAAGTTCAGTGTCCAGCACCCACCCCAATTAAATACAGACTGGAGTGGGAATAGTAAATTAATTAAGGTTAGTGTCCAGCACCTACCCCAATTAAATACAGACTGGAGTGGGAATAATACATTAATTAAGGTTAGTGTCCAGCACCTACCCCAATTAAATACAGACTGGAGTGGGAATAGTAAATTAATTAAGTTCAGTGTCCTGCACCTACCCCAATTAAATACAGACTGGAGTGGGAATAGTAAATTAATTAAGGTTAGTGTCCAGCACTTACCCCAATTAAATACAGACTGGAGTGGGAATAGTAACTTCATTAAGGTCAGTGTCCAGCACCTACCCCAATTAAATACAGACTGGAGTGGGAATAGTAAATTAATTAAGGTTAGTGTCCAGCACCTACCCCTATTAAATAGTCATTGGAGTGGGAATAGTAAATTAATTAAGTTCAGTGTCCAGCACCTACCCCTATTAAATAGTCATTGGAGTGGGAATAGTAAATTAATTAAGTTCAGTGTCCAGCACCTACCCCAATTAAATACAGACTGGAGTGGGAATAGTAAATAAATTAAGGTTAGTGTCCAGCACCTACCTCAATTAAATACAGACTGAAGTGGGAATAGTACATTAATTAAGTTCAGTGTCCAGCACCTACCCCAATTAAATAAAGACTGGAGTGGGAATAGTAAATTAATTAAGGTTAGTGTCCAGCACCTACCCCAATTAAATAGAGACTGGAGTGGGAATATTAAATTAATTAAGGTCAGTGTCCAGCACCTACCCCAATTAAATACAGACTGGAGTGGGAATAGTAAATTAATTAAGTTCAGTGTCCAGCACCTACCCCAATTAAATACAGACTGGAGTGGGAATAGTAACTTCATTAAGGTCAGTGTCCAGCACCTACCCCAATTAAATACAGACTGGAGTGGGAATAGTAAATTAATTAAGGTTAGTGTCCAGCACCTACCCCAATTAAATACAGACTGGAGTGGGAATAGTAAATTAATTAAGGTTAGTGTCCAGCACCTACCCCTATTAAATAGTCATTGGAGTGGGAATAGTAAATTAATTAAGTTCAGTGTCCAGCACCTACCCCTATTAAATAGTAATTGGAGTGGGAATAGTAAATTAATTAAGTTCAGTGTCCAGCACCTACCCCAATTAAATACAGACTGGAGTGGGAATAGTAAATAAATTAAGGTTAGTGTCCAGCACCTACCTCAATTAAATACAGACTGGAGTGGGAATAGTAAATTAATTAAGTTCAGTGTCCAGCACCTACCCCAATTAAATACAGACTGGAGTGGGAATAGTAAATTAATTAAGGTTAGTGTCCAGCACCTACCCCAATTAAATAGAGACTGGAGTGGGAATAGTAAATTAATTAACGTCAGTGTCCAGCTCCTACCCCAATTAAATACAGAGTGGAGTGGGAATAGTAAATTAATTAAGTTCAGTGTCCAGCACCTACCCCAATTAAATACAGACTGGAGTGGGAATAGTAAATTAATTAAGGTCAGTGTCCAGCACCTACCCCAATTAAATACAGACTGGAGTGGGAATAGTAAATTAATTAAGTTTAGTGTCCAGCACCTACCCCAATTAAATACAGACTGGAGTGGAAATAGTAATATAATTAAGTTCAGTGTCCAGCACCTACCCCAATTAAATACAGACTGGAGTGGGAATAGTAAATTAATTAAGGTCAGTGTCCAGCACCTACCCCAATTAAATACAGACTGGAGTGGGAATAGTAGATTAATTAAGGTTAGTGTCCAGCACCTACCCCTATTAAATAGTAATTGGAGTGGGAATAGTAAATTAATTAAGTTCAGTGTCCAGCACCCACCCCAATTAAATACAGACTGGAGTGGGAATAGTAAATTAATTAAAGTTAGTGTCCAGCACCTACCCCAATTAAATACAGACTGGAGTGGGAATAGTAAATTAATTAAGTTTAGTGTCCAGCACCTACCCCAATTAAATACAGGCTGGAGTGGGAATAGTAAATTAATTCATGTTAGTGTCCAGCACCTACCCCAATTAAATACAGACTGGAGTGGGAATAGTAAATTAATTAAAGTTAGTGTCCAGCACCTACCCCAATTAAATACAGACTGGAGTGGGAATAGTAAATTAATTAAGTTTAGTGTCCAGCACCTACCCCAATTAAATACAGACTGGAGTGGGAAAAGTAAATTAATTAAGGTCAATGTCCAGCACCTACCCCAATTAAATACAGAATGGAGTGGAAATAGTAAATTAATTAAGGTCAGTGTCCAGCATGTACCCCAATTAAATACAGACTGGAGTGGGAATAGTAAATTAATTAAGTTCAGTGTCCAGCACCTACCCCAATTAAATACAGACTGGAGTGGGAAGAGTAAATTAATTAATGTCAGTGTCCAGCACCTACCCCAATTAAATACAGACTGGAGTGGGAATAGTAACTTCATTAAGGTTAGTGTCCAGCACCTACCCCAATTAAATACAGACTGGAGTGGGAATAGTAAATTAATTAAGGTTAGTGTCCAGCACCTACCCCAATTAAATACAGACTGGACTGGGAATAGTAACTTCATTAAGGTCAGTGTCCAGCACCTACCCCAATTAAATACAGACTGGAGTGGGAATAGTAAATTAATTAAGGTTAGTGTCCAGCACCTACCCCTATTAAATAGTCATTGGAGTGGGAATAGTAAATTAATTAAGTTCAGTGTCCAGCACCTACCCCAATTAAATACAGACTGGAGTGGGAATAGTAAATTAATTAAGGTTAGTGTCCAGCACCTACCCAATTAAATACAGACTGGAGTGGGAATAATAAATTAATTAAGGTTAGTGTCCAGCACCTACCCCAATTAAATACAGACTGGACTGGGAATAGTAACTTCATTAAGGTCAGTGTCCAGCACCTACCCCAATTAAATACAGACTGGAATGGGAATAGTAAATTAATTAAGGTTAGTGTCCAGCACCTACCCCTATTAAATAGTAATTGGAGTGGGAATAGTAAATTAATTAAGTTCAGTGTCCAGCACCCACCCCAAATAAATACAGACTGGAGTGGGAATAGTAAATTAATTAAGGTTAGTGTCCAGCACCTACCCCAATTAAATACAGACTGGAGTGGGAATAATACATTAATTAAGGTTAGTGTCCAGCTCCTACCCCAATTAAATACAGACTGGAGTGGGAATAGTAAATTAATTAAGTTCAGTGTCCTGCACCTACCCCAATTAAATACAGACTGGAGTGGGAATAGTAAATTAATTAAGGTTAGTGTCCAGCACTTACCCCAATTAAATACAGACTGGAGTGGGAATAGTAACTTCATTAAGGTCAGTGTCCAGCACCTACCCCAATTAAATACAGACTGGAGTGGGAATAGTAAATTAATTAAGGTTAGTGTCCAGCACCTACCCCTATTAAATAGTCATTGGAGTGGGAATAGTAAATTAATTAAGTTCAGTGTCCAGCACCTACCCCTATTAAATAGTCATTGGAGTGGGAATAGTAAATTAATTAAGTTCAGTGTCCAGCACCTACCCCAATTAAATACAGACTGGAGTGGGAATAGTAAATAAATTAAGGTTAGTGTCCAGCACCTACCCCAATTAAATACAGACTGGACTGGGAATAGTAAATAATTTAAGGTTAGTGTCCAGCACCTACCCCAATTAAATACAGACTGAAGTGGGAATAGTAAATTAATTAAGTTCAGTGTCCAGCACCTACCCCAATTAAATAAAGACTGGAGTGGGAATAGTAAATTAATTAAGGTTAGTGTCCAGCACCTACCCCAATTAAATAGAGACTGGAGTGGGAATAGTAAATTAATTAAGGTCAGTGTCCAGCACCTACCCCAATTAAATACAGACTGGAGTGGGAATAGTAAATTAATTAAGTTCAGTGTCCAGCACCTACCCCAATTAAATACAGACTGGAGTGGGAATAGTAACTTCATTAAGGTCAGTGTCCAGCACCTACCCCAATTAAATACAGACTGGAGTGGGAATAGTAAATTAATTAAGGTTAGTGTCCAGCACCTACCCCAATTAAATACAGACTGGAGTGGGAATAGTAAATTAATTAAGGTTAGTGTCCAGCACCTACCCCTATTAAATAGTCATTGGAGTGGGAATAGTAAATTAATTAAGTTCAGTGTCCAGCACCTACCCCTATTAAATAGTAATTGGAGTGGGAATAGTAAATTAATTAAGTTCAGTGTCCAGCACCTACCCCAATTAAATACAGACTGGAGTGGGAATAGTAAATAAATTAAGGTTAGTGTCCAGCACCTACCTCAATTAAATACAGACTGGAGTGGGAATAGTAAATTAATTAAGTTCAGTGTCCAGCACCTACCCCAATTAAATACAGACTGGAGTGGGAATAGTAAATTAATTAAGGTTAGTGTCCAGCACCTACCCCAATTAAATAGAGACTGGAGTGGGAATAGTAAATTAATTAACGTCAGTGTCCAGCACCTACCCCAATTAAATACAGACTGGAGTGGGAATAGTAAATTAATTAAGTTCAGTGTCCAGCACCTACCCCAATTAAATACAGACTGGAGTGGGAATAGTAAATTAATTAAGGTCAGTGTCCAGCACCTACCCCAATTAAATATAGACTGGAGTGGGAATAGTAAATTAATTAAGTTTAGTGTCCAGCACCTACCCCAATTAAATACAGACTGGAGTGGAAATAGTAATATAATTAAGTTCAGTGTCCAGCACCTACCCCAATTAAATACAGACTGGAGTGGGAATAGTAAATTAATTAAGTTCAGTGTCCAGCACCTACCCCAATTAAATACAGACTGGAGTGGGAATAGTAAATTCATTAAGTTCACTGTCCAGCACCTACTCCAATTAAATACAGACTGGAGTGGGAATAGTAAATTAATTAAGGTTAGTGTCCATCACCTACCCCAATTAAATAGAGACTGGAGTGGGAATAGTAAATTAATTAAGGTTAGTGTCCAGCACCTACCCCAATTAAATACAGAGTGGAGTGGGAATAGTAAATTAATTAAGTTCAGTGTCCAGCACCTACCCCAATTAAATACAGACTGGAGTGGGAATAGTACATTAATTAAGGTTAGTGTCCAGCATCTACTTCAATTAAATACAGACTGGAGTGGGAATAGTAACTTAATAAAGGTCAGTGTCCAGCACCTACCCCAATTAAATACAGACTGGAGTGGGAATAGTAGATTACTTAAGGTTAGTGTCCAGCACCTACCCCTATTAAATAGTCATTGGAGTGGGAATAGTAAATTATTTAAGTTCAGTGTCCAGCACCTGCCCCAATTAAATACAGACTGGAGTGGGAATAGTAAATTAATTAAGGTTAGTGTCCAGCACCTACCCCAATTAAATACAGACTGGAGTGGAAATAGTAAATTAATTAAGGTTAGTGTCCAGCACCTACCCCAATTGAATACAGACTGGAGTGGGAATAGTTAATTAATTAAGGTTAGTGTCTAGCACCTACCCCAATTAAATACAGAGTGTAGTGGGAACAGTAAAATAAGTTAATTAAATAAAAAATATTATTGAGTATTTATGTTGAGTGGAGTTGTAAGCATAATTTAGGTGAGTATTTTTTAAATATATTATAATAATATTATTGAAGGTAAAATTAGTTAAAACATATTTAGTTATATGTAAAACAAGAACAGATATATCATATATATTATTTAATTGAAATTATGTACTTTAAATAAAATAAATTATTACAAAATATTTAATTATGTACATTAAACGTGATAGCAATGAAAAGGTAGTCAAAAAAGTAGACATCTCATTTTTATTAACAAATTTTATTATATAAAACATAGAAATGACAGCTAAATCCAAAATGTTATTTTTTATTAAACATTAGAAAAAAAATCACAAAATATATATATTTGCAGGAGAGTGTATTTATTACAGAGAAAATATATTTTATCAGTATGTATATTTTAACAAGTAAATTATTCAAAAAAGATTTAATAATGAAAAAATTATATTTCACAATTGTATATATTTTACAAATATAGCATGATGCATATCAATTTTTTTAAAGGACATTTTGTACATTAGTATATATTTTTTAATAAGTACTAAATATTGTTTGTCATTTTTAATATTTTTACAACTGTTACAAAATTTGTTAAGTATTTATTGACATTATATACTGTAAATATTTCTACAATACATTTCACATAACAATAACATAGTTTAATTTTGTTATACAAACTAAATATATTTTAATTATTAATATTAATAATAAACTATTAATGTTAATAATTATTACATTTAATAACAGTTGTTTATTTTATTTACAATTCACATATGTTTATAAACAAAAAATAACATTAATACAATGTTTTAGTAATTGTTGTTTGACATATATACATTTTTATAATTATAATATTAAATATTATTAATTCATAATATTTATTTTTATAATTTTACATCATATAAAAACAGATAATAAATATTAAAAAAACAGGTATATTTTTAAGTATTTTATTAGAATGCAACAGTAATTTTTACACCATTATCTAATATTAAAAAAATAGTTTAGTAATTTATTTAATATGTTTATAGTTGACATCTTTGTTTGGGCCTTTAATTTAGTAACCGCTCATTGTTGTTTTGCGTCATTTGGGAAGAAAGAAGCTCGCGGTTGGGAGCTGCTTCGCGTCTGAGAAGGTAAGAGTAATTTTCTTTCATATTAAACTATTTTAAGTGTGTTTTGAAGGTAGTAATGTTGTAATTAGGGTGCGTGGATTTATGTTTTAGAAGTTATGGTGTTTTTAGTGGTTTATTTAGGTATTAATTGTTAACGTTGTGTTCCGTATTTGCGGCCTAGTTAGTATTTTTCTATTTATGTCCTTTTTATGTTAATATTGTGTGAATAATGTTTGTAGTGATGTTTTAAAGTGTATTATGTGTACATTTGTGTGGGTGGGAATGTTTGTTTTTCTCTTTTAGGTTTTATGACGAAGAAATTTGGAAATACGGAACATTGCGTTTTTTTTTTTTTTTAAAGGAAGTGTGTATTAGTTATATTAACTAATATTTATTTTACACTTCCTTTATTATTCGGTTTTCATGGAGCGGTTCTTAATTTTATACTATTTTTCGGGATTTTTATGGTTACTGGATTGTCCATTTTTACCTGGAGGATTAAGTTTTTGACACAGTTGTATTTTTACATTTTATTGGGGTTTATTTTTAATATCTATGGATTGTGAACTACCTGGATTATTTTGGAAGATCTGGCATTTTCGTATTAGAGCAGCGGGAAAGGTAAGTGTTTTTAAATATTTTAATTGTGGGATGGAAATTATATTATTTTAAATACTGCAGTTGTTTAGTTGTTTTGCTGTTTAATTAATTTGTCTATATATATGTTTTTATAAATTAATAACATATATTACACAAAATAATTAATTTTTTGATTTAAAAGAATGCACTGTTTTTATTCTAATAATTGTTTGTTGAGAATGGTAAATTTAAATTGTTTACATGTTTTAGAGTAGAGTTTTAGCTATCATATTTAAGTACTCAAGGCCTCTTGTGGAAGGGTATAGCTGAACTTGTTGTTGGAGATACTGATACATTTGACTAGTTTGTCTAGATAGTTTTGGTTTTAATTGGATGACAGATTGTTGAATTCTCAGTTCTTGAAAGCTTTGTTCTTTTTGTATGGCAAGTAATAGTTTATGTAGGGTAGGAGTGCTTCGTCCTGTAGAAGATAGGAAGGCATTATGCCAACCCTCAACTGCGTTGTTTGTTTTAACTTCTTGGTTAAGTGTAGTTAGATACACATTCCCCCAAGGAATTTGGAATTTAGGTTGACGTCTATGGCCTGATCTGTGTAATCTCCCCACCCAGGTATCCTCAAAATAATCTAGGAGGGGAGATAATTTTTGTTCATTTTGTTGGTAAAATGGACTTTCAATTAAAATGTTATAATGCTCAGCCACATCTGTCACTGGCACATAGGCCAGGGCTTTTAGATTTTTTATTTGGTATGCAAAGGTAATATTTGTTGCATATTCCACACTATTTGGGTCATTACGATGACGGGCGGACAAAGTCCGCCCGCCACCGTAACGGTGAATGGGACCGTCCGCCATAGGAGCGGCGGTCCCGCCTTGAGTATTAGGATGCCACCGCAACGGTGGCGGTGGCATCCCCTATTCCCAACATTGTAGTGGGCGGTGTTCACAGCACCGCCCGCCACAATGCTGGGAATGCAGGTTGTGCATTCACATGCACAAGGTGACAGGCACCGCGCGGTGCCTGCCACCTTGTCTATGCCAATGTCCATGTGCACCCCCCAACAGCGAAGACCATATGCCTTTCCATGGCCGCGTTGCCACCATGGAAATGCTGCTCTCCGCCACCATCCTAATATGGATGGCGGTGTCTTGCAGACACCGCCACCATATTGGTGCCCTTTTCCGCCCGGTCCCCTGTTGGACCGGCGGAAAATCGGCGGACGGTCTTTCCATCCGCCGGGCTCCCCCCGCCATCGTAATATGGCGGGGGGAATTGGCATGCGGGCGGGGGAATATGGCGGGCGGATCGCCACCGCCATACGGGCGGTGGCGATCCGCCCGTCATCATAATGACCCCCTAAGTGCAGATTTCTGTAAATGTCTCCATAAACATTGGTTGAAATGGAAGTAACATCCTTGTATAGATGTGTGGGGGTACAATTTAAGGATAGAATTTATCATGGCTTGCTCAAAGTCTATTACTATTCTTTGAGGAAAAAAGTCGTTTGTTTGTTGCTTTATTTTACCTAACAGTTCAGTATATGTTGCATTCTGTTTATTTGGTAATAATGCATATATAAAGGGGATGCAACTGTTATGATATTGCCCGTGGATACTGTACAGTTGGTAGAATGGTTTGAGGCATATGGTGAAGGTGCCATCCATCATCCATGTTTGGCATTGTTGAAGTTTAGTTATATTGTTTGCTGTAGCAAACATAATAATTCTTTTATCTTTATTTTTATTGTCAAAGAAAATAAAAGGTTCATCACTGTGTGTTATACTTAATTCTGGGGGAATTATGACATCTTCAAAATTTGTAGGCGTAGGTTTTGTTGGTGTTGTTGCTTTTTTGGTCCTAGCTATTGTTCTTTTAATAGAAGCAATTGATGCTAATTGACCTGTTGCTTCTTTGGGTATTTTAGGTAACATTTCTTTAAGTATAACACTTGTAGGAAGTTGTGAGCTACTACTTAATTCTTTTATATTCTCAAGGGTTGATCTCACTTCAATTTCAGAAACATTTGGCGGATGGTTATGCTCTCTAGTATATAATACAGTTGTTTCCCTGGTGGTAGCACGACCATAACATTTATTTGAGTAATATTTTGAACATTTCCAGTTCACTTTAAGGTCCGTTTGCTTCTCTTGGGTGTAGACGTACCCCATATAACACAATAAAAATGTCCCTTTCTGAGATGTTATAAATTGGGCACCTTCAGTCATTGTGATGTGGAAAATTCTATAAAAAATGTATATGAAGATATATGAAAAAGAATATTATACATGTTTATATGAATAGTAAAAAATGCAATTTTAATATATACTTACCAAGTGTTATTTAGTTGTAGTTAAATGGAGATGTTCTTTGTTCAATAAATGCTGTTTTGTTGAAGTACTCTGTGAAAGGAAAATAAAGCATATTTTATTTCATGTTTACAATTTTACATGGGCTGGTATTGGTGTTTAGGATAGACTATAGTTTTATTAACGTTTTTGTTTAATTTTACAAAGGCTTTTAAAAAAGTTTAAAAGTCTAAATGGGGTGGTTTTGGCGTTTAGGATATATTAGGTGTTCTGTTGCATTTTAGTGAGATTTTAGAAATGTTTTTTAAAGTATACTTACTTTGTTAGTCAGCGGTTTTTGCAAGGTGAAATGTTTTTTCTCGTTTTTGGAGTAATATCTGTAGTGGAAATATAAAGAGATAAATTATATAAGTTAGTAATTTTAGTTAGCAATTGAAATCTATGTTACATTTCAATTTAACAGTTTATTTAGAAATGGTAATTTAGGTGTCCATTACGATACCGGGCGGTAAAAAATCCGCCATCTACCATAGCGGTAGAAATCCGCCCGCCCACACCGTCTGAATACCGACCGAGCAATTATGATGGCGCGAGCCGCAAACCGCCCGCGGCGGAAAATACACAAAAAATACCACCCGCCCATGTCCGAATCCAAGTCCATCCGCCCGCCACGGACGGAAATACGCACGAAAACCCAAAACCGCCCGCCCTGACGAACGAGATACCGGCCGTGAAATTAGGAACGCACCGACATGAGCGCGGTAAATCCACAAATACACCGCCCGCCAGCGCAAACAACAGTGACGGAAATGGACACGGCGGAAGCTCAGGCGGCCACGTCCCTGCACAGAAATCATCCGCGGACAAAAACAAACACACACAACATGGCCAACAAGTCCACACAGCAACCCACGCCCAAATACCCAAACACAGTACACATCCCGAAAACACATCCCCCTGGACAAACAATTAAACTACAAATCCCAGAACACCAGCCACAACACACCTGAAAACAACAGACCATCATGACACACCCACATAGGTAAGTACAAAAGCAGCTCCTTCACAGACCACAATCCCTTGCAACACTACAAACTGAGGACGAAAGCACAGAACACAGCGAGACAGAAAGGACAGCAGCACACCACAGACACGCACCGATCACACCCATCACCACCACCACCAAACACCTGACCCACAAACCCCCTGCACATCACACACCACACACCGCACCAGCACCACAAACACCAAAACACACACCATGGCATCACACAGAATGCCCAAGTTCACTTCCACTGAGCTGACGGTCATGGTCGACGAGATCGTCAAGGTGCACCCACAAATCTATGGCAACCAGGTCCAACAGACACCACTATCCTCCAGAAACCGGATGTTGAGAAGGATCGTAGACCAGGTCAATGCAGTCGGGAACGTGCCACGCAACAGAGGCTAAATCAACAAAAGGTGGAACGACCTGAAAAGCGTGGTCAAGAAGAAGGAGGCCAAAAATCAGCAGCTGGCTGCCAGGACTGGCGGAGGTAATCCCGCGCTATTCAAGACCTTCAAGGCGTGGGAGGAGAAGGTGCGAGTCATAATACATCCGGAGATCCTCACCGGATTACCAGGGGAGTCGAGGCTGGTAAGTACAAACAAACGTATACCAGCACACCGCTATGTACTCACATGCACTACCACTATGCCATAGCTCCGAGGGACAAACACCCCCATGTCCAGTACACAATACACAAGACATCACTCACCCATGCAACAGACACTCACACACACAGCCCAAACCTACCAACTGACATAACCATGGGGGCATGTGTACAGTCAGCCAGCACCGCAACTCCCACCAGGTCCCCTCGTACTCCAGAAGCGCCAGAAGGAGCACTCCCCACACCCATGTGTCAGCCATAGCTGCACTAACCGACAAGTAACAGGTAAGGAGCCACAACACAAAGGCAGTGGGTCGGAGGGGGGACAGCTGAAGTACAACAGCCACCAGGCCCCCAGTCCCACAGTGCAGCAAGGTGGAGCACCCCCCACACCCATGTATCAGCCACTGCAGTGCACACCTGCATCCGACAGGTAGACATCTCACCCCACATGCAGGGGTTCCTGTGGGTGTCAAGCCATCACCACAACTCACAACACCGCCCCCACTCCCACAGACCAGCAACATGGAGCACCCCTCCCGCCCATAACCATGTGGCATCCATTGCATTGCGCACTCAAAAACAACCTGTAGGTGGGAGACTGTACAGGGCGGGGTGTCTGTAGGCATGAGGACAGTATTACGACTGACACATGGGACATGTCACGTAACAGAGGAACACGCAGCACTGCTCCCTGTCACAATCATGTGACCAATGTGCACACGGACATGTATCACAGAGTCATACCCCACATGACCCATCACAGATACAGCAACACCTAAGGAGCCACGTCTGCATGCACAAGTCCCACTGGAGTACAGACCCACACGGCAGGCACTGTGCCACCCATCACACACATCAGCAACACCATCCAAGTCTTGTCCATGTAGTCCTCACTGCCTGTCACCCACACATCTTACAACAACGCCCATGTAAGACAAACCTTACTAGAAGTAACAGCGTGGAACCACAATATTGCACACAAACACCACTGGACCCATGAAACACACAGGCACACAATGCACATTCAACATATCATCCATCTCATCTGTCAGCCCCAGTGTCTTGGAAGGTATGTCATCCGAACAGCTGGCCCTCATACAGCAGTCATGCAGAGATACCTGCCCATGACAAATCATGTGCTTGCAGTGACTGAAGCGCACGTCACACTGTGAGTAACAACACACATAATATAGTCAACACCCCAAGAGCACTGCATTGATGCACATGTCCGAGGGCAGCACGCACACCAAGGGTTTTGCCCATCTGCAATATGTTGTGTGGCACACAACAAGCACGAACTCACAACAATGCCACCAATGTAATGTCCACAAATGATCAATCAATCAATCAATCAATCAATCAATCATGTCACTTATAAAGCGCACTACATACCCGCGAGGGTCTCAAGGCGCTGGGGGAAGAGGGGGGTGGTGCTGCTACTGATCAAAGAGCCAGGTCTTGAGGAGTCTTCTGAAGGCCAGTAGGTCTTGGGTCTGTCGGAGGTTGGTGGGGAGGGTGTTCCAGGTCTTGGCGGCAAGGTGGGAGAAGGATCTGCCGCCGTTGGTCGTTTTCCGGATGCGGGGGACTGTGGCGAGGGCGAGGCTGGTCGAGCGGAGCTGGCGGGTGGGGGTGTAGAAGCTGAGTCGTCTGTTGAGGTAGGCTGGTCCGGAGTTGTGGAGTGCTTTGTGTGCGTGGGTGAGGAGCTTGAAGGTTATCCTTTTGTTGACAGGGAGCCAGTGCAGGTCTCTCAGGTGGGGTGTGATGTGGCTGCGTCGGGGGATGTCGAGGATAAGACGTGCAGAGGCGTTCTGGATGCGTTGCAGCCGTCTCAGGAGCTTAGCCGTCGTTCCTGCGTAGAGGGCATTTCCGTAGTCCAGCCTGCTGGTAACGAGGGCCTGGGTGACTGTTTTTCTTGTTTCGGTGGGGATCCACTTGAAGATCCTGCGGAGCATTCGGAGGATGTTGAAGCAGGATGAGGAAACGGCGTTGACCTGCTTAGTCATGGAGAGGGTGGGGTCGAGGATGACCCCTAGGTTGCGTACGTGGTCGGTGGGTGGCGGGGCTGTTCCCAGTGATGTTGGCCACCAGGAGTCGTCCCAGGCTGAAGGGTTGGAACCAAGGATGAGGACCTCCGTCTTGTCCGAGTTCAGCTTCAGGCGGCTGGTCCTCATCCATTCGGCGACGGCCTTCATTCCTTCGTGGAGGTGGGCTTTGGCGGTGTGAGGGTCTTTGGTGAGGGAGAGGATCAGCTGGGTGTCGTCGGCGTAGGAGATGATGTTGAGGTTGTGCTGTCGGGCGACGTGGGCGAGGGGTGCCATGTAGATGTTGAACAGCGTTGGGCTGAGGGAGGAGCCTTGGGGTACGCCGCAGATGATCTTGGTGGCCTTGGATCGGAAGGGGCGAGGCGGACGCTTTGTGTTCTGCCGGAAAGGAAGGATGTGGTCCAGTCCAGGGCCTTCTCTTGGATCCCGGCGTCGTGAAGGCGTGTTCGTAGTGTGTGGTGACAGACCGTGTCGAAGGCGGCTGATAGGTCCAGGAGGATGAGGGCTGCTGTTTCTCCGTTGTCTAGCAGGGTCCTGATGTCATCGGTGGCGGCGATGAGGGCGGTTTCGGTGCTGTGGTTGCTGCGGAAGCCGGACTGGGAAGGGTCCAGGATGTTGTTCTCCTCGAGGTAGCGGGTCAGTTGTTTGTTGACGATTTTCTCGGTGACCTTCGCGGGGAACGGGAGCAGAGAGATGGGTCGGAAGTTCTTGAGGTCCTTGGGGTCTGCCTTGGGTTTCTTGAGTAAGGCGGTGATCTCGGCGTGCTTCCAGCTTTCCGGGAAGGTTGCTGTCTCGAAGGAGATGTTGATTATTTTCCGGAGATGGGGCGCGATGGCTGTACTGGCTTTGTTGAAGATGTGGTGAGGGCACGGGTCTAGCGGTGAACCGGAGTGGATGGTGTTCATGATCTCGCTGGTGTCCTCGTCGTTGATGTTGGTCCAGGAGAGCAGGCGGTTGGTGGTTGTGGGGGCAGTGGTCTTGGTGGTTGCCGGGGCGGTCGTGGTGTTGAAGCTGTCGTGGATGTCGGCGATTTTGCGGTGGAAGGAGGTGGCCAGTGAGTCGCACAGGTCTTGCGACGGCTGGATGTCGTTGGTGTTGGAGCTGGGGTTGGAGAGTTCCTTCACGATGTTGAAGAGCTCTTTGCTGTTGTGTGCGTTGTTGTCTAGGCGGTCTTTGAGTGAGGCCCTTTTGGCGGATCTGATGAGGTGATGGTGATTGCGGGTGGCGCTCTTGTGGGCGGCGTAGCTGTCCGCTGTCCGTTCGTGGAGCCAGATCTTCTCCAGTTTTCGGCATGTTCGTTTGGAGGCCTGGAGGTCTTCGGTGAACCAGGTGGCTTTCTTGCTGGTGTGGCTGTTGGGCGGATTCTTGAGCGGGGCGAGGGTGTTGGCGCAGTCGTCGATCCACTGTCTGAGGTTGCGGGCGGCGGTGTCGGGGTCGGAGGGTTCGGCGGGTGGGCTCAGGGCGAGGGTTGTGGTTAGCTGGTCTTCCGTGACTCTGCTCCAGCAGCGGCGAGGCATTTGTTCGGTGCGGTGGTGCGTGGTGGGCTTCCTGTAGGTGAAGTGGATGCAGTGGTGGTCAGTCCAGTGGGGTTCGGAGGTGTGGTTGAAGGAGACGTGTGGGCTTGCGGAAAAGATGGAGTCTAGCGTGTGGCCGGCGGCGTGGGTGGGTGTAGTCACGAGCTGTCTGAGTCCGAGGGTGGCGAGGTTGTCGATCAGGGTGGTGGAGTTGGTGTCCTTGTTGTTCTCGAGGTGGAAGTTCAGGTCCCCGAGGAGGATGTAGTCCGTGGAGGCGATGGCGTGTGTGCTGACGAAGTCAGCGATGGAATCGCTGAACTGTGGTCGGGGTCCGGGGGTCTGTAGATGAGGGTTCCTCTGAGGGTGGTGTTGGGATCGGTGTGGATCTGGAAGTGCATGTGTTCGGCGGTGCTGAGGGTGTCGTCGGTGTTGGTTGAGACTCTGAGGGTGTTCCTGTGGACGATGGCGATGCCTCCTCCGACTCCGTTGGTGCGGTCCCTGCGGGTGATCTTGTATCCGTCCGGGATGGCAATGGCGATGTCGGGGGCTGAAGCGGGATTCAGCCAGGTCTCCGTCAGGAATGCGACGTCTGGGGAGGTTGAGTCGAGAAGGTCCCAGAGTTCGATGGCGTGTTTGCGGGCGGAGCGGGTGTTGAGGAGGATGCATCTGAGGTAGTTGGGTTCTTTCCTGGGCGGTGGTTTGGCGGGGCGGGTGCTGGCGAAGCTGCAGTTCCGGCAGGTGAAGGGCCCTTGGGTGCGCTTCGGGGTGGCCTGGTAGCAGGCGTGATCTTTTCCGGGGTTGAGTGCGTGGAGGGTGCTGGCGTCGTATCGGCGTCTGTTGATGTGGCGGGCGCGGGGGATGCCCGGACCAGGGGTCTGGCGCTGGGCGCGGCCACGGCGCGGACGGGCGCAGACGGGCTTGCCTTGGCGCGCCTTCGGCGCGCCAGCGGCGCGGCCGCGCAGCGGCCGCCATAAATGGGGAGGTGGGAGGGAGGAGCAGGGAATGGGGCAGCAAATGGGCAGTGAGGGGCGGGGCCGCAGGGCGCAGCGGCGGGAAACAGGCACAGAAAGGAAAAACTATCACAATCAGGGGCAGCATGGGGGCACAGAAAGGAAAAAACGATCACAATCAGGGGCAGCAAGGGGGCACAGAAAGGAAAAAACTATCACAATCAGGGGCAGCAAGGGGGCACAGAAAGGAAAAAACGATCACAATCAGGGGCAGCAAGGGGGCACAGAAAGGAAAAAACGATCACAATCAGGGGCAGCAAGGGGGCACAGAAAGGAAAAAACGATCACAAATCAGGGGCAGCAAGGGGGCACAGAAAGGAAAAAACGATCACAATCAGGGGCAGCAAGGGGGCACAGAAAGGAAAAAACGAGCACAATCAGGGGCAGCAAGGGGGCACAGAAAGGAAAAAACGATCACAATCAGGGGCAGCAAGGGGGCACAGAAAGGAAAAAACGAGCACAATCAGGGGCAGCAAGGGGGCACAGAAAGGAAAAAACGAGCACAATCAGGGGCAGCAAGGGGGCACAGAAAGGAAAAAAACGATCACAATCAGGGGCAGCAAGGGGGCACAGAAAGGAAAAACGATCACAATCAGGGGCAGCAAGGGGGCACAGAAAGGAAAAAACGATCACAATCAGGGGCAGCAAGGGGGCACAGAAAGGAAAAAACGATCACAATCAGGGGCAGCAAGGGGGCACAGAAAGGAAAAAACGATCACAATCAGGGGCAGCAAGGGGGCACAGAAAGGAAAAAACAAGCACAATCAGGGGCAGCAAGGGGGCACAGAAAGGAAAAAACGAGCACAATCAGGGGCAGCAAGGGGCACAGAAAGGAAAAAACGAGCACAATCAGGGGCAGCAAGGGGGCACAGAAAGGAAAAACGATCACAATCAGGGGCAGCAAGGGGGCACAGAAAGGAAAAAACGATCACGATCAGGGGCAGCAAGGGGGCACAGAAAGGAAAAAACGATCACAATCAGGGGCAGCAAGGGGGCACAGAAAGGAAAAACGAGCACAATCAGGGGCAGCAAGGGGGCAGAGAAAGGAAAAACGATCACAATCAGGGGCTGCAAGGGGGCACAGAAAGGAAAAACGATCACAATCAGGGGCAGCAAGGGGGCACAGAAAGGAAAAAAACGAGCACAATCAGGGGCAGCAGCAGGGCACACAGACGGAGCTGTGTGGTGGGGGAGCGACCTACCAGTCAAGGTCAGGGGTCGCTCCCGTGACAGTCAGCAGATATGCCGGGTATGTTAGACAGACACACACCTTCGTCTATGCACTGTCATGTTGCCAGAACACATGTCACGTTCTGCACCCATGACTCACAGTATGTACCCCAAAACCATATTTCAACCCAAAAGCGTTGAGGGGCTGTACCCCCTTTAGCCATCTGCGTTTCTAAGCGTTCCATTTGAACCCCTAAACCATATTTCACCTCAAAAGCGTTGAGGGGGCTGTACCCCCTTTAGCCATCTGCGTTTCTAAGCGTTCCATTTGAACCCCTAAACCATATTTCACCTCAAAAGCGTTGAGGGGGCTGTACCCCCTTTAGCCATCTGCGTTTCTAAGCGTTCCATTTGAACCTCTAAACCATAGTTCAACCCACCATCGTCGATGGGTCTGGAGCCCGCATACACCCGAGCCACAAAATGTAGGAGCATAGCAACACACACCCATCGGCATTGCTAATCCGTCCCATGCCACATGTCCACATCACACAGTACCATTGCCTAGCCCACGCATACACACATCGTACATCCACACACACGCCCCTGGGAAACCTGTGCACGACAGTGCACGAACTGTGAATGTCAGACAACCAATACATACTTTGCTAGGTGCAACCTATCACATTCTCCCCATAGGTGCCGAACAGCTGGATGCTGGAGAGGGAGACAGCAGCCAGCACAGCCAGCCCGCAAGCCCCGACCCGGACTCACGGATGTAGAAGACCTGGACACCTCTTCGGACGAGGGCCACCCACCAGGCCCGTCTGGAGTGGCAGGGCCCAACCGCTCCCCAGGGCACCTCCTACCCACCAACACATCACCCAGGGCTGCTGACCAGTCACAGACCCCTGCTGCCACGGTCGTTGTGGCCACCGCCGCAACAACCACCACCACCACCACCACGCCATCCCTGGCCACAGCACCTGCGCAAGGGGTGGCACGCCTGTCGTGCTCGACCCTGGGAGCCAGACAGAGGACCGTGCTGACCAATGTGGCAAGTGGGCCGGTCGGTGGCAGCAGTACCGGTGGGAGGAGCAGGGTCAGGCCAACGCCATCTGAGCCTGGGAGCCAAGCCCTGCCGCAAATCTCAAGAGTCCTTGGGGCCTATGAAGAGGCCCAAGGACAATGGGCCAGGTCGGCTGCCGACACGCGGGAGGTCCTTGGGGTGTTGAGGTCCATGGACGCCCATATGGGCCAATTCGTGACCCGTATGGACCGACTTGTGGACCTCATGGGCCAGCTGGTGGTGGTGGGGAGGGCCCAAGCAAGGCCAGCCACACCACCGCCGCCACCACGTGCTGTGGCGCAGGCTCGTGCAACATCTAGTTCCCCTGCGTCCACAGCGAGTGAGCAGTCCTCAGCCACCACCATCAGCCCACCAACACAACCCCCCCCTACCAAACGTGGAAGGGGCCGTCCGAAGAGGAAACAGGTGTCCAGAGAGGACTTCACACGCACCAAACGACAGTGAGTCAGCCAGCCACCCTGACCACCTACTGCACTGACTTGGACTACGATCCTACCCCACACTGCCATGTGAATGGCATGTGTCTGTTGGACTGTGGACATAGAACTACATGGGTACACCTTGACCATCACGCAGCCATGGCCGTCAAACCATTGTCACAGCATGCACCACTTTTGTCATCACCTTGCACACAATCACATGTCACCGCTGTAAATAAATACACCTTGATCACAATCTGCATTATGTGTCCTGGGTTTATTCAACGATGTGCAATCGCCACCATGAGCAGAAATGCATCTGCTGTGTGGTATGTCGATGGGACAGGAGAGGCTGTAGGGACCTAGTGGTGAAAAACAGAACAAGAGTACAGTCAATGAGTGTGTCACACACTCATCACACAGTACTTGTCACAAACTACAAGCAATGTACACACATCTCACACAGCAACAGGGCACAATGCAACAGCCACTGTCAGTGGCATACTAACCTGGAAATGGACCATTGACACACAGCACTCAGTGAACAAAAGGCCTCCGTGACAGAGCACACATACACCTGCACAACTACAGCTACATCAGCCGTCGTACATGGACACTCACCGTCAAGTGAAGTAGCGGGCGATGAGCTGCTGACGCACATTCACAGCTTCCTCCTCCCCACTGTCCTCTTCACTCGACCCGCCCTGGTCTGCAGGCTGGGGCCCTGGTTGATCTCCGTCATCCACAATTAGGGGGATCAGCTTGCGAATAGCCAGATTGTGCAGCATGCAGCAAGCCACTACTATCTGGCACACCTTCTGTGGGGAGTACGCCAGTGCGCCCCTGTGCGGTCCAGGCATCTGAACCTGGACTTGAGGAGGCCAAAGGTCCGCTCAACCACACGTCTGGTCCTCCCATGTGCCTCATTGTAGCGGACATCAGCTGGGGTACGAGGATGTCGTAATGGGCTGAGCAGCCAGGGCCCATTCGGGTAAGCAGAGTCACCTGGGTGTGAGGGACACAGAGAATCGTTGCAATTCCAACTGGACACAATACAGCATCGCACAGCCAGCACGCTACACTACTCCACATACTCACCAACAATCCAAGCACGGTCCAGTTGCAGATTGGTCATCAGACGTGGTAGGATGCTGTTGCGCATGATGTGCGCGTCATGTGCCGATCCTGGAAACTTCGCACACACGTGTGAAATGACCATGTCCGCAAGGCACACCACTTGCACATTCAGGGAGTGGGTGTGCTTCCTATTGCGGTAGAGGTGCTCAGTGGCCTGTGGTGCAACAAGGCCAACATGGGTGCAATCTATTGCACCAACAACGTGGGGGATCCGTCCAAGGGCATAGAAATCACCCTTCACTGCCACCAATTCACGAGCCCTGGGAATCGTATGTACCTGTTCCTGTACAGCATCATAGCTGACAGTACATCCCTCAGCACCATGCTGAACATGGGCTGGGACATCCCACCTCCACTGCCCACTGTGTGTTGGAATGACCCACTGGCGAAGAAATGCAGTGCAGCCATCACCTTAGCCGTGGTGGTAAATGCAGTAGGATACACCCTGCGAGGACGGAGGTGGGGTTCCAACAAGGCACATAGGCGATGCAGGGTGGGTCGGTCCAGACGGTACTTCCGGATCACCTCTACATCCTCCATGGCCGACAGCAATTGGTAGGGGTGATGTATGTTTGGCCTCCTCCTAGGAAAGATGGAAGTGGACACATGTCAAGGCAACACGCCACAGGGCATTTTCACATACACAAATCAGAACTGACTGACCAAGCAATTGAATCACAGAACAGCTGACAAGTAGGGACAGCACAGCCACAATACACATACACAGGTCCCCTACCAATAGCTATGGGCAGTGACACACACCATTGCCATGAGCATGCACATGGGGATTTAGGCCTTAACAACTTGTAAGGCATGCTGATGGAAACAGACTGCATATTCGGAAAGCTGCAACACCACGGCAACATGACTAGCTGCTGTGCATCACACTGCTTCCGAGGCTGGGTGTGTAGGGCACACACCAACAACGCTATGGACACAGGCTGAGCGGCCAAAACAAGTGGGACCTGTGGCACGAGGGGATATGAGACAGTCAGTGATGTCCCTACTGCACCCTATGTACAGCACTGTACGGATCACACCTCCAGAAACATTGACAGGTGTACACATTGACAGCTCCATGCCAACACGGCTGTGTGATTGCAAATACACATCACAAGTGACACGTAACGTCGCACGTGCCAAGTGGCAGATGTACATAGTGTAAGATGGCATGTGTGTGCATATGCATATCCCATGCTCCCATGCCAATGTGTACATGATGATATGCCAACAGACATGTGGAGGCTGGCCACTGGCCGTCCCTGCCTATGCACACAGCATGTTGTGGCCCCGTCCATTGTGGACCTGCACCCACACACAAATCATGGCCACACCTGCAGATGCATTGCGCACATTAAACTGTGTGGTGCACATGGCATCAGCGGACTGTACCCGCCATGGGCCAGGCCTTTACGGCCAACTCCAATGACCCTCGCGGTTGCACCCTGCGTGTTCCACCATGGAGGTAAGCGTCCCGGGCCAGCTGGGAGCAGGCCATCGTCTGCAATAGTAGCTGGCAGACATGGTACACAAATTGCAGCAGCTTGAACTGAAACTGCCCCAGGGGGCTATGTGAGTGTGTGAGTGAGACCGGCATTACCACAGCTACCTGGGACTGCAGCCTGGCACCCCTCAACAACACCTGCTGCTGCCACCTCTCCACCTACACGTGGATGACGCTGAGGATATGTCCAGGTACACTCACCAGCGAGGAGCTGGAGATCCTGGATTCCGAGCTCCACGCACACTGCACATGGCTATTCCTTGTGTAAGTTGTGTGTGAGAGACAACTGCAGTGTGTGTGGGAGTGCATGTGGGGTTCACACATGTCGTTGATCCACAGCACTATGAGTCAGAGCCTGTGGTGTTCAAACATGCACTGCTCACCATGCTGACTGCAGGTGGCAGTGGTATGTGAGCTCTCGGGCGCTTTGACATGTCTGTCCCTCCCGAGTGGTGGTACATGGCAACTTCATGTCAGACATCCAGTGACACAAACAATTGGCAATGCAGGTCTCAGTGCACTTGTTGCTCGTGTGCATGTCAGGCTGGGGCCATGCTGCCCTTCTCAGTCCCTGCAGGCCTGGCCTGCACATTGACTGCACAATGCCAGTAGGTGACAACACAGAATGACTAGTGGGTTACATGTGTCACCTGTTCAGCACTCTCCGGATGAGCGCAGACTCAGCCCTGTACATTGGTCACACCATGCCTCGTGGAAGGGATGTGTGTGTGAGATAGTGCCACTGAATGTGACCACCGTTGCGGAGTGTGCCATGCGCAGGGCGAGTACGTTGGTTGTTACGCAGTGTTGGTCACAGTGGGTACACCAACACAGATGTGTTGCCTTGTGAACATTTGCTAGGTCCGCCTGACAATGGACAGTAGATGTGGGCAGACTACACATTGGTCGATGTGCTGTCTATATGCATGTGCCTTCACACCAGGCACAGCTGCCCCTGCACATGTGACCCCTGCTGTCCTCAGTGCTGGGTCTGTTGAGCTGATGCGCCATCTGTGCGTGGGGCAGACAGCTCTCCTCACTTCCGTCATTGCCCATGACATCACTTTGCCGCAGGTGACATGGATCATGGAGGGCCCATATGTACGCGTGGGTGGACTACACAAGACTGTCCAATGGTTATCACCCCCCAGTCAGTGCTTCGAATGGGAAGGATGTGGTGCTGGTACTCATTTCAATGTGTAGAGTGGGCGGGGCTAGGTGCGGGGCTACATGCAAGACATGGGAAGTTCATCGGCTTATCTACTAGTTGCAATACACACGAGACACGTCTTTTCATGACCACATCAGGGTCATTCCTTGAACTGACTGGAAGTCAAACAGTCATATTTTACCCTGTCCTCATGGCCTCCCTCGCTCACCAATATATGCGTTAGCACCTGGGAAGCCAGCGCATGCACAAGCAGCTCCAAACTCGCCCCAGAGAGGCCAAGGAGTGTATGTGTGGGTCCAGTTGAACAAGTGGTCTGTCTCGCGGCATTATGAGTGGCGGGACGCCGTCCACCTGCGTGGTGCCCCGACTCGACACCCGGGTAACATTGACAATGCATGCAAGGCTCCGCAGTCCGGATACACCACCTGCAACACACAGAGGCTGTAGCTGCCCTAGCGGCCCAGGCCGCGTCCAACTGGAGCTCATGGACCCACACATTCACTCTTTGGCCTCTCGGGGGTGAGCTTGGAGCTGCTTCTGCACGCGCTGGCTTCTCTGTTGCAATGGCATGTAACGTGTGTGGGGATATAGGCAATGAGTGAGATGGTGCAAGCCACCTTCCGTGACGTCACTCCTGCTCGTGATGTGTGCGTCCCCCCACTACTTCCATTAGACTTGTGCCATACTACTAATTGAGGATGTGTTGCCTGCGTGATGTGTCCAGGAGGAGCGCGCCATGACATCTCACCCACCATGCTCCACTGCCATCCCGTGCCCTGGATTGCCTGTGCAGGTGGACAATGTTGGGGATGTGAGTGCCTTGGCAAGGGCCTGGCGGATGCACAGCAGTATCCAGCATGTCCACGGAGGGTGTGCTGACGTCTACACCTGATGCAGCATTGATCGTGTGCCCGCCTGTTGTGCACACACGAGTTCACATTCATCCTCAGACAGGTGGTCTTTACAAATTCCCAGGAGAGCAGCAATGTACTGTTCCGGAATCCTCCCAACACAGCGTCTTTCAACATTGCATGTGCGCACCTACCCGTCACACCCACCCACCTGAGCCAAGCGTAACTCCCGCTTCACATGACACATGTGTGTCTTCCACAGTTGTGCTACTCATTTGCGTTGACATCCAATGACAGTGGACTACATGGTCATCTCACGACTGCCGTGTACTTCACACACTCTCATCCTCTCTCATTTGTACTCGTGGAATGAATAAGCAGAGACACATATTTACTTCAAGCCATGTATTAGGACTTATGTTCTCTGTGTTGCAGTATAGTGGACACTACTGGCAGCGAAATGCATGTGGAGGATATACTCAGCATGATTACACATGGCATAGGGTGTAGGGGTACTTGTCATCAGTTGTTGACTGTGGGATGTGTGCTTCAGAGTTACAACTGCTTAGCCGTTGCTGTGCTAATGTACATTTGCTAATTACTGTGGAGCTGCTAACTTTGACACAGACAGTATACATTTCGCCTACCAGACCGCTTGACATCATGGGCACAGTACATCTCAGTTCCATGTTACAGGTTTGCTGCTATGGTTATTCATACACACGTGCGTGGAGGTGACATCAGGGCATGGGCTTACGTGCATGCAACGGCGTCCCACTTGTTGTTGCAATGTGGTGGCTACTGGACATGACACAGTCACTGGGGTCATGTTGTTGGGGGATGCACTTGTTGTCCATGCAAAAGTCCTGGCACGGAAGTTCAGAGGGAGGTGAGGTGACAGCTCTCACATACTACAGCCGAACGATTACTGTCCACTGACCGGTGCATATGTTCATGGGCGCAGGATACATATTATGGCATAGATGTACATGCAGTTATGTCCATGTGGTTGCCATACACGAATCCCATGCCTCTGCCTCCCCCTGTTCATGCAGAGTTACTGGATGTGATGAGGTACAGAGTGCATGTCACGAAAATATCCGATGTCATGGCAGTGTAGTTGATGGTGTGTTGTTTTTTTTTTTTAACAACAAACTTTATTGATTTTTCAAGTTACCCGATGGGCAAGCCCAGCGAGCTTTGAGGCATATATAAATACAAAATACACTAGCAAGGCACCATATAACATTCCTATGGCGACTGCAAAACTGCAAACCCACACCCCCACCCCCGCCCACAACCACGCACCATACATCCCTTATACAATTATACAATCGTAGTGTAATCTTGCTTCTAGACCTCTACACAACCCCATTAGCCTATATCGGTGAGCTGCTCACCACCAGCCTATCAATTGGATCTCGGGGAACCTCTGACTCCAGGAGTGACAAGTCTATGCCACGGTACATAGCCCACCGGGCCCAAATCTTTTTGTGTTTGTGCGGACATCCCCGAGCCTGAAATACTGCCACTTCAGCGGACATGCACCTATCCATTGCCTTCTTCCAGGGACCTATACTAGGTGGGAGTGTCGCCTTCCAATGTTGAGCAATGTCGCGCTTAGCTAGTGTAAGCCCAAGGAACAGTAAATGCCTTTTGTATCTGTTTCCCCCAATGTCCTCGGTGCTGTGTAGGAATATCAATCGAGGGTCTGCAGGAATACGCCAAGCCAGCACTTGCCCTAAGCAGGACCTTATGCCCGCCCAGAAATGTTGCAGCGCCGCACAGGTCCACACAGTGTGGAGGAACGACCCCTCCTCCGAATCACATCGGAGACACATAGGTGACTGAATGGCCCCCATCTTGCAAAGGCGCAGACGTGTATAGTAGATCCTATGGAGATATTTGAACTGGATCAATCGATATCGGGTGGAAACCGCAGAGTACCGGGGGCTAGCCAGTGCCTCCGCCCAGTCATCATCCGTCAGTGTGGGCACATCTGCCTCCCATGCCGCCCGGGTCCGGTGTATGGTGGTTGTGGAATGTGTAATCAGTGTTTGGTAAATTTGACGAATCTTGTGGGCACCCAGGTCCCCCATGAGCAACCGGACTTCCAACGGGTGGAACTCCGGGAGACCCGTGAGGCCCCGTATCAAAGGGGATATAGCGTGTCGGAGCTGCAAGTATCTGTGAAATTGCGTTTTATGGAGACCGAAGTCAGCTTGAAGCTGCTGAAAGGATTTGAGTGTGGACCCCCGTATCACATCCCCCAACACAGAAATCCCGATGTCATCCCACCTACGGAAGCCCGCCAGAGCTGCGACTGGCCGAAGATATGTGCCGCGCCAGAGAGGCGTAGCACCGGTGAGTTTGCCCCACCAGCCCATCTGTCGGACCACTCGCCTCCATATCTGAATGGCCGTCCTACATGCCGGGGGGAGTTCCGTCAGAGACGAGGAGCTATACAGAAAGTGGAGTAATGGGGTTTCGGCCATAAAGAGTCGTTCCACAGCATAGGCTGGGTCTGATTGTGAGCGGTACCACCAGTCATTTATCACCAGAAGATGCGATGCCTGGTAATACGCCCTGTACATCCGGCGCCGCTATCCCACCGCAATAAGTGGATTGGATACAGGTCGCAAGCGCCACCCGAACCGCTCCTCCCCCCCAGAGGAATCTATTGAGTAATGTATTAATTTGACGGAACCAGGACGGGGGAATTGGAAAGGGGTAATTCTGCAGCCTATAGAGCAGGCGAGGCAGAGACACCATTTTAAAAATGGCCGATCTCCCATATAACGAAAGGGGAAGTTGGGACCATATCGTCGTCTCATCTCGAACTGCAGTCAGCAGCGGCGCAATATTCCGTGACCATGCCTCAGTCTGGCACCCTGTAAGAACCACCCCAAGGTATCGGAAGCCTGACTCTCTAATCACCAGCTGGGAGGCCCAAACTTGGGACCGCTGGTCTCCACAGATCGGAAATAATATGGATTTGGATGGGTTAGCGCAGAGGCCAGAGGTCTCCCCGAAGACCCTCAGAATCTGCAGCACCCGGGGCCCAGAAACCCACGGGTCCGACATAAAAAACAGGGCGTCATCAGCGTAAAGCGCTATCCTATCCGAGCACTCCGGAGACCACTCCAAACCCCGCAGGCAAGAGTCCAGACGGACCCACGCCGCCAGAGGCTCAATGGCCAGTGCGAACAGCAATGGGGAGAGCGGGCAACCCTGTCGAGTGCCCCTCCGAATGGGGAAGGGAGCTGAGCATCGGCCAGCTACTCGGACCGATGCAGTGAGGTCTGTGTACAGTAATTTCGCATATGCTCGGAATTGGGGCCCAAATTAACCGCTTCCAATAACTTAAAGAGGTACGTCCAGCTTAAGGAATCGAACGCCTTGTCAATATCAGCCAGCAAGACTGCCGCGGGACGTCCCAGACGGTGAGCCTCCGCCACCGCGTTGTGAGCTCGCCTAATATTATGTCTGGTAGAGCGTTGTGGCATAAAGCCCGACTGGTCCGGATGTACCAGCTCCTCAATACAGATACGGAGGCGATCCGCCAGGATCTTTCCCAGCAGTTTGGGCTCAAAATTTATTAATGAGATGGGGCGGTAGGACCCCGGGTCGTCCGGTGGGCGTCCCGGTTTGAGAAATACCACGACCTCCGCGTGTCTCCAGTCTGAAGGGAGAATTTGCTGCTCCGAGGCGTCATGAATCACCTCGAGCAAATGCGGTCCCAAAGTCTTCAGATGGGGCCTCAGGAAGTCACATGGGAACCCGTTCGGGCCCGGCGCGCGGCCAGGGTGGATATTGGAGAGGGCCGACCGCAGTTCCGCCATTGTAATTGGCTCCTCCAGGGCATCACGTCGCTCATCCGATAGGCGGCGGGGAGGAATATCTCCTAAGAAGGCATCTATGAGGGATTCGGAGATGACCTCCCGTTTATCGTACAACGCCGCGTAAAAATCAGCGAAGGCCTGTACCACCGCCTCAGGGGATGTACAGGCAACCCCGCGGGAGACCGCAGAAGGGGTACCTGTGTCGGGGCCACCCTAGCCTGGCAGAGTCTATGAAGCATTTGGCTGGACTTATCGCCCCACTGGTAAATTCAATGCTGGGTGGCCAGCCAAGCTTCTTTGGCGTAGTCTATGTGGGTTTGATGGAGCATTTGTTGCACGTGCAGCAGATTCCGGCGGGCCACGGGGTCCGAGCCTCCCACCACAAGGGATTGAAGTTCTTCCTGCCTATCCTCCAGGTCACATACCTGGGCCAGGCGGCGACGCTTTTCCCCGGTGCGATAACTTATATCTGCACCCCGGAGTGTGGGCTTAAACGCTTCCCATAAGATAACTGGGGACTGGCAAGTGCCGGCATTGTATCTGAAGTAGTCGGTGATTGCTTGACTAAGCATCTCTCTGTATGCCTCTTCATGGAGCAGCCAGGGGGACATGCGCCACCGATAGGGGGCCCTGTTAGTTAGCAGTCGCAATTTAAGTTGGATCGGCGAGTGGTCCAACAAGCCACAGGGCAGAATGGATGCTTGTGCCACCCTGTGCATATAGCTATGTGGAAGGAATAAATAATCAAGGCGTGAAAGAGTGGGATGAACCGAAGACGCGTATGAGAATCCTGCATCCGTCGGGTGTAAGGCACGCCACGTGTCCCCCCAACCCAGTGTATGTGCAAGTACATTCAATTTGGATGTAGTGGGGGTTGTAGCAGGCTGTCGGGCTCGCCACCTATCTAATGGGCCCATAGTATCGTTCCAATCACCCCCCAACACCACAAGGCCACCCGGGAGATCCCCCACAACTGCGTTATTTTATCAATAAACGTCTGGCCGAGAGGCGGGGGCTTATATGCTACCCAGTGTGATGTGTTCGCCGGCCAAGGTACCCGAGACCACAGTGTAGCGACCCCCTGGATCCAGCCAATGTCGTGTGATCTGTAGGGGCACCCTTCGATGAATGAGTATGGCTGTACCCCGGGCCCCCCGCGTGAAGCCAGAATGATAAACTGTGGAGTAACCATAACGGGCGAGGCATGGGGCCTTCGTGCCCAGGAGATGAGTTTCCTGGAGCAGTAGGACATCTGCTGCATACCGCTTTGCCTGGTGGAGCACTGCCCCACGTTTAACTTTACTCAGCAAGCCTCGCACATTCCAGGCAAGAACGTTGAGCTCCCCGGAGGTGTGTCACCAGTCGTGTGCGCCATCCCTAAGTGTCCTACAAGATAACTGCATCTGAGGCGTGCAAGGCGAAGCAACGTGAGTGGTGCATGGTGCGAAAACATTCAATAAAGAAAACCCCCCTTTAAGAAACTGGCCCTCCTCCCCCCTGCCCCCAACCCCCATACTTCCTGTAACACGGAGTATCTGTCGCGGTAGAAACCCACCCCAGGCCCCCAACAGGATGACCCAAGCGGTCCCTCCAATGGATCCCCCCCAACTTACCCAACATCACCCAAAACGTCCAGGGCGAGCCATGTTCAGATCCCTCTAGGGCCTGTAGAAGACCCCATCTCTATGACCCAGTCATATTAATGAGCGGCCACCACCCCCAGGCAAACCCGCCCCCCGAAGGGAATATAGGGAAAACAGGGAAAGTAACCCAGCACAGTTCAGTCTCCAGTGCCCGTCGGCTCCGGGGCACGCCAGTTGGAGCGGGATCGATGCCGCCGAGATGTCGCACCCCCGCCCTGCCGACCACTCCGATGCGAGCCCTGGGAGGAATCAGAGTCTGCCGGAGGCGGTGTGTGAGGTTTAAGGATCTGTCTCTCGTCCGTCCACGCGAAGACTTCCTCCGGGGTGTCAAAGAAAAATGTTTTTGCATTGAACATCACTTTCATCCGGGCCGGAAACAGCAAGGCATAGGATAGATCAAGTTCACGTAGCCTTCTCTTGGCAGCCGCAAATGATTGACGCTGTTGCTGCACCAGCTTGGTGTAATCAGGGAAAACCATGATGGGGCGCGAGTCGAAGACCATTTTATCTTTATGGAGCCTGGCATATCGAAGTACGGCGTCTCGATCCGCGTAGTTAAGGATTCGGGCTATCACTGGCCTCGGGCGTTCCCCGGTGGCGGTTTCTTAACCAGTGCACGGTGGGCCCTCTCAACCACGAAACAGGAGGACATGTCTTCCTGGGGCAGCAGTGACTTTAGCCAATCTGAAATGAACTTGTCCATGGAGGCCCCCTCGCATCCCTCCGGAAAGCCCACCAGGCGCAGATTATGGCGGCGGGCCCGCCCTCCGCATCCTCGACCCGCGCCGCCAGCTCCTGCGATTGCTTGGTCAATGTGTCCACTTTGCGCTGTAGTCCCGCGACAGAGTCCTCGACTGTGGATACCCTGGTCTCTGCCTCCGTGATGCGGTCGACCGCCTTCCGCAAATCTTGACGAAGGAAAGACACCTCCGCGCCCACGGCCCCGATCTGGGCCTCGAGGGCCGTCCGCGATTGTGTGATCGCCTCCAGCAGCTTCGTCGCATCCGAGGATAACCCTTCCGCAGACTCCCCCCCGGGAGGGCTGGCATGGGTGGTAAAGCGGTCCATAGTATGCTGCTTGGGGGCCGCCGCGCCCTGTTTATCCTTGCCCATGGCTACCAGGAACAGCCTGGCCGGCGATGTAGTAGGCAACTGCAAGACGCAGCAGACACAGACAAGGGGGCAGCCCAAGCCAGACTCCCACGCAGGGCGGCGTCGCAACTCCGGGCACCCCCACAGTAGATAGTCTTATAGGGGCTCACTAGCAGCCGCGCCTACGATGCGGGGGGCCCCCTCACAGGAGCATCCATGTACTATGGGGCAACTGCCAGATAGGGACGGAGACCCCCAAAGACTCAGGCCAGCTCCACACCAAGGCTCCAGGACCGGGCTGCCACCCCGCAGATCAATGCTGGTCGGATGATTCACCGGTTTCCTGGCACCCTTCACCAGAGCCCAGCGGGCACCGGGCACCTCTCAGCGTCAGTGACAGGATCCCCGGCGGTGCCGCCCCGCCACACCTGCACCCAAGCAAGGAACACTGATCGTCCAGAGGGTGGGCCACCAAGCCAGAGGTCCGCCGCACTCCCCCAGGCTCCCGATGGCAGGACTCACCCGCGCCCCGTCCCGGGGCCGTAGGATCCGCGTCAGGTCGACCAGGCCGCTATGCAGGCAATGGGGGAGGGGCGCCTGCAATATCGTCGCCGTGGGATCTCCCGGCTCCCGGGCTCCCACCGAACGTCCCGCGGGGCTGCACCACCACGACGACACCGCTCCGCTGCGGTCTCCAATAGGGCAGGATTGACAGCCGCCTCTCAGGTGCAAGGCCCTCCGCAGCCGCGGCCTCGAGTGTCACGTCCTCCTCCCCGGGCACGGCGGCCGCCGGCCGGGAAGCCTCCCAATGCGGACCGGACCCGCCGCTGTCCGCAAAACTCGACTGCCGGGTCGCGACCGGCACCGCAACCAGGGACCCCTCCTATTCCGTCACTGGGTCAAGGATCTTTGGCGGATTACGGCCCAAAGAGGGAGTGAACTGCGGAGCTCTACAGAGTCGCGTCCGCCATGTTCAGCTCCCTGGCCACGCCCCCATGGTGTGTTGTTTTAGTTGCAGATTGTGTGGTATAGTTGTTGTACTGGTAACTGCTCAGTCCGTGCGGATGCCAGGCATGGGTACGGTGTGGGACATCATTGTTCAATTGGGGGTGTTGCGTCGGGGCCCGACGAATTGACAGGTTGTCAGGAATGCGATACCTTCCAGCAGGGCTTCCATGGCATCGGTGGTAAACATGGATGCCATCCAATGTAGCGGATGGTGGCTGTCAAGGTGTTGGTCGTAAGTTGTCCCTTGTAGGAGCATGATGGGACATGTTGGATGACATTCGATGAAACTGTGATCCAGAATCCATCGTGTGGAGGCACAGTGGTCCCATTGCAGTGTGGGTCCGATTGCAGCCACATACGCCATGCCCCCATAGGCTGAACAGACTCTGTCGTGGACGTCCAGGGGTTGAACAGTTGTACCAGGTCCGCCATTGGACATGCAGGGTTGGAGAGACATAAATCCACAGGATAGTGGAAAGGACACCTCCGACAGTAGAAGACGGGGATGACGCAGCTGAACAATGCGATGCGGTAAGTTAGTCGGTAACTTACGTTCAGCAAGGCCAGATTTTCACATCCCAATATCTGTATCAGGTAATGTTTGTACAGCTTCATCTGTCCGGCGTAGTTGGGTAGGTGTGATGCAAGTGCCATTTTGCTGAAGGGCGATGTGATGGCGTGCTCCGGCTGTCTGTACAGTCTGCAGAGTGCAACCTCCGACGTTGCTGGGAATTCTGTTATGGTCGTAGGGTGGCAGGGCTTGGGTTATCGTGGCTTGTGCGAAGGACACGGGCCCTCATCCCACATGCTTCTATGAATGGTCAAGGTCAGTGGTGTCTGACTCCTTCCCGATAACTTGCATGTGAACCACATGTGGCAGTGGTATCATTTCTTTTTTCCCTTCGGAATGTTCTTTCGTGTTATGCGCTATCTGCCCAGTGGACGGTTCCCTCTGCATGCCTGTGTTGGGCTTTTTTTGGAATAATGACTGTGTTGTCCTGCTTGAATAGTTGAGCTGTGGTTTCGGTGTGGGTATGGAAGGCCATTCAGTGCTATCTCCTCTCCCGTGTGTGGGCGGCACGCTGCGTTTCCGCTATGCGTTGGGCCTTGTGTGTGGGTGTTGTAATTGGAACCACCTGTTGTCGGTCCCCCGGGATCTTTGATGTTACGTATTGCATGTCTTGGTATTGGGTGCAGGGTGGTATCGGTCTTTCTGTGTGGTACTGGCGTAGCTTTTTCCGACGGGGTCCATATTCTGCTGGGTGATGTTGCCGCCGCTGTGTGCTTCGCCATGTTTTGCACATAGGGGTGTGTCCTAACTTGGCGTGACATCACTGGCATGTTCGGGTCAGTTGTGTGACGTCAGGTTGGCAACAGTGAATTGCCGGTTGGCGCCATGACTGTGGCAGGACTGTCACGTGACATGTGCGTTCTGGGTGTGGCTGGTGTGTGTGGTGTTTGGTTGTGACCCTGTGTTGTTTGTGTGCGGCGCATACATGGCGCTGCCGTTGGCCTATGCGTTGTGCGCATGTGTGGCTGCGTCGTCGGCGCTGCGGGGCCGTGACGGGGACGTTAGTTCCTGGTCCCAGGTGGTGTGTCCCCGGTTGTTGCGAGTTGTTACAATTTGCCCGATGTGACATTTGTGGGTGCAGTGGTGGATGTGTCGTGTCCACGCAGGGGTGTCGGGGGGGCCATGTACAGTTTTACCGCACTTGCACTGTGTGAGGTGTTTGCGTGCCCTTGTTGTGTGTCTGCCTACCTGCGTCTCCGCGGTGCGTTGACTCCTAGGTTCTGCATCAGGTAGAGAATGGGGAGGGCCTGTAGTGCTGGATTCATGCTCGGGGGGTCCGCCTCTTTGGTATCCGTACTGTGCGGTCGGGTTTCTGCCTTACTTTCACGTGCGGTGTCTCTTAGCCGGGGGAGCTGTTTGGTTGTGGCATCGTAATTTGTACGCCGGGCGGTACGTGATTCCGTCGGGCGGTGTGTCTCCATTGTGCCACGCCGCTACGTGAATGGGTGCACTTTGATGGCGGGCGGCGTCGCTGGCTTACGGGCGGTGTTTGGCTGACTTTTCACATCCTAATTGGGCGGGCGTGTGGGCTGCGGCGGCCGGACGGTAACTGGTGGTTTTTCCATCCGCCAGCACGGCGGTGGTGCTTCCGCCCGCCACCCTAATGGGCCCCTTACTTACTTTTTCCTAAGTGTAGTAGGCTTTATTTTAAAGCTGTGTTTGATAGTGGTGAAAATCCGGCAGAGTTTTCCCTTCCTTAATTATTTTGGTTTAAGGTGTAAAAGAAGACTGTTTTTTGGTTGTTTATATAGGGTGTTTTTAATTGTTTGTTGAAATTCATTGGTTTATTTCGATCTTCTGTATTTCTATTGGTTAATTTGTATTTTGTTTCTTTGTTTGGTAATTGTTTTCCTTATATGGAAAACGCTAATTAAGAGTAATTTTTTTTTTGGGTGAGGAAGGAGATGTTGAACTAATTATATTAAAAAAAATATGTATAATATGTATTAAAAAGTTTGAATATGTTGCAAGTATATGTTTAGAAATATTATTATTTGTGTGTTTATTATGTTATTATTTATTTATGTTGTTATTATTTTGATAGATATGTTTTTAGTTTAATTTAATGTGATATGTATGTTTATGTAATTTATTGTATTTATGGTGTTAAAAGTAATCGTTTTTATGTATATTTGAGTTGTCGATATATTGTAAAAACGATAATATTGATGTATATATTTTTGTACTCGATATTTTGGACATGTCCGATACTTATTTATAAACGTCGATAATTTGTATTGCGATATTTATGTGTGCGATATTTGTGTAGTCGATATAGTTGCATTACGATATTGTGGTATCGATATTAGTGTATTTTTATAATTAAGTATACAACATCGATATTTTTGATGTCGATATTTTTGCGTCGAAATATTTGCAGTTCGATAATGTGACTTTCGGTATTATGTCAGTGATTCGCTGGTCATATGTTTTCTTTTTCACTGTCTCACGAAACCCAATAAAATTGTTTATAAAAAAGATGCTGAGAGATACCCAAAGCTCCTTGTGACTAGGTTTACAGAATGCAAAAAGAGATACTGCACAGGAATGGAGGGCTATGGCTGCCCCGCACTTATCCAAATGGAAGGCTGGTTTGGACAACTGTTGGATTTTGTAGAAACAGGTATTAGAACTGAGAGGGTGCCAGCACAAGTATGATTGAATATGGGGCAGATAGACAGAATATTATGACACTGATCTGCTGGCTCCTCATCTGACGGATAATACAGGCTTGATAGTGACTGAAAATAAGGTAAACATACCTTATTTGCCAGATGTACATACAATGAAGTACTGTGTACGGTATGCTGTGATGTTGGGTTATATTGTGTTTGAAAATGCCTATAAAATGGTCTAAGAAAAAATCACATTGCACTAATGTTGCACAGAAACACAGCAGAGCAAAAAACAATAGAGCACATCACCTCCACAACAAATTGCCACAGAACAAATTTGCACAAACTTTCTTGTCAAACGTTGCCACCTCCAGATTCCTGTTTTCATATTATGGGAATGAACGGTGTTTGGAGCAAGCACTGCCTTAATTTACCACTGGCCAAACTGGGAACCCAAAGCAGCCCCAGTAAATTTTGTCTGACCAGTGCATGAAGGAAGTGACCCGATTAGGGCCACCTGGGTCACTCGCGACTACCTCTCAGCCTTACAAACAGATGAAGAGTCGGTCAGACAGTAGAGAATACAAACCAAAGTTATTTATTAGTCATATACTCGAGCGGAGTCCAGTCTGACAAGCCTCCTTGGATTGCTGCAGAGGGACTGACCCCTGCCAACATGGTAATACATAATATACATTTCCAGTACCCCTAAGGACACGCCCAGACTGGAATTTTCCAGTTAGTAGCTGGTGAACAAAGGAGACACAGAAGGATGAGCTACAATCCTAAGACCGGGTACATGCGATCTCAGTTTCAAGGTTACTCTGCCTGTGCCCGCCACTCTAAGGGTGGGAGCAGGCCTATCTAACGGGAAAGGTATGTAATGACAAAACAGTCTATTCATTAGTGCAGCGAAGCTCAACCTTGGAGAAATAGAAAAAAATATCGAGACTGCTTTCTGCTGAGGCAAACAGAATGAGACAGAAGTTTAGTTTCGATCATGGTACAAAATGGCGGCTAAATACAAAATGGTGCCGCAAATGCTAACTTAAATCGTACAATATAAAGAGAATTCGACCAAAAACATTTTCCATTCCAACAGACCCTCCTTTTAGCATTTGCTAATACTTTTTGCAGATGGGGAGTGGGAAAGATGTAATATGCAGAGGAACCAAAAGGACATCAAGACTCAGAACTATCCATATATTCAGTATCAGGAATAGAAGTTGCAAGGGATGAGCTAGAACCAAAGATGCCCTCATCTATTTGTATCATTTCGTCAATGCTCTTCTGCAACATAATCGCAGCAGTGTCATGGACTGTCTTCTGACGCTTAGGGGTGAGAAGCGTTGTACAGTAAGAACAGCATAAGAGGAGACACTGCACCAGAATGCAACAGACAATTAGAATTACAATAACGTATATCACCCTTTCTAGAATCCAACCCCATCCACCAAAGAGGGACCAACTCCAATTTCCGCTTTCCATTCCTTTGACATTCTCCAAAATATCTAAAATGTGTTGGGTAATATTCTTTTCCATATTTGTGATCCCGAGTACACACTGGTCTCCTACTACTGCGCACACACCACTGCTCTTAGCTAGGATGGAATAAACTGCATATCTTGTTTGCTCAGAGTATATTTGCTTACTTTCTAATTGGGTGGTGATGTCACACAAGGCCGCTACTGTGGGGTTAGACAATATCTGCAGCTTACATCCAAAATATTCCCTAGCCCTTTCACCTCTGGCCATAGCTGTACCACCAAAGGTGATATTGGAGGAAAGAATATACCCAAAGGTGATACCATTACTATAATTATTGACCTCCAGGTCAGTCACTCCGTCACAAAATTCCTTTGTTAAAGTCCTTTTAACCCATCTGATATTTGGCTTACTATACTTACATGGCACCCCAAGAGGAAGCAGCATTCCTAAAGCAACATCCTCAGTACCATTATAAACATTGGAGTAAGTACCATTGGACAGAAAGTAAAATCCTGGGTGTGCATAAAGTGGACCTTGATAATCTACAGGAGCATACCTGGTGTTCATTCCCACTGTACTCAGATCATTCTTTCTCACTAAAGACATTGTATTCTTGAACAATATTATTCCCGAACAATTTATGTATAGAAAAGGGTCAGTACTATTTACTATCGGACAGCATGCAGGGTAATAACCCGCCTTTCGAGTAACTGTCAAATCTTGATAATGCCAGCCCACTAAAGTAATGTTCTGTTCATCCATATATAAATTGTCACAATACACATTAATGTTGCAACCTGGGTATCCCTTCCCTCGTGGTTTCCTATAATACAAACAAGGACCGGGATATCCCGTTCCGAACTCACCCTTTACCTCTACAAATTGTTGTGGGCGAACATATGTATAATTAACCAGTGACAATGGGTAAGCAGTCCATAAACTCGTAACAGATTCAGTAAGGTAGCAAGCTGTACCTTCACCAAAGAATTTCCTATGTATCTAGTAATACATTGCTTGGGATTGTCCTTTTTGTACGAACTTGAGAAACAATCTTGTGTGTAGTACATGATGGGGCATTACAATCACACTCCAAAACCCAAGACACCCCCCCGCCCAGAATCAACAACAGCAACAATACAAGAACAGCACAGAGCAGTTTTGTCTTAGTAGACCAAACATTTCGTACGTGAACAAGGGGATCTGCTTGTTGTTCTTTGTCAGTAACCATTCTGCCAAAGGGGTGCATAGTGAATAGGAAACCAACGGGGCAAATTTCCAGCAAAAGAAATATACAAGTTCCCAGTGTCCCTCAGAGCCTCACTGGTAGACTCCTATTGTTCATCAACGTTGGCGCTATTGAGCACCGGCGGTGGAGCTATACGATCCCAGCTCTTAAGGAAATCCCACGTCGCTCAGGATAAGGCACACCCCTCCAGGGAAGCACGTTCGATCTATCCTGTCCAATGTCCGAACAATGCACCAATCTCACCTCTCCCTACGCTACTGTTGCCTGACTTATCGAGTCCAATCCCTGCTAATCTGACTTTTCCTTTGATGCACTGTTCCTCCGTCAGGGGTGCAAATTGTACCTAACTGCTCCAGGCACAGAGGGGTCAGGAAAGAGGGGCTCAGGGGGCTCAGACACAGAGGGGCCAATAGACTGGGACTCGAGCACAGATGGGCCAGTAGAATGGGGCTCCTGAATGGCCCTGACCTCAGGGGGACTGCCGAATTCAACACTGCATCATTCTCATCCTCCGTTTGGGTCCACCTTAGCTGGGCATCCGAAAAGGGGACAAAGCGGGGCACCTGCTCCCACTCCAAATCCCCAATGCCGTCAAGGACCCACTGGTCGTAAGGCAGAGGAAGAGGTACTTTCCGGCAATGCTGACTGTGTATCCAATTCTTTCGGCCAGCAACCTTGACTGCTGTGCGGGTGGCAAGGAGCACCTGGACTGGCCCCTTCCACCTCGGCTCTAAGGCCTTCTTCCTCTGGAAGTTACACGTCAAGATGTGGTCTCCGAGCCGTATGTTATGCCCGGGCCCCTCAGGTGCTGGCGGAAGTGTGTCCTGGATCTGTTGGTGAATAGAACGCAGACTTTAAGTTAACTCAGACAAATAATCAACTAACAGAGGATATTCAATCTCGGAAAATTTCCAAGGACGCGGGATGCCCCAGACATTTGCCGGGCGCCCAAACATGACCTCGTAAGGTGACAATCCTGTTCTAGAATGAGCTGTTGTTCTTGTAGACAAGAGGGCTACTGGTAAAGCATCTGGCCACTGCAACCCTGTGCTCTCCTGAATCTTTGCCAATTTCAGTTTGAGAGTACCATTGTACTTCTCAACCAGACCCGCAGACTGGGGGTGATTCGCAGCATGTTAATGTTATGTTAATGTTAATAAAATTTATTGAGCGCACAAATACCCAGAGGTGTCTTGGCGCTGAGACAGAGGTAGCTCTAGCTGAAGCAATTAGTTTTGAAAAAGCCATGTTTTTAGGTCCTTTCTGAAGGTGATAAGTGAACCAGCCTTTCTAATAGCGAATGGTAACTTATTCCATAATTGTGCCGTGCCGTACGAAATACTACGGCCTCCCCAGCATAAGGTTCGGATCCTTGGAACCTCCATGAGTCTGGCATCTGAAGAACGCAGTTGTCTGGCTGGGTGATACCAAGAGAAAAGCTTCTTAAGAAATGTTGGTCCGGTGTTGTTCAAGGCCTTATAAGCTAAGCATAGAGCCTTGAACTTAATGCGCTGTGCCACCGGGAGCCAGTGAAGTCTTCGAATTTCCTCTGTTACAGACTCATATTTAGGGATATTTAGTAGAAGTCTTGCAGATGCGTTTTGAATCATCTGGAGCTTTTTTAAATATTGCTTCTGCATATTTAGGTAGAGTCCATTGCAGTAGTCTAACTTAGACTGCACAAGGGTAGTCACTACCGTCCTCTTGGAGTCGTCAGGAATGTATGGTAAGATCTTCTTCATTTTCTTGATCAGAAAATGAGAGGTAGACACGATGGCATTGGTCTGCTGAGATAAGGTGAGTTTATTATCGATCAGCACCCCAAGGTTTTTTGCCTTCTGGACTGGTTTTGGTAGTTCCCCCATCTCCGCCGGCCACCAATGGTCATCCCATCTGGGTTGCAGATTCCCAAAGATTACCACTTCAGTTTTCCCGGAATTCAGCCTGAGACAGTGGTTACCCATCCATCTATTTATTTCCACCATACAGTTTTGAAACTGTATTGATGGGGAAGCTTGCCCTTTATACGCTGCCACCACCAGCTGGGTGTCATCAGCGTATGACGTAAGACTAAAACCAAAGTCTTGGATCAACGGGGCAAGTTCTGAAACATAAATGTTAAAAAGTGTCGGACTGAGCGACAAGCCCTGCGGGACCCGCAAGGGAGGACATAAGGGGGCCGATTCCGATCTCGGTCGGAGGCGCACCCAATACCATTCGGTCGGGAAAAAAGCCATGCGAATGCCTGTTTCCCGACCGATCCGTACAGCACACCGAACGAGTAAGTACGATGCGCACAACAGCACAGAATCCGGCCGAGCCGTACTCACCCAATCCAGGTCCTGTTCTCCGACCGAGGCGAATCCGGAAACGCAGAATCGAGTCGCACGGAAGGGAAAATGCAGCTCCGTCCGGCCGAACAAGTACGATGCGCTTCCCGTACGCGCCGAACCCGTCGCTACGCACGGCACGTCAAAGCATCCGGGAGAGGCGCACATAAGCTCCGATTCGCGCCACAACACAATCCACGGCTACGAGACGAACACGCCAGCGACGAGGACGACGCACAGCGACGAGGACAACGCGAAGCAACGAGAAGGACGAACGACACGAACCAACCATTAATCCCTTCGTCCCGATCATACCAATATTCTACATTTACTACCGGAACAGGCACGGACGCGTACGGCGCAGAAGGTAAGTCAGACACCAACCACAAAACACATACAACACGTACACGACACATCACACACACACAGAGGGATGCAGAATATACTTACACCAGCAGCACCATAGGGGCGGGATGCCCATCACCAATGCCACATATGCACACAGGGGCCTGAATGCGCACCACCACCCCTACCCAGGGGGGCCGGATGCCAACCACCACAACCACCCTTAGCCAGGGGGTGCCAGATGCCCACCACCACTACCACCCTTACCCAGGGGGCTGGATGCCTCCCACTACTATCACCCTTAGCCAGGGGGTGCCAGATGCCTACCACTACTACCACCCTCACCCAGGGGGCTGGATGCCTACCACTACTACCACCCTCACCCAGGGGGGCTGGATGCCTACCACTACTACCACCCTTAGCCAGGGGGGCTGGATGCCTACCACTACTACCACCCTTAGCCAGGGGGGCTGGATGCCTACCACTACTACCACCCTTAGCCATGGGGGTGCCAGATGCCTACCACTACTACCACCCTCACCCAGGGGGGCTGGATGCCTACCACTACTACCACCCTCACCCAGGGGGCTGGATGCCTACCACTACTACCACCCTTAGCCAGGGTGGTGCCAGATGCCCACCACCACTACCACCCTTAGCCATGGGGGCTGGATGCCTACCACTACTACCACCCTCACCCAGGGGGGGCTGGATGCCTACCACTACTACCACCCTTAGCCAGGGTGGTGCCAGATGCCCACCACCACTACCACCCTTAGCCATGGGGGCTGGATGCCTACCACTACAACCACCCTTAGCCAGGGGGGGCTGGATGCCTACCACTACTACCACCCTCACCCAGGGGGGGCTGGATGCCTACCACTACTACCACCCTCACCCAGGGGGGCTGGATGCCTACCACTACTACCACCCTTAGCCAGGGTGGTGCCAGATGCCCACCACCACTACCACCCTTAGCCATGGGGGCTGGATGCCTACCACTACTACCACCCTTACCCAGGGGGGCTGGATGCCTACCACTACTACCACCCTTAGCCAGGGGGTGCCAGATGCCTACCACTACTACCACCCTCACCCAGGGGGGCTGGATGCCTACCACTACTACCACCCTCACCCAGGGGGGCTGGATGCCTACCACTACTACCACCCTTAGCCAGGGGGTGCCAGATGCCTACCACTACTACCACCCTTACCCAGGGGGCTGGATGCCTACCACTACTACCACCCTCACCCAGGGGGGCTGGATGCCTACCACTACTACCACCCTCACCCAGGGGGGCTGGATGCCTACCACTACTACCACCCTCACCCAGGGGGGGCTGGATGCCTACCACCACTACCACCCCCACTAATAGGATGGACAATGCATGACACAACCAGCACACCACAACCTAGGGAATGCAAGAAGAAGACATCCCCCCAACACCATGACAAGCGTGTGTAGACTGTGTCAAATGCCTACAACACTGAACATGACTTTGAACATACAATGTGACCCCCTAGCACATGTGCCACACATATATGTGTGTGGCCCCCACAATGCAAGCAGGCCATGACCATTGTGGCAATGGGGTCCAAACCCCCATCATCACAGTGACCAAAAGGTAAGTGTGGGGTCCATAGCTGAAGCACATTCTGAACATTGTGGCAATGGGGTCTAACGCCCCATCACCACAGTGACCAAAATGTAAGTGTGGGGTCCATAGCTGAAGCACATATTGAACATTGTGGCAATGGGGTCTAACGCCCCATCACCACAGTGACCAAAAGGTAAGTGTGGGGTCCATAGCTGAAGCACATTTTGAACATTGTGGCAATGGGGTCCAAACCCCCATCATCACAGTGACCAAAAGGTAAGTGTTGACAAAGAAAGAGCTGCAACTGCCAAACTGCATGGATGATTCCTGGTCACAGAACAAAAAACACATCAGTGGCAAAGTAGTGCATGTGTCCCATTGCAACATAAATTGGGGGAGCCAAATACTGCAGTGCAAATAAGACATACCTTTGGCCATGTGCAGACAAACAACACCCATGGGGGCTGACACTGTCAACATTCATCAATGACACAATGACAGAAGTGACCATCAGAATGCAGACCCACATATTTGCACCAATGGGCACACAAATGCAGATACCCTGTGGAGACTGTAGATGTGAGGTGAACAGATACCATACCATGGCAGCAATGGGACACACAAACCATGATCATTGTGCTGACCGATGACCTAGGAGTCCCAGGGACAGCAGGGGAAACCCACCAAACTACATACAGCCAATGGCACACCCAAGATATGCCAATGCAGTGGTGCAGATGCACAAACACAAACAGGCAGACCCACACTGCACATCATACACAACAGGTGAGGGGGGTGCCAGTGTCCCCAGGCAACCACACAACACATGAGGAGACCTGAATACCAATCATACAGATGTTCATACAGTGCCACACAAAGGTAACTCATGGATCCAAATCCCCTATGTGGGCAAGCAGGCATTGTCAGATGAGAGGGAGCACAAATCACACATGTCACACAGGCACGGAGGAACAGCAACTGACACAGCAAGACACAGACACACCACAGCACTACCCCCAGGGCCCCCACAATGTGGTGACCCTGGGCTGCATTACAATCCCACTGTGATGACAAAGCTAAATGTCGTTCACACTGTGAACCACAGTCATGTGTCCTGAGCAACAAACTACCATCACACCTACACAAGCACAAATCAATCAGCATGGCCAGTAAGCCAAGGCCAACATGGAGGCAGGGGCCTAGCCGGGCAACAACTCTCATCTGCACACACTCAACACCACACCCCTCGACCTCCAACAATGTGCAGCAGTGAAGCACACATACACTGGTGACATTGCACATGCACCCATGACTATTCCAGGGTGGTGGGTGGGAACCAAGGTGCAGAAACACATCACACATGGCCACTCAACAAGACTCCTGAATGTCTGACACACTGCACACTACGCTGTACATGGACATGACGGCAATACCACACCAACCAATGGGATCCCAGCCACAGTCACACACCAATGAAGAAGCCAAGGTCACCCACAAAGAACACACATAGACAACAACCAACATTGCAGCCCGGACCCTGAGGAGTGCCAGCAGTCACACACACAACGTGTCACAATCACTGAAAGATAACACAAACTGGAAATCACATGACAGGGACAAACAACAAGTGCCAAGGGGAAACCTGACTGTGACCCATCTGCGTCTGCACACAAACTCAGCCCTGACAGCAAACACACCTATGGGTGACACCCTGATGACCAGTAATGTGCCATGCACCCACATCACAGAGAACCCAGGGAGAAGACTTTGGGGGAACATAGGTCAACTCAGCAAGCATCACAAACAGGTACAACACTAGGGATCACAGCATGCACAGCTAAACGGAAGTGAACACACAGACATGCACATACAACACACACCTTGGGCGCAGGCAATGTCACAGGAGTACACACTGCCATGAGGGGACTCCACTCCTGTGTGAGGAAAGCTGTGCCATATGTTGCCTCAGTAGGGCCCCATCATGTCAGCTGAGCACTTGGTCACACAATCAACAATTAGCACCAAATGAGGGCTCCCGTCACATCAGCCTGGTCATGGAAGTGCCAACGTAATCATCAGCACAGATCCAACACACTTGTATAGCAATGTTGCACTGACAACACGGATGAGTCCTTCCCCATTGATGCCCAAACCTGCATGTCCAGTGGAGATGGCCACACGGTCAGGGAAGTAGATGAATTGAACAATGGCAGGCACAACAGATGTGCAGGGGTGGAAGCCACAGATGTGAAATAGCTAATCTAAGTAGGAAATCCCATTGGCAAATACTGAACACATGACACCCTCAGATGCTGCTATGGATGACATGGATACACCACAGGATAGGACACATTCCCCCTGGACCACATGGGTTCCTGCACAGTAACACTTCATTATCATGAGACCAAATATCACCATCACTGCAGCAAGGGCATGGTTAGCATCATCAACAACATGTACATCAGAAGCATAAGCACTAGAGAACAGTAAGTTGCTTTATTCAGCATATGTGTGTAATGAAAACAAAGTCCAGAAAAAACACAAAGGCCAATGGCCAGTCCATTGTCAAAGTCCAAACTGGGTGACAGTGGCAGATGTCACCCTACGCATGCCTGCACAAAACCAGGGACAATCCACTAGGAGGGGCAACCGGGGGGCAGGCCAGGCACCACAGGGACAGGATCAGGGCTCACCAGGAGGAAGCAGGGAAGGGGTGGTGGGTGCTGGAGAGCCACTGACAACTGCAGTGGAGGTGTCTGACATGGTGTGTGCCGGCACAACTGGGGGGAATGACTCAGATGTTGTGGGTGCCGTCACGACTGCAGTGGACCCTGCAGATGGAGTGGACAGGTCCGCCACTGCAGTGCCCAAGTCAGACAGGGTGGTAGTGGACTCCACTGCAGTGCCTACCACCAGGGGAGGAGAATGGGGAACAGGCAAGGTGGGCTGGACAGAGGGGAGGACACCCTCACCACATCAGTGGCACAGACAAGCGCAGCGGGGGTGTGGTGCCGGGAGAGCAAGTGGCAGGGGGAGAAGGCCGGATCCTCTTGGGGATGGTATATCTGTGGGTGGGGGAACCTGGGGCAGGGTGTGGTGGGGGCACCTGTGGAGTGGGGGCCTGAGGGATGGAGGAAGGAGACCTGGTGCCTGAGCTGCAGGGCGGCGCCGGGGTCTTGCTCTTACGACTCCGGGGGGACTAGCGGGTGGGGACCTCAATCTGTCTGCACCTGGGGGAGGGTGTCCGGGGGCGAGGGGCACTCTGCTCCATGTGGGTGGGCTTCCTCTTCCCCCTGAATGCTGTATCAGCTGGATCGGAGGGGAAGAGGCCGAGGTCACTGAGGAAGAGCCGCTGGGTCTTTGGGGTTGCAGGTGAGGCAAGGGAGGGTGTTTTGGAGGGAGAGGCAACTGAGGACTGCGCAGTGCTCGTGGATGCGTGTGTGTGTTCCAGGGCCCCATCCCCTGTGAGTCTGGTTTCAGTCCCCTGACTGTGCGTGCGTGTGCGTTTTGTTTGTGGCGTGTGTGTCTGTGTGCTGGATGTGTGTGTGCTGGTGTGTGCCTGTGCCAGTGTGTGTGTGCTTGGGACGGGTAAGGTGCTGGGGAGTGTGGATGGAGCAGAGGCAGGAGGGGTGAGGGACTGTCTGAGGAGGGACACTGCTGCCGTCAGGGAGGAGTCCATGGACCTATTGCCCCTCTGTAGGTCAGACATGCCCGATGAGATGCCCTCCATGAACGACACCAGCTGAGTCAACAGAGCGGTGTGCGCATGGAGGACACTCAGCATGGCTGTCTGCCCTACATGGAGCTGGCGAAGGAGGTACACAGACTCCTCACTCAGGGCAGCAGGGGACACAGGGGCAGGGGGTGCGGTGCCTGGCCCAAAGGAGACACGCTCCCGAACATGGGAGCCTCCACGGACCTGGGGAATGGGAGCCGATGGGAGGGCGGTGGTGGTGCTGGTGGTGGCGGGGACAGCAACACTAGCTGGGGTGTGGTGGCTGCTGACACCCGCCTCCATAAGGGAGTCATCCTCCGAGTTGCTCTGGTCCTCAGCTGAGGTGGATGATGCTGAGGACTCCTCGGTGTGGCTCCCCTCGCCCTCCGTGCCACTGGGTCCCTCCGACCACTCCTCGGCTGCTGACCCAGTCTGGCTCTCCGGCTCCTCCTGGTCCGTGGAGCTGTCCCCTTCCGTGGCCGTGGATGTATCTGCAAACAATGGGGAAACAGACAGACATCAGTCACCTGCACCAAACGCACACACCACTGTGAGCACAGCACATTACAGAGCAAGCCCTGGCATCATTAGTTGTACATTGCTAAAAGTGCCCTAACTGAACAGGAGAAGCCAATTGTCAGTCTGATGCCAACCATGGCACTCACATCCCACATGGCCTTGCACCCATCTGTCTGCTGTCTGTTGGATAGCAACACCCCAGTGTGGACACATGCACCAACTACACAGTAGTTGGACAGTGCAGAGGACACGGTGTAGCATGTGGACATGCACACATCACAACTCTTGCCACTGAGTCAGTACAGGTTTCCGGATGAAAGGGACGCCCAGAGTCAAATAGGATATGCATGTGATGCATACCAGCGACAGACACCATGATGCACCCATGTCCTGATAGCCATCGCCACAATGGTGTGCATGTAGCACATGTCACTCCCCTGCAGGATCACCAATAAGTAGACACATGCCATGGCGGAGGCATGACTGCTAAGTCATACATCACTGTCTCAGTGATGTATGACTTGGCAGCCAGACAACAACACTCTGCACTGTGTCACAATAGTAGGTCATGGGGAATGCAAGTCCTGGAGCTGCACAAGTGCACATGTACATCCCCCACACAACACATCATCTTAACCCTCATCTGTCCAGGTCATACCGATTGGACATATGGGAGACCTGTGACACTACCCTCTGAACCTGAGCCCCTCACAATCTGCTGTGAATGGGGAACAGCTGCCTGAACTTCACATTCGCATACCCCAGTCTGCACGGGCAGCTGATCAAACACCTATGTGACACACAAGTATCGTCTCCTATGGTCACATCTCCAGTGGCATGCTGAGCCCCTACCAAGAAACACCCCAGCAGTCCTGGCAACTAATCCACAGCACACTGACACAGAGGCAGACACCTGAGGGGTCAAATCACTGCGCACAATGTGTCAGCTGATACACAGGAGTGGGAGTACAGAGTGCATTGCATGGCCTGGAGTAGGCATGACTGTCCTGCCCCACATGAATGAGGGATGAGCCCTGGACAGTGGATAGCTGGCTATGTATGTGTGACACACGTAATCTGCACACTCCTGGGGCCCAAACATTGTTCCCACCCGCTGCATGGGCGTGTGCCACATACCCCAGGCACATGTGGTGGCTCAGCTCAGCAAGTGGACCGCATATCAAAGCAACACGCAGATTACATGTCCGAACACAGGCGTTGTGTGAACAATGGACCCACCCATGATGCCCACAACAGAGTTAGGGAAACAGATGCTGTCCCCCACCTTTAGTGAAGCAAACTGCAAGGACACAGTCCCAAGTGACACAATTCCCTGAATGTAAGGGCCACACCTGGGTATCAGATGAGGAGTGGGCAGTGCACAATAGAGGGACATGGCTCCTGGACAACATGACTGCTGTACTGTGGCAGTTGAACCAGGCCAGAGGAGGGCACAAAGCATGTAATACAGAGTTCACAGTGCAGTCTTTGACTCACCCCCTCCTTGCTGCTGTCTGGCCTTCAGCTGCCCATCCAGGTCTGGAAACACCACCGCCAGGATCTGGAGCATGTGGGGGTCAGGGTCCGTGTTCCGCCCCTACTGCGAGGAGGCGACAGCTTCAGCTGGACCCGTGCAATCCTCCGGGTCCAGCCCCGAAGGTCCTGCCACCTCTTCTGGCAGTTGCGGATCCGGCGCTTGTAGACCCCCACGGACCGGACAGCCCGGACGATGTCCTTCCAGATCTCCTGCTTCCGATGGGCATTAACCTGTCAGGATGACAAAGTGAAAAGGCCATTACTACACATGCAACATATCCGTGCATGACACAGTTGTATATACATGTCTCATTCACAGGGGCACATGATGTACACAGGCAGTGCAACGCTGCCCATGGACAGTTTGCCAGACGTCACTACATGGTATCATTGCATGGGAAGTAAAACCTTGTTCAAATGCACTGTCACTGCACCATACCTGTCCAGTGCATGTCACTACACACTATGGGGGGTGACAACTACTCAGTGAGCCTGCTAGCCAGTGGCGTGCAGACTTTCAGCCTTGCTAGTCAGACAAAATGCACATTCAGAAAGGCAGTGCACAGAACACTCACCTGCTCCCCTGGTGTCCCATACAGCTTGCTGTACTGTGGAAGTAGGCTGTCCAGCAGGGCCTGGTTCTCCTCAAGGCTGAAGGCTGGGGCTCTCTCCACAGTACGTGCCATTGCAGGGTCCAGAGGGGCAGAGACAGCAGCAGTGCAGTGGCAGATGTCGTCCTGGAGCATGTAGTGCAGGCAAGTGAGCTCTCAGGGGAACAGCCAGCAATATATATGTGCTGGAGAGGCAGATACTGTCCCTTGTGTCCAAAGTGATAGGTCCAAGTCGTTTGCATCTTCTGAATCTGGCCAATCCATGGAATAGCAGCACCAATCCACGCCCACGGCATCCTTCAAATCTTCAACTTCATGACATACATGATTTTGCAACATTGTTGTGGGTGACCAACTGAATTTCCAGCAACCGACTCGTTCGAATTTCGAAAACGCGTCCGTTGCCAGGCAAGGCCATTGTCAATGGGTGCGCACCGATCGGTCCATTGCGGTACAACGCGTACAGGGGTACAACGCGTACCCGCACACATTGAATGCAATGGGCCGGCCGGGGGCACCGATCGGTCCATTGCGGTACAACGCGTACAGGGGCACAACGCGTACCCGCACACATTGAATGCAATGGGCCGGCCGGGGGCACCAATCGGTCCATTGCGGTACAACGCGTACAGGTTCACAACGCGTACCCGCACACATTGAATGCAATGGGCCGGCCGGGGGCACCGATCGGTCCATTGCTGATCAACGCGTACAGGGGTACAACGCGTACCTGCACACATTGAATGCAATGGGCCGGCCGGGGGCACCGATCGGTCCATTGCTGATCAACGCGTACAGGGGCACAACGCGTACCCGCACACATTGAATGCAATGGGCCGGCCGGGGGCACCGATCGGTCCATTGCGGTACAACGCGTACAGGGGCACAACGCGTACCCGCACACATTGAATGCAATGGGCCGGCCGGGTGCACCGATCGGTCCATTGCTGTTCAACGCATCCCTGTACAAGTGACTGGCATATGTCACCATGCCTGTCTCAGATGGACATATGCCAGCCACAGATAGCTCCCAGGGAGTGAGGGGCACACCTACAACACGACAGCCTGTCCAAACTGTATGATAAGGCATGTAAGGCTGCATTTCCTATTGTGTGTATGTTGGTGTACATGTTGTCCTGTGGGTGTCAACTGGGGGCAGCCACCCCCAGGCTGTGCACGTGTTCATGGGGACAGGATCCTGGGTGTTACGTGTACATGACCACTGTGATGTGCAACTGTTCATATCTGTGCATGTGCCATGGTCACATTTCACGGTGGTGTATGTGTATGTCATGTCACATACCCCGTGAGTCCCATGTGGGACGGTTTTGAGCCAGGGTGTCCCAGTGGCACAATAGTGATGGTCCTCCACAGTCTGTGTGCATGTAGTGTTTACAATGTCTCTGATTTCATGTGCACAATGGGAGACAGTCTCCACATCCACGTTGTGTGTGCATGGACTTTGATGTTGTGCGTGTGTGTGTCACAGACGTCCATGTCTGTCCTGCAGTGGCAAGTGGGACCACTACCTGTGGGGGTCATAGTTGTTTTGCTGTGGTGTATACATGATACTCCATGTAATGCCAGTGTCCATGTGGCAATACAGGGTCCCTGGGAATGTACCTGTCGTTGAGCTGTGATGCCTGGGGCACATCTGTCCTCACATGTCACTGTGGGGGTGATTGTGACACGGCAGCAGGAGATGGGAACTGTGACTCGGCCTCATGATATCCAATGGGCCAACCTGGGACTTATTGATGCCACTTGTTGGACCGTGATGACAGATGTTGGCCATGTATGTACCATACATGTCCTTACGGAACTGCACACTTCATGTAGTTGTGCCTCATAATGATGTATGTTGGGATATTGAGTGTGTTCAATGCCGCATATGTGGGCTGACTGACAATCTTGCTTACTTCTCCTCTGCACTGCAGGGCTCCTGCTGTCCATCGACCATTCCCAGACCTGGCAACGATGGTGGAACGGGACAGCATCCGACGGTACCGCTTCACCAGGCAGCTGATTGAGGATTTGGCAGTGCAGTTGGCCCCACATTTGCAGCCTGGCCGGCCGTATCCTACAGCGCTGACCCCCAAGGTGAAGGTGATGGCAGCCCTACACTTCTTTGCCACCGGTACCTTCCAACATACTGTGGCAACTGCTGGTGGGATGTCACAGACCATGTTGAGCCGTGTGCTCCGCGATGTTTTGGCGGCAATGTTGCTATTCCTGAACCGGTACATCTATTTCCCTAGACTGCGATGACTCACTGACGTGAAGAGTGACTTCTATGCCCTGGGGAGGATGCCGCATGTCATTGGCTCCATTGATGGGACACATGTGGCTTTGGTACCACCACAGGCCCAGGAGCAGGCCTACAGGAACCGCAAGCACTACCACTCGGTCAATGCACTGGTGGTGTGTCTTGCAGATATGACCATCACACACGTGTGTGCCCGTTTCCCTGGTTCAGCACACGATGCCTTTGTGATGAGGAGTAGTCGCATCCCCAGGATGATGGCACAGATGCAGAACCAGCGTGCCTGGCTTGTCGGTGTGTACTGACTTTGTGCCATTGTGTGTGATCTGATCTGTAGTATTCCGCCCACTTTTCTAAGTCAGCTAATGTGCACTTGTCTGTCCGTAGGTGACTCGGGATACCCCAACATGCCATGGTTGCTGACACCCCTCAGGAACCCTGTGACACCAGCCCAGATGCGCTACAATGAGGCACATGGTCGGACCAGGAGAGTGATTGAGCGGACATTTGGTCTCCTGAAGAGCCGCTTCCGCTGCCTGGACAAGACCGGAGGGTCCCTCCCATATGCCCCTGCAAAAGTGTGCAAGATTATCATCGTCTGCTGCATGCTCCACAACCTGGCAGTGCGGAAGGAGTTGCCTCTCATCCAGGATGACAATGCCCAACATCCGCCACCTGTGGAGGATCCTGGCCTGGACCACGATGCCAGTGATGATGATGATGATGATGAGGGTGATGTCCGCACACAGCTCATCACCAACTTCTTTAGCTGAATGTGAGTATCCTGAGGTGTCATGTCAATGATGTGAGTTGGCATGATATGTGTAGGTGGTGCTCTGGTGCTGTTGGAGTGTGTCCATGGGCTACTTGACTGGATGTGTGTTGCGATGTGTGCTTACAGGTGGGCTGTACTCCCCAACAGTGTTGACATGCTAACTTGGTTCTGGGTGGGTATCTTGTAACATGTATTGTGCATGAGTTTTGCTGTTCTGTCCTGTTCTCCATTGCTTTTGACTGTGTGTCATTTCGGTCCTTCACAGGGTAGTTTCAGGTTCGTTTGGTCAACTGTGTCCACCGACGACGTGATTGCACTTCCAGGGTGGTAGCTGTTGTGTCCCTACAGGTGATGTGCGCCACACCCATGGACTTCCTTCCGTCTACAGTTGTTGACTGTGTGCCCGCTGCCAGGTGGGATTACCTTGCATCTGTAGTGGTTACGACATGTTGCAACTGTGTAATAAACCTGTGCTTCACTTTGTGATGTGCGTTGTCTGTGGTCACACATTTGACTGCCATTTGCTTACTGCACCTGTGGGCTACTTGACTACAACTGGGAATGGGTGTGGTGTCTGTACATTGCACCGTCTTCCCTGGCAACATCAGTGTAGGCAATGAGTCAGATGGCCTAGGTGTGTATGTGTTGTGTAGCTCTGGTGGTGTGTCTCCCTCATATGTGTCACGTTGCCTTTACTCACATGCCTGTGTTGTACTTGCTGTTGCAGTTCGCATACACAGTGTAATTTTGCAGTTCATCAACCCCATAACAGCACCCACGTTGGAATCACAACAGAGGCAAGTATGGTGTATTAGTGTGTTTATTGTGATACATTTGTGTGAATAGTGCATAGGATGGGTAGTGCTGTACATAAATCTTGCAATCAGAAGTTCCTAGGTGAATTGAAAGTCCTGGTAAACAAAATCCCCAGTATCGGGGCCACAGTTGTCTGAGACATTGGTCCAACTTGTACTCCCCATGCAATGTGTGGGAGTAGTGTTGCCGTCAACAGGGTGAACAGTCTGTGCACAAAGGTGAACATCCAGAACAGGTTCAGGCTTCCTGGGAGTTGCGCTTGGCCATCGGCCTCTCACTTGCCCCTCCTCGGACGACCCCTCTTCTTTGGGGGGGCCCTCAAGTACAGGCTGCTGCGGTGCAGGGGACTCTCCGCCAGAGTCATCCTCCCTCCCTGTGGCAGTTGCAGTTTGTTCAGCACCAGATGTTGTTGGCACACAGGGAGGTGTGGACTGGTTGCTGTTCAATCTGGCGGAGGCATTGTAAAATGTCCCTGTGCACCGCCGTCATCTCATGCAGTGCATCCCACTTGGACTCCACGCGGGACATGTGTGAGTCCACGCGGGACATGTGTGACTCCACGTGGGACATGTGAGAGTCCAAGCGGGCATGATGGGCAGCCTGCTGCTGTTTCATGTCTCTGAGGAGCCCCACTACCTGGCTGAGATCTCCGGTGCTGGACTGGTACGCATCAGCTATGCGTACCAGTTGTGGGTCATCATGCACACCAGCAACCTCTGCAAGCAGCGACCTCTGTCTCCCACCCCTCCCACCACCCCTGCTGACATGTGCAGTGCGTGCAGTGGCACGCACAGATGACCCTGGTCCACCTTGGGGGTTGGTGGTGGTGGTGGTGTCCATGGCCCCAGGTTGGTCCAGGGTCCCTGTGCTGGTGTTGCTCCTTGTTCTGTCCATGTCGGCAGGGATGGTATTTGTGGTGACAGTCGTTGGAGGGGTGGGTGCAGGGGGTGCAGCTGGTGGTCCTGCTGGTGCTGCAGCTGGTGGTCCTGCTGGTGCTGCATGTAGACTTGCACCGGATGTGCCAGGTTGGTCTTCTTCATCCGAGGAGGGCAGAGGCTGTACGACACCAGTGAGCTCCGCATTCTCTTGAGCCTGGGACTGGGACTCCTCAGTGACTGCTGCTGTGTCCCCATCATCACCTGTTTTTGGGAGACACACACAATGTATGTTATGTTTCTGCAGGCATCAATGGTTGACACACCTGACAGTTGTGACTGTGCCTCTGGGTGCGGGAATGTACATTGCATTGTCCTAAGTCGTCACAGTCAGGGGTTGATATTGGTGTGGCACATTGTCCTGCATTATTTGGGCATTTCTATGTATTTGTTGGGGTGTGAACATGGTCTGCATTGGTTGTATTTGGTTGACAGCCGGCCCTCCTTCCCACCCAGCCAGTCAGTTATCCCACCATGGACTGTGCTTGCATTGCAGGGAGTGGAAGTTGTCTCTCAGGATGTCAGTCAGTGGTGTCCTGCTGTTTGTTGGTGCACAGTTCCCAGCATGCCCTTGTGCTCCCCACAGCAGTAGCCAGTGTCAGCCATCTTGTGTGTCCTTATCCACTCCCTGTGATGTGAGCATGGTTCAGGGTGGTGTTGATGGGCCAGTTGTGAGGCTGAGCAATATCTGTGACTACCACTCCCATCATGCTATTGCCTCCACCCCCCTTCCCAGCATGCCCATGCTTCCTTCCTTTTGACTCTGCTTCCCTGTGGGGTGGGCTGGCTGTGCTGACAGGATGGCTGGGAGTGTTGTCCTGGCAGTTGTTTGGCTAAAAGTCCCAAGAGTGTCCCTGTGCTTCACACAACATAACCCAGGGTGGTGGTTCTTTGTGGGATCTTGAGTTAGGATGGGAGGCATTGCATTCTACCAGGTGGGTTCTGTGGAGTTTGTGTTGAGGGGGGTGTGAGGGGAGGTGCTTGTGACTATGGTCAGTGCTGCAAGTCCTCCTTCCCACCCAGCCAGCCAGATATCCCACCATGGTACGTGCTTGCATTGCAGGGAGTGGAAGTTGTCTCTCAGGATGTCAGTCAGTGGTGTCCTGCTGTTTGTTGGTGCACAGTTGCCAGCAGGGCCTTGTGCTCCCCACAGCAGTAGCCAGTGTCAGCCATCTTGTGAGTCCTTCTCCACTCCCTGTGATGTGAGCATGGTTCAGGGTGGTGTTGATGGGACAGTTGTGGGGGTGAGCTATGTCTGTGACTGTGACTCCCATCATGCTATTGCCTCCACCCCACTTCCCAGCATTCCCATACTTACTTGCTTTTGTGGGGAGTTCAGTGTGTGTGGGTGTGAGGGCAATGGCAAGATGGCTGACAGTGGTGTCCTGCTGTTGGTTGGTGTGCAGTTCCCAGCATGCCCTTGTGCTCCCCACAGCAGTAGCCAGTGTCAGCCATCTTGTGTGTCCTTATCCACTCCCTGTGATGTGAGCATGGTTCAGGGTGGTGTTGATGGGACAGTTGTGGGGGTGAGCTATGTCTGTGACTGTGACTCCCATCATGCTATTGCCTCCACCCCCCTTCCCAGCATGCCCATGCTTCCTTCCTTTTGACTCTGCTTCCCTGTGGGGTGGGCTGGCTGTGCTGACAGGATGGCTGGGAGTGTTGTCCTGGCAGTTGTTTGGCTAAAAGTCCCAAGAGTGTCCCTGTGCTTCACACAACATAACCCAGGGTGGTGGTTCTTTGTGGGATCTTGAGTTAGGATGGGAGGCATTGCATTCTACCAGGTGGGTTCTGTGGAGTTTATGTTGAGGGGGTGTGAGGGGAGGTGCTTGTGACTATGGTCAGTGCTGCAAGTCCTCCTTCCCACCCAGCCAGCCAGATATCCCACCATGGTACGTGCTTGCATTGCAGGGAGTGGAAGTTGTCTCTCAGGATGTCAGTCAGTGGTGTCCTGCTGTTTGTTGGTGCCCAGTTGCCAGCAGGGCCTTGTGCTCCCCACAGCAGTTGCCAGTGTCAGCCATCTTGTGAGTCCTTCTCCACTCCCTGTGATGTGCGCATGGTTCATGGTGGTGTTGATGGGACAGTTGTGGGGGGCAATATGTGTGACTACGACTCCCATGATGCTATTGGCTACACTGACTTGGCCAGCATACACAGAATTCCTTCCTTTCAGTGGTCTTCACTGTGTGTTGGTGTTGTTGTGGTGGCTACATGTCTGGATGTGTTTGTTAGTTCTATTTGTGCCACTGCCTAGCTGTAGTTGTAGTTGTGTTTGTACATGTGATGGCACGGTTGAATGTAACTTTGAGATGGCATGTGTTGTGTTTCTCTGACTGACATACACATTTTGGGATGATTCTGTTCTGGTTGCTGTGTAATTGCTATGAGTGCATGGTTTGACTCTCCCCTTGACAGTGATGTGTGTGTGTATTGTGGCAGAATATTGTGTACATTTGTTGTGTACTCACCAGGCTCTGGGATGTTCTCTAGTCCATATACGCTCACTGGCGGAAGGATGGCCCGCACCTTCTCCTCCCAGGGCCTGAGGTATACTGGCTTGGCAGGAGGGCCACTGCCGGTGTATTGGCTCAGGAGGTAGTCTTTCTTGAGCAGGTCCCGTGCCCTCCTGCGCACGTCATACCACCTGTTCTGGATGTCGGTCTTTGTGCGCAGACATGGTGATTGTGCGTTCACCCTGTTGATGATCCTCTCCCACATCTTGGTTTTCTGGGAGATGGGGGTCTGTTGGACCAGTGTGCCAAACAGCTGTGGCTCTACCCTGAGGATCTCGTCTACCATGACTTCCAATTCACAATCTAGGAACTTGTGATTCTTCTTGGGGGCATGGTGATGGGTGGTGATGGTGAGTGATGTGTGTGTTGGTGTGCAGGTGAGGGTGTGTGAGTGTGTGTTTTGCTGGGTGTATGTGAGGTAGGTATTTGTTGGTGTGCTGATGGTGTGTGGCTTGTGTGAGGGATGAGCTGCGGGTGTGTGGTTGCTGTCTGTTGGGTGCTGGCAGTGGAATGGCATTTGCAAAGGATCATGGTTGGGATTTGTGTCCTTTATATGGGTGGAGTTGTGGGTGTGTCTTTGTTCTCTGTCCCCACCCCCACAGTATTTATTGGCTTTGTAATTGCTTGTTTGGCCTTTTTTTGTGTCATTTTTCCTTTGTACTGTCTGTGCATGTTGGAAACGTTCTTGTGACCGAGTCGGACCCTGCATTTGTCTCGTACGGTGTTCTCCGTTTCGTTCACGCTGTGTTTGTGCAGTTTTCTATGCTGCGTACGCGTCGGTCGCGGTGTTTTGTGTTACTTCGGCTCGGTTTTGTATGCGTGTCGGTCGTACGGCTTGTCCTCCGTCCGACTCGGTCGTGATTTTCGCGCCTTGCATCGTACTTTGCGGTTTGGAGTTCGCGTGTACGTTTCGGTCGGATTTGTTCCGGGTGCGTGTCGGTCGGTTTGATTCGCGTGTTTTTCCGGCCGGATTGCTGTTTTCCGTGCGGCTCGGTCGTTTGGCTTGGGTTCGGTACGTGTCGGTCGGATTTTGCACGCTTTGCATCGTACTTGGCGTGTCGGGCGCCACAGGTACGTGTCGGTCGGAATAAATTCCGGCTCCGACTCGGTCGGTGCTTTTTCCGGCCCGAATCGGAATCGACCCCAAGGTGTTGATTTGGACTGGCCTAGAGCCACCGTTTGTCTCCTATTCTTTAGAAAGGAGGACAGCAGGGCCAGTGCCAGGCCCTTAACCCCTAGCGTTTCCAGCTGCACTAACAGTAAGTTATGATCCACTGTATCGAAGGCCGCCGAAAGATCAAGGAGGATGAGTGCGGCAGCGCCCCCCCTATCCATCACCTTCCTGATCTCCTCGGTGGCCTTGATTAGTGCTGTTTCTGTACTGTGTTGTGGGCAAAAACCAAACTGGGAGGGATCAAGCAAGTCATTTTCTTGTATAAACTGGGATAACTGCCTATTCATAATTTTCTCCACTATTTTGAAACGTTTGAAACTTTTGTTTGATGTGGAGTCCTTCGCAAACCAACTGTATGACTCTCGCGTTAAAGTGGCTTCCATTATCACTCCAAATCAAATGGGGCAAGCCGAAGCGAGGGAAGAACTCCTTCATGAGTACCTTTGCAGTCGCTATGGCTGTATTTTCTTTAGTGGGGTAAGCCTCAACCCATTTACTGAATGCGCAAACAACCACTAACACATATTTCAAATTGTTGACTCGATCCATCTCTATTTCATCTAATTAGAGGACCTCAAAAGGGAAAGTAGGGGGTGCAAAATTGCCAGGTGGTGTAGGGGTACCCTTCCCAGGATTGTCCATTATACACACCATACAATATTTGACCAAATGGGCGGCCATCTTTGGGATATTGTCATTGTGCCATACAGGATCTAACAATTTACAGATACCTTTTGCACTGATATGAGCTGGCCCATGCGCCATAGGGTGAACAGACATAATATTGTGTTGGAAATATCGAGTAGCAGTAATATCGAGTCCAAAATATCGGACTACAAAAATATCGACAGTCAGAATATTGTTGTCAAGAATATCGAGTTGAAGGTAAGTAATATCGTTTTTAAAAATATCGAAGTAATTAATATCGTTAGCAAATATATCGTTGTTAAAAATATTGTTGTTTTATTTAGTGTTATGTATTTTAGTGTGTATTTTATATGTATGTGTTCTATTTTTTTGTGTAAGTATTGCATTTGTTTTTTAATACATGTGTTAAATTTTTAGAAGTTAATAATTTTTTTTAAGTAAATTTTGCGTTTTAGTTCCGTAGCGGGTTGTGGGTTTATAGGGGAATAGGGTGGGAAGTAATTTAATTATAATAAATGTAATAATATAATAATAATTTTTATAAGTTATGAATTTATTTTAATTAATGTTTGCGTTTTTGCTCCGTAGCGGGTTGTGGGTTTATAAGGGAATAGGGTGGGAAGTAATTTAATTATAATTATTTAATAAATACATTTGAATAATTAATATTGATGTATTTAATGTTATATTGTTAAAAGTGGTAATTAATTAATTATTAATTAGTTATTAATTGGTTGTTAATTATTAATAATTATTTGGTAAATATCTTAATTGTGTAATTTTTTTAGGAGCAGGTTGTGGGTTTATGGGGAATAGGGTGGGAAGTAATTTAATTATAATTAATTAATTAATATTTTTAATTAATTCATATCTATGTATTTAATATTTTATTTTGTTAATTGTGGTAATTAATTTATTATTAATTAGTTATTAATTGGTTAATTATTAATAATTAATTGGTAAATATTTTAATTGCGTTATTTTTTTAGGAGCGGGTTGTGGGTTTATTGGGGAGTAGGGTGGGAAGTAATTTAGTCATTATTAATTAATTTATATTTTTAATTATTTGATATTTATGTATTTCAAATTTTATACTGTTAATTGTGATAAATAATTTATTGTTAATTATTTATTAATTGGTTATTAATAATTATTAATTAATTATTAATAATTTTATTTGTGTTATTTTTTTAAGAGTAGGTTGTGGGTTGATAGGGGAGTAGGCTGGGAAGTAATTTAATTATAATATATTTTATTAAATTTTTTATTATAATATTTATTTTAAGTTGTTTTATAGTGTTAATAGTGTGAATTAATTTATTATTGATTGCTTTTCATTGCTTGTTAATTTTAATTAATTAATCAGTTAATTATTAATTAATTATGTTAATAGTGTTATGTTTTACAATATTGGTGGTGTCATTTATAGGGGAATATGGTGGGAGTTACATTTTTTAAAATTAATTAATTGTTTGATAATTAATTTTAATTATTTTGCTTGAGTGGGAATAGTAAATTATTCCTCTCCGCTATCCAACACTTTCCCTACTGTTGCTATTGCTGGAGTGGGAATAGTAATTTTTACCCCTACGCTATCCAACACTTTCCCTACTGTTGCACCTGCTGGAGTGGGAATAGTAATTTTATCCCCTCCGCTATCCAACACTTTTACTACTGTTGCACTCACTGAAGTGGGAATAGTAAATTATTCTCCTTCGATATCCAGAACTGTCTCTACTGTTGCACTCGCTGGAGTGGGAATAGTAATTGTTACCCCTCCGCTATCCAACACTTTCCCTACTGTTGCACTCTTTGGAGTGGGAATAGTAAATTATTCCACTCCGCTATCCAACACTTTCCCTACAGTTCTACCTGCTGGGGTGGGAATAGTAAATTATTCCCCTCCGCTATCCAACACTTTCCCTACTGTTGTACTTGCTGGAGTGGGAATAGCAAATTATTCCGCTCTGCTATCCAACACTTTCCCTACTGTTGCACTCACTGGAGTGGGAATAGTAATTTTATCCACTCCGCTATGCAACACTTTCCCTACTGTTGCACTCTCTGGAGTGGAAATAGTAATTTTTACCCCAATGCTATCCAACACTTTCCCTACTGTTGCACTCTCTGGAGTGGGAATAGTAAATTTTATACCCTCTGCTATCCAACACTTTCCCTACTGTTGCACTATCTGGAGTGGGAATAGTAAATCTTTCCCCTCCGCTATCCAAAACTTACCCTACTGTTGCACTCGCTGGCGTGGGAATAGTAATTGTTACCCCTTCGCTATCCAACACTTTCCCTACTCTTGCACTCTTTGGAGTGGGAATAGTAAATTATTCCACTCCGCTATCCAACACTTTCCCTACAGTTCTACCTGCTGGAGTGGGAATAGTAAATTATTCCCCTCCGCTATCCAACACTTTCCCTACTGTTGTACTTGCTGGAGTGGGAATTGTAAATTATTCCCCTCTGCTATCCAACACTTTCCCTACTGTTGCACTCGCTGGAGTGGGAATAGTAATTTTATCCACTCTGCTATCCAACACTTTCCCTACTGTTGCACTCCCTGGAGTGGGAATAGTAATTTTATCCCCTCCGCTATCCAACATTTTCCATACTGTTGCTGTTAATGTAGTGTCACATGTAATTGTAAAAGATTATAATATTTTAATTTTTTTAATTATTATATATATATTTTATTTTTATTTTTATTTTACTGGTATATGTATATATATATGTATTTATAATTTTTAGTATGTTTCTAACATTTTATAATTTATTATAATAATTATTTATAAATAATATTAAGTAAATATATATATTATATTTTATATATGTATGTTTAATTATTTTTAACATTATATTTATTTATTATTTTAAACATTTTCTAATAATTCTAACTATGTTTTTTTAATTATATGTATTATTTACTTTATTTTACATTATTTTTTAAGCATTTAAAAAAACCGATATTTTTGACAACGATATTTTTGACAACGATATTTTTTTCTCAATATTTTTGTACTTACCATGATGTAGATAGGGCTTCAATATTCTGGACAACGATATTTTTGTCCCGATATTTTTGGACCTCGACATTTTTGTTGTCGATATTCTGTCAGTGATTAGCGCCATAGTGACTACGGGGAGAACGTATGCATCTGGTAACATCCATCTCTGTTTCCCTGACTTATCCGTCCAACACCCTTCCTCATCCAAACATGCTGTGCTTTCCTGCCATACTGCTAACTCCTCGATCATTGCCTCACTCTGAATCTCCTTAACATTTGCCAACGTATCCTCAAACATAGTAACCTCGGGCACCCACCTAGCTGGACCTGCTACAAACATCCTTTTCATCTTTGTTCGGGCTGTCTCCTTAGCTGTCTGGTCTGCAAATGCATTCCCTCTACCCACATCATCAGTTATTGCCTTGTGGGCGCTGCATTTTATTATCGCTAATTTCTTGGGGAGCGTCAGGGCTGACAAAAGCCTATGTATGAGAGGGCCATTCTGTATCTTCATCCCATGGGAAGTGAGAAACCCCCTCCCTGCCCAGAGTCGCCCAAAATTATGGGCCACTCCAAAAGCGTACTGGCTGTCAGTATAAATATTGACAGCCAGTCCCTCACTCAACTCGCAAGCTCGGATAAGGGCAACGAGCTCTGCAGCTTGGGCCGACTGGTAGGGAACTCGTGATGTCTCAACTACCGTGTGTAGTGTTGTGATTGCGTATGCAGCTGTTGTAGTGCCATCTGGTAGCTTAAAACAAGAGCCATCGACATATAGTTCCCCTTGGGGGTCACATAAGGGAACATCAGTCAGGTCTACCCGTCCCTTCGTCTCTTCCTCAGTCCGAAAAATACAATCATGTATATCAATTTCCTCACTCTCAGAAGGGAGGGGTAGCAACGTGGCTGGGTTTAGAGTGGCACATCTTTTAATCGTGACATGTGGTGCAAAGAGGGTCAATTCATAACCGGTAAGACGTGCATTGGTGAGATGCTGTGTCTTGGTTTTATTCAAAAGCGTATCCACAGCATGGGGTACCATGACTGTGAGGTCGGTATCAAGTACGAGCCCAGCCGATTGCCTTATAGAGATGGCCACTGCCACGACCACTCTTAGACAGCTCGAAAGGGCTCTTGCGACAGAGTCGAGAAGAACAGAAAAATAAGCACACGGCCGTTGCTTACCTCCAAAGGCCTGTGTTAAGACAGAAAGTGCACAACCGGCCGTCTGGTGTACGTACAGCACGAACGGCTTCATATAGTCAGGCGTACCAAGCACAGGTGCAGAGCAAAGCGCAACTTTTAATTGCTCAAAAGACTGCTGACATTTAGGCGTCCAAGGCAGGGGTTCATGCACATCTTTGGTGGTTAGTGCGAGCAGGGGTTTTGTTAGAAGCAAATAATTAGGGATCCATTGGCAACAGTAGGAAGTAATGCCAATAAAAGCATGCACATCCCTCTGAGTTTTAGGAATAGGCATTTTAACAATGGTGCTGATGCGCTCAGGGGTCAATCTCCTACCCTCCTTCGACAGTAGGTGACCTAAATAGGTGACATCTTGTCGACAATATTGAAATTTAGAAAGGGACACTTTATGTCAATGGTGAGCGAAATGCAGCAACAACGTAACCGTACTGTCTTTGCATCCCTTTTCAGTGTCAGAAGCAATGAGAATATCATCCACATACTGAAGCAGTTCATTACCTGAGGGAAGCGTGAGGGAGTCCAATTGGGCTTTCAATGCTTGGCTATATATACTAGGGCTCTCAGTATAGCCCTGAGAAGCTCAACAGAATCTAAAGCTTCTGCCAGCTAGGATAAAACCGAACAAGTGCCTGCTGCCGGGATGGATCGGGATACTAAAGAATGCATTTTTCAGATCAATTACAGAAAAGAATTTAGCAGAGGAAGGAATCATCGTCAGAAGGGCAGTAATGTCAGGGACCACCGGGAACTGAGGAACCACTATTTTATTAACTTCGCACAAGTCAATCACAAAACAATAAACATCTGGTGATCATCAGAGGAGCCTGAAGGTGCCCTCTTAAGAATGGGAAAAATAGGGCTATTACACACATTTGCAGTCGTCTCTTCAACATCTCCCGACTCAATCAGGTCCTGTATAATCCGCAACAAAGCTCACTCCCCTGCTTGTGGTTTTTTGTGCTGGGAATATGAGGCAAAATGGCGTTGTCTTTAATTTTAATGGAAACCAGGGGAATTTGCAATAGACCTACATCCGTGTCACCTGTTGCCCACAACTTGTATAACTTGGGCAGCACATCGTTAAATTCAGCAGGGAGGGGTGCATCTTTGGATAGACACTGCTTAGAACTGACTACATTCGGGCCCATCGTCATGTAAACACCTTCCGGAGAACAATAAATTCTAGCATGCAGTTTCTTTAATAAGTCTAAGCCAATAAAATGTTCTCCACAATTTGATGTTAACAAGAACGGTGAATCCACAGTAAAAGGACCTATAGTCAATGTAAGAGGTTTGGAAATGGGGCTTACAACCGGTACACCAGAAAATCCTACCGAAACATTATTATGGCCAGACAGAGCTGCCCCGGGGACCAGTGAACGGGAAATAGAACTATTCATAGCACCTGCATCCACCAAAAATTCCTTAGCTGAGCCATGCAAATGCAGTAATGTAAGGACCGTGCTGATTTACAGGTATCTAAACTGGTCCCTGTTAGAACCGGGATTCCCTAGTTGGCTGAGGTAGGTACCTTAGGCAAAGTAGGGACCTTCGCTTCCACGTCGGGGAAAGGACGGACACCTTCTCAGATAGCCCCTGCTCACCCCCTTGGTAGCTTGGCATGAGCAGCCAGGCTTATCTTCAAGGCTAATGTGTAAAGTATTCGCAACCACGCTCTCAGTGACCCAATGATGACACCACAAAAGGACTCCACACGAGTTTCATAGAAAAACAAGTATATGTTTATATAAAAAGATATACGATGAGACCACACGATAAAAATCCAACATATGCGTATTTGTAATATTCCTCCTGGCCGGTTATTAGGCGAGCCAGCCCTTGTAGGGTCTGACAGTATTAATGAGCAATTCGGGGTGATCCAATGCAATTCTAGTGCAATTCTATGCAGTTCGTAAAGCAAGAATCAGGCACTTTGCAATGTAAAAATAATGCAGTTCGTTATGCAACAATCCAGCAGTTCGTAATGCCAAAATACTGCAATGCGTAATGCAACAATCAGGCAGTTCGTAATGCAAACTAATGCGATGCGTAATACAACAATCAGGCAGTTCGTTATGCAAAACTAATGCAATGCGTAATACAACAATCAGGCAGTTCGTTATGCAAACACAATGCAATGCGCAATGTAACAATCAGGTAGGTCGTAATGCAAACTAATGCGATGCGTAATACAACAATCAGGTAGTTTGTAATGCAACCACAATGCAATGCGCAATGTAACGATCAGGCAGTTCGTAATGCAAACTAATGCGATGCATAATGCAACAATCAGGCAGTTCTTTATGCAAATTCCATGCAATGCGCAATGTAACAATCAGGTAGTTCGTAATGCAGAAACAATGTAATGCGCAAGGCACTTCGGCACCGATCACGGTGCTTTAGACGGTCTCTCTGCCTCTCGTACTGACTCGCGGTCAGCTTCCGCCAACATATGCCCCCAACACGGGTATGGTGTAAACCAAAGTACAGCTCAACCGTCCTGCCCCGGTACTGCCACTCCTTGGCACGTACAGGCCGCGATACGAGCTTGAGCAGAGGCTTGTGCTGCAAGAAGGGGAGAGGCCGAGAGCGTCCCTCTCCGAGCCCGCACCCCGCCCCGGGCGGCGACACACGTTACCTGTGGGGTGCGACCTCGCTCTCCTCTCCTCCTCTCGTGACTTGGTTGATTCTGGGCTGATGGCGATATCGAAGATCTCAGGCTGCAACAGGGCACACGCACACAGCGTCGCTGAGACTCACTTGAGCTTCGGGTGTGCACGGTCACAGGGCAATCGTCACAAAGGTCTCAGGCTGCACGAAGCACACGCACACAGCGTCGCTGAGACTCTCTCGAGCTCCGGGCGCACACGATCACAGGGCAATCCTCACGAAGGTCTCAGGCTGCACGAAGCACACGCACACAGCGTCGCTGAGACACACTTGACTTTCCGGTGTGCACGATCACAGGGCAATCCTCACGAACATCTCAGACTGCACAAAGCACACGCACACAGCGTCGCTGAGACTCACTTGGACTCCAGGTGCACACAATCACAGGATAATCCTCATGAAGGGCTCAGGCTGCAAAAAGCACACGCACACAGCGTCGCTGAGACTCACTTGGACTCTAGGTGCCCACGATCACAGGGCAACTCTTACGAAGGGCTCAGGCTGCAAAAAGCACACGCACACAGCGTCGCTGAGACACTTCTGGAAACATTTGTGTTCCTGAGTTTCCACAACAGGGAGCCAGCTCTCCTCGGGCCCTTGGGGTTAAGTTACTTCAGGACACAGCACAGCAAAGTCCTTTCAAGCAGGGGGACACAGCACACAGCAAAGTCCCTTTAGCCTCTCCTTGGTTAAAGCAGCAAACTGCAGGCCAGCCCCAGAACACACAGCAAGGGTCAGTCCTTTCCTTCAGTCTATTCAGCTGTTTCTTCCTTGGCAGAGATTCCTCTTGACCACGAAGTAGGTTCAATCCTTTACAGTCTTGAACAGTTCCATTCCAAAGTCCAGGGGTTTCAGCTCTCATAGTTATACCCCTAAATGTCTTTGAAGTCTTTGTGTTCAGGGAGGCACTGACCCCTGTCTAAACCAGTTCTGGGTGTCTCCCTGCCAGTGACACCTTCTGCCTTTGATAGTGGGGGTCTGGCTCCTTAATCACTCAGCAGGAGATGGAGCCATTGTTTTATGGCAGCAACCCAGGCCTCTTCACCTCCAGGGGCTACTCCTCCCCCCTACACTCCAGATGCAGGTCAGCCTGTTGCTGTCTCACCTCCTCCCCTGGGTCAAGACATTCCCCAGAGCCTATCACATTTAAATCCAGACAGTCAATCCACAACCAGACAGAGACACACAGAAATGTTAGAGCACAAAAACCCAGCCACTTCTAAAAGAGTGGTTTCTAAACACGCAATTCTAAAACCACCTTCACAAAAAGGTGTGTTATTAAATTGTGAGGTCAGGCACACTAAACTTCACCTCTCCATCTTAAGCCTTTGGGAAGATAGGCTGGAAACACATTAGAAAACAGCCTTCCCCATTCTGTCCTATGGGCAAGATGGCCTTTCAACAGTGAAAAACTAAATGGAGAGTATATCACTGTTAGGACTTGGTACACACCTCAGTACATGTCCAACCTTTCACATACAATGCACCCTGCCCAGGGGGGTACCTTGGGCCTACCATAGGGGTGTCTGATGTGCATAGAAAGGGAAGGGTAAGGCCTGGCAAGTGGGTGCTTGTCAGGACAACAAGGCAGCTTAACAAGCTGCGCGCAGGCACTGCAGTGGCAGGCCTGAGTTCCCTCTTTAAGGGTACTTGTGTGGGTGGCACAATTAGTGCTGCAGGCCCACTAGTAGCATTTGCATTACTAGCCCTGGCACACATACTGCACTTTACTAGGGACTTTACTATTAAGGCAAACATACCAATCATGGACAACCAATTACCATTACACTTTACACAGGTAGCACTTGCACTTTGACACTGATCAGCAGTGGCAAAGTGCCCAAAGCATCTAAGTTGGCAACAACATGTCAGAAAAAAGGTCTAGGGGGAAAGCAAAAAGTTTAAGGAACTTTAGCCAAAAAGGGCCAAGTCCAACAGTCCCTCACCCTGTCCCTGGCTGTCCTAGCTGTGAGACATTCCTGTCACCTCATCCAAATCATAGTCATCGTGGTAGTACTGTTTGCCCCTAGGGTCGTCAAAGTAGTTCTGGTCAGTGCAACCCTTCGATGTCCCAAAGGCCTGAACCCTGCCCTGGCCACCGGCCCCGCGACCCCATCCACGAGACCCTCATTCCCTCGAGACCGCCACCTTTTGCAAAAGCACAGGACACTCACTGCGCCAGTGTCCCTCCTCTTTACAGTACGCACAATGATTTGGCCCTACAGGCGTAGTGTTCCTGCTAGCACGCGTAAGCTGTCGGTCCAGACCACCACATCCTCTACCATTCCCTCGAGAAGCCTGTTGCAATACCACCTTCGTCTTCAATTCTTTTTTTTTTTTTTTTTAAACGTTTATTTATGATTTTCACACATGACATGGTAGTACATTTTCTTAAATCAACAGCAGGTCACCAACACTCCACTATATGTTCATTTTGATAATCGTTTGGCATGAGACGACTTGAGTATTTAGCAGGCAAAATATCGACATTTGACATAGAGTATGTACAGGTATGCCACGTTGTTGATATGATAGCAACACATGATATATAATCCCAACCATATTTCATCTTAGCCCCGTTCCCATTCTTGCGCCGTCTAGCAACCATTCCGCAGGAGGAGGTAGCTCTGGAGAGGCCCCCGTATCTCCGTGGGTCTAGAGGCAATTGGGAGCAGCTCCACATATGTTGTGGTCTGTTCCTGGAAGTGTAATAAGTCAGCCAGCCAGTCCTTAAACTCGGTGCTCGTCCCCTGCCCCACCTACAGGCTACCCTACGTTTAGCTAACAGTAGAGATATGGCAAGAAACTTTCTATATGTTTTGGGTATTAGTGCCGTGTAGCTCAGAAGGGCCACCACAGGATCCCTCACCAGTGTGCTATCCAGCATTTTCTCCAGCGCCTCATACACCTCACCCCAGTAAACTTGCACTGTCTGGCACTCCCAGGCCAGGTGCAGAAAACCTGCTCCTTCCCTCCCACATCTATCACATTTGTCATGGTCAGTTAATTTGAATCGATATTTTTTAACAGGCGTATAATATAAACGCTGCAAAAATTTGTAATGTATCACCCGTAACCTACTACTGGCAGAGATTTGCGATGTTTGGACGCAACAGTAATTCCATTGCTCCACAGTCAGCTCCTGCCCCAGCTCCTCTTTCCAGTGCGTGTAGGCCGGGCTGACTGGTTGTTCTTGCATTGCACGTATGCCTTTGTATAAGCCTGACACTAAGGGGCCGATTCCGATTCAGGCCGGAAATCTCTCCGACCGAGCCGGACCCGGAGAGATTTCCGACCGAATCGGACCCTAGCAGTCCGACCGAACGAGTACGATACGTCCGCATGCTATCGGACTCGATTCGGTCGGACTCCCGTTGAAGTCAATGGGAGCCGGTCGTACAACGCGTACGCGGGCTCCCATTGACTCAATGGGTGCGAGGCGAACAAGGGCGCCCCCTACAGCGGGTACGCGTCGAAGCGGGTCGTGCCGTACATGCACAGGTAGGGGGGACCCATGGGTCCCCCCTGTGCGCGACTCGCGCGGCTAGGCGTACAGGGGGGTCTGACACGGACCCCCAAAGTGCGGCTCCGACTGCTCTTTTGAGCCGGACGGTGCGAGTCGGTCGGACTGCTCGCGGCGCGCATCGTACTTACCCGGCCGGGGAACGTCTCCATTGCGCGGTGCGAGTCGTGTCCGTGCGAGTCGGTCGGAGCGGTTGGGTCCCGCGAATGAGTCGGTCGGCGATTTCGCGTACGTTCGCATCGTACTCGCTCGCCCGGACGCACGTCCGACTCGGTCGGGAAACAGGGCTCCGAATCGGATCCGGTAATGCCGAGTCCGATTCGGAGCCCTACCGGCCGAGATCGGAATCGGCCCCTAAATGTTTGCCACCTGTGGGACTCAACATCTGGTGCAGCGGGAGGAGAGTTTCTGGTTCACGAGGGAAATCCGGGAAGATCGCCCTCATCCCTTGCCTCAGCCTAACATATAAGAATAAGTCCAGAGGGGAAGTTCGCACCCCCTGAAACATGTGTTCTGAGGAGCGAAAGGTACCCTCCCGGAACAGGTCCCCCCATGCATTTATTCGCAGCCATTTGCAGAGGTTCTGAAATCCCTTCTCCTGTAAGAGGGGCATGTCAGGGTGATAGGTTAACGGGAGTCGCAGGGAGTACAAGCATGGCGACGAAAGCTTCTCCCTGATACAATTCCATGCATCTACCGTGCTGGTGACCGTAGTAGGTGGTGTTGATCGCGCGCGGCGCGGGCCATGTATGATACCATTCAGTGGGATGGGATCTGCAAGCCAGTCCTCCATGGCTATTTGCGGCATGTATCTAGGGGGAAACACCCAGTAAAAAGCGTATTGAGCTTGCGCACTCAAATAATACATCTCGAAGTCAGTTATATCTAACCCGCCCTGTTCATACGGCCTAATAAGGTTGGACCATTGAAGTCTTGGCTGTTTCCCCCCCCAAAGGAGTCTAATCAATTCCGTCCGCAATGTTTTTAAAAAATTAGGCCCAGGGTGATAGGGTATATTTGCAAACAGGTAAAGGAACTGCGGAAGTACCACCATTTTTATTAGGGAAGCGCGTCCAGCAATCGATATAGGCAAAGAGATCCATTGTGTGACATTGCTATTAAGTCGTGTAACTGCCGTGCCATAGTTGAGCCGTATAGTTTCTTCCCTGTCTCTTGTCACCTGTATACCGAGATAGCGAAGTTCAGTGTCACACCATTCCAGCGGGAAGTCAAGTGCAAATTTAGGAACCGCCGGTGTAAGAGGAAACAACTGGGACTTCCCCCAATTAATATTGACACCAGACAGTCTGCCAAATAGTATAAATTCTCGTAATATAGGGTTGAGATTATGCTGGGGATCCCTGATATATAATGTCACGTCATCCGCATATAAGGATATCAAAATTTGACGAAGACCACACCGAAACGCCTTATTCTGATGTCGCTGCCGCAGTCTGGAGGCAAGGGGTTCAATTGCGATGGCAAATAATAACGGGGACAACGGGCACCCCTGACGAGTGCCTCTCGAAATGGGGAGTGAGTGAGACATATGGCCATTAATCAATACCTTGACAGTGGGCTTGTGGTACAGCATCTTAATCCAGGATATATATATCCTTGGAAACCCCATGCGATGCAGCACCCCGAAAAGATAATCCCATTCCACAGAATCAAAAGCTTTTGTGGATTCTAAAAACACCGCTGCAAGTGGGAACTCAGGTGCTACTGTCTGAACGAGCGAGAATAGTGTTCGGAGGTTGTGGGTGGTTGCCCTGCCAGGGACAAAGCCTGATTCGTCAGGTAAGACGAGTTTCTCCATGAGAAGAGTGAGGCGATTAGCCAGCACCTTAGCCAGAATTTTTGTGTCACAATTAATAAGTGACAGTGGACGATAGGAATCACACGAGCTAGGGGCTTTATTGGGTTTCAGTAGGGATGTCACCAGTGCCTCCCTCATTGAGGGGGGGGGGGGAGTCCCAACCTCCAGAGATTCCTCGTAAACTTCTTTAAGGACTGGCGCCATGATGTCGATATAAGTTTTGTAAAATTCAGCAGGAATGCCGTCTAACCCAGGCGCCTTTCCATTTTTAAGTTGTATAATCGCTTCCCTTCGTCTTCAATTCTTTGTGCTTTTTCTCCACCTTCTCCTTCTCCTCATTTTCCCTATGTTCATAATACTGTGCCATACTCAATATTACAGAAGGGGAGGAGGTAGCCCAAGTGCTCTCCAAAGCCTGCAACCGAGTCGCGATCTTAGGAAGCAAGTTCGTAACAAATCTGTTAACGAACAATCGGACACCTCCCTCCACCGACAAGTCCTGCCCGCTAAAATCCCAAAACACACCTTCAAATCGAGTGAAAAAATCAGACACACTTTCATCTTTCTTCTGACGACATGCCGTTAACTTGTCCCAATCTACCCTTCTTGGTGGAATAAGAGAATGCATGTAAGTAATTATTCGGCCAGGCAAGGCGAGTATCTCGGCCTTAGGCTTCTCACCAGGCTTCCTCTCCTAGTCCCATGCTTTAATCTGATCCCAGGTACCACCCAATTCTGCAACGTGGTCCTGTGTGTGTACCTGTCTCCAAATATCAACGGGTACCAGTAAACCAAAGCACATTTCAATATCTGCAAGCGTCATCACTGTTGATGAAGCGGCCTCCGTCAATTCCTTATAATACGCAGTAGGATTTTTCCCAGGGTCTGGTAACTGAGTCTTAAGAGACAAAACCTCACTCCTCTTTCATGGAGTATAAACCCATTGTTCCTGGAACCAGGCCTCAACCGGGGTCTAGTAACAATGTTATGCTGAGCCCGTAGCTCTGGTATTTCAGGGTGATATATGGGGTGAACTTCCCTAATCGGGAATTGGGACACTGTCTTCGGGCTCTTCTCAAGCAGCCTACCTCCATAAGCGACCAGTGTTGCGACATTACCAAAGACCTTACTAGGTGCCATATCAGCAGCATACACATTGTCCCTAATATCATAAATAATCTGGGGTGCGGCATCATTGAAACACTTTTCCCACAGGCCAATCAAAGTAGCTGACATGTGCTTAAGGGCGTGCTGCTGCACAAACGGCTTATCTTTCATCACACTCCACACATCCTCCACACTGTAATTGGGGTGACGAGCCCACTGAGTGGCCTGATTGGCTATCACCTTCTTCTCGTCATCGCCCACATCAGATCGTATCAATATCTGCCCCGTTCCCTAGCTGTTGCCCAGTCTCTGTCCCCTAATCCTCATACAGGCGTTCCGCTACTCAGTACCGTCAGGGAATGAAGGAAAAGGGAAGGAGTAGTATCAGAGGGAACGGGCACCAATGTTGCAATGGCTGTGTCGTAGGTGTAAGAGCTGGAGAGAGAGATGCCGAAACAATAGGCATTGCAGGAAGACTCGCGGTCATCACAGGCATAGAAGGCGAAGCCAAAGAAAGGACCGAAGGCGCGGTGGCCAAAGCAGCTGGATGAATAACAGAAGAAACAGTAACAGCAGAAGCAGAAGAGACGGACGATTGAGGCTGCGGGATGGCAGGATATATTTTATGCGGGGCGTATGGGGGTGGAGGTCGAACATCTAACAATTCCTCCACAAATGTATCATTTTCTTCTCGAGCAACATAAGACTTTTCACATTGAAATCGAAACTTCCTATCAGCACACTCTATCCCTTTCTCTGTCTTCTCTCTATCATACGCTACGGCTTTCTGAGTCACTGTCTGCATTTTCCCCTTCCGGGCCTCCTTCTCTGCTTTCATTCGTCTCTGTTTAGCTTCCTTTTGCCATGTTCTGAGGGAGTCAAACATCAACTGCCTACTTCTTTTCGCGAACAATTTATCCTGTAGAAAATTAATTTTCTGTTCAACAAAAGTGCATGTCAACGGCCACTGCAACTCGGCATTGTCCCCCGTATATTTGTGCCATAACGTACTAAACATAATAAGGCCAAGGCCATGTTTGACATACATGTCAAAATTTGGGGTGCCTTCTGGTGGCGCTGGCTCACTTTCTTCCAATCGAGCATCAGTAGAACAACAACGACAGCCCAAACAAAACATTATGCTAAAACATGGCATCTTTCAGAAGAAAGCAAGTTCACTATTTATGCCGAGCAGATATTTGCAAATATCTTTCCAAAATTGGTTCTCAGACCTCATCAAATACAAACCAAAGTGGTACCATGTTCACAAGGAACTCAAACAAATTCAAGCGCTTGGCCAAAAACGTACCTCAGGCTGCGCCAAACACAAACCAAAATGGCGCCACCAAAGCAAACTCAACTGGTGCACACAGGCCAAACAAATTTATTCTCCACTGCTGACTCTTCGGACCAAACGGCTAGATCCAAGGGTTTCACCGTGCAGGACCCCAGCCGGGATGACCACTGGGCGAGGCACCGCCCGGTCAGACAGACGGGGCAGCTGCGAGTACCAGACTCTCTCGTGCAGGGATCCCCGGTCCACCCGTCCGACCCGACGCGGCCCCGAGCGCCTCACCCGTTTGTGGGCGAGGAAGGGCCACACCCGATGGGGTCACTGTTCGGGCACCAACTGAAGGAAGTGACCCGATTAGGGCCACCCGGGTCACTCGCGACCACCTCTCAGCCTTTCAAACAAATGAAGAGTCGGTCAGACAGTAGAGAATACAAACCAAAGTTATTTATTAGTCATACACTCGAGCGGAGTCCAGTCTGACCAGCCTCCTTGGATTGCTGCAGAGGGACTGACCCCCGCCAACATGGTAATACATAATATACATTTCCAGTACCCCTAAGGACACGCCCAGACTGGAATTTTCCAGTTAGTAGCTGGTGAACAAAGGAGACACAGAAGGATGAGCTACAATCCTAAGACCGGGTACATGCTATCTCAGTTTCAAGGTTACTCTGCCTGTGCCCGCCACTCTAAGGGTGGGAGCAGGCCTATCTAACGGGAAAGGTATGTAATGACAAAACAGTCTATTCATTAGTGCAGCAAAGCTCAACCTTGGAGAAATAGAAAAAAATGTCGAGACTGCTTTCTGCTGAGGCAAACAGAATGAGACAGAAGTTTAGTTTCGATCATGGTACAAAATGGCAGCTAAATACAAAATGGTGCCGCAAATGCTAACTTAAATCGTACGATATAAAGAGAAGTCGACCAAAAACATTTTCCATTCCAACACCAGTGCATAGCGAGCAAACCTGACCACTACAAGAGGGAATTGGGGGTTCTCCCCCCAAGGAAATCTGGGGAACAAATGTTGAAAATAGGGCGTTCTACAACACATTTTTCATTATATATTCAATTGCATTCGTTTTTAAATCATAGTAAATGATGACCTTACAGTGCACCAGGATACACAGCCACTTAAACAATTATAATTAGCCATTTTTTCACATGTGTGGGTTATAGGTCCAATTAGAAAGTCTTCATATAAACGTCAAAGTGCAGTTACGACTCCCTTTTACTGAGACATGCTCTCATTGTGCAAAAAAAGACACTGTAGGCATGTTGAAAAGCAATTTCTGTATTGATGTACTAACAAGGAAGACAAGGTTTGTTGATCATGTCATCCTCCAATCACACCGCAATTTGCACTGCCGTGATTTACAATACATATATTCCTAAATTACCGAATCGCTAGGGGCCATATGTATCAAAGTTTGTGTTTGCGATTCTCAAATAGCAAATTTTTAAGAATCGCTATTTGAGAATCGCAAACGAGATGTATGTAGGATTCGCAAGAAAAATTGCGAATCCTACATATTCCTTAATTGCGATTCGCAAATTGCGAATTGCAGTTAAGAAATCCCTCCCCATTCATTCCTATGGGCCTAGAGGCCCATAGGAATGAATGGGAGGACATTCTCAATTTGCGATTAGCAATTAGAGAATCGCAAATTGAGAACGCAATTTCAAGGTTGCAAGGGTGTCCAAAGGACACCCTGTTGCACCCCTGAAATGAGCATGGGTGCACATGTGGCGCACATACATGCCCTAAGGGCATGTATGTGCGCCACATGCCACTTTAAAAATGCAAAAAATGCATTTCTCAAAGAAATCGCAAGTTACCACCAACCTGTAGTTGGTGGTAATTTACGATTCCTTAAGCTATAATCGCACAACTTAGGTGCTTCATACATTTCATTTAAGGAATTGCAATTTGCAATTCCTTAAATGCATTCGTAAAATAGAGAATTGCAATTTTTGCGATTCTCTATTTTGCGAATGCCTTTGGGATGATACATACCAAAAGGCTTGTTCAGATCGCAAACGGGCCGATTCTGAGAATCGGCCCGTTTGCGAACGGGAAATGGGCTTGAATCATATGGCCCTAGGTGATTAACACAGGAAAGCCTGAAAAGGCAATTTAGTCCTTCACTCTGGCCATTTATCACCCCCAGGGCCTGTGAGGTCTGATCTGGAAAACAAGGTCACCTATCGACAATTTGCCAGCAGGGGACTTGAGGGCGGGCCAGGGCCGGCTTTAGCACTGATGGCTGACAGCGCGGCAATGTTTGTTGGGGCCCTTTAATGGTTTCCTTACTATCATCCTCCAACAGTGCCCCTCATCTCTTCATAGCCCCTCTCTCACATGCATTTCATTTGTTTTATAGCGCCTCTCATACCAGTGTGGCATGTTGGAGCACTTTACATCACACACACATACAGAGACAATGGATCCTATGTGTGTAAATCAGTTTAAAGAAAATGTCCCATAAGACAAAGGGGAACTATAAGGAATATGATTCTGATGTATGTGAATTAATGGGAAAACAGAAACTGAGAGACCACATTGGAGGAACACAAAAAAAATGGAAAACCAATTTTAAGCAAACACAATTTTAAGGAAATACAAATAAATCCCAAATTAAAGGAAACATTTTAAAGGAACAATTAATTACAGAAACATCCAAAATCACACCCTAGGGTAAATTAGGGGTAGTGGGTTTTTTGGGGGTTCAGGGATGGGTTATGTTTAGGGGATATGAGGGGTTTTTAAGGATTTTAGGGTTCAGGGATGGGAGGAGTTTCAGATGGCGAGAGTATGAGTGGAGTTTAGAGCTGGTGAGGGGTGTTTAAGGTTCATAGATGGGTGGCGTGTAGGGGTGTTGAGGTTTTTTATGTTCTTTGGCTGGGGGAGTTGAGGGCTGGTGACTGTTTTTAAGGGTCAGTGATAGGCAGAGTTTTGGGGTGGTGAAGGGTTATTAGTGTTCAGAAATGGGTGGAGTTTAGGGTGGTGTGAGAATTTGAGGGTTCAGGGATAGGTGGAGTTTATATGTAGAAAGGGTTTTAAGGTTCAGGGGTACAGGAGTTTAGATGTGGTGAGGGGCTTTAGGGGTCATGAATGTTTGTTTTTTAGGGGTGTGAGGATGTTTTTAACCCCTTCGATGCTCATGACGGAATGGTTCCGTCATGAGCATCGGTGCCCCTGTGCTCATGACGGAACCATTCCGTCATGAGGCCAGGGGCACGAAATCCCTCTGCTGCAGACAGCAGAGGGATTTCCTTTCTCCCCCACAGCCTCGGGAGCTGGGGAAGAGCTTCCCAGCTCCCGAGGCCCCCTTCCTTTCAGTGAAATGAAGATCAGCGCGCACGTTGCGCTGACTTATTTCACTGAAAACTAAACTAAAATGAGCCTTTAGGCTCATTTCAGTTTCACTTTCTACGTGCTCAGGGGGCTATCTCAGCCCCCTGAGCACGTAGAAAGACAGGAGAGGTATCATTGGAAAGGGAGAATCTCCCTTTCCAATGGTACCCTTCCCAGTGGATCCCTGCTTGGGGATCGCCCCAGGAGGGCGATCCCCAAGCAGGGATCCACCCACTAAGGCACCAGGGAGGGGGAGCGGCCCCTTGGGCAAGGGCTTTTGCTCCCCCCAAAAAAATTGCCATAGTTCAGTCTTTCTGCCCCCCCTGGGGGGCAGATGGGAGCAGTAGCCCCCAATCTGCCCCCCCGGGGGGGCAGAAAGCCCACTAGACACCAGGGATTTTTATTAGGTGCATTTTTTTCAGGGTGGGGGCTGCCCGAAACGGGCACGCCAATGCCCCCACCCCCCAGCCACCATTACAGCCTTTCTGCCCCCCCTGGGAGGCAGATGTGGGCAGTAGCCCCCAATCTGCTCCCCCGGGGGGGCAGAAAGCCCACTAAACACCAGGGATTTTTTTGGACGCATTTTTTTTAGGGTGGGGGCTGCCCGAAATGGGCACGCTAATGCCCCCACCACCATTACAGCCTTTCTGCCCCCCCTGGGAGGCAGATGGGGGCAGTAGCTCCCAATCTGCCCCCCCCGGGGGGGCAGAAAGCCCACTAAACACCAGGGATTTTTTTGGACACATTTTTTTTTAGGGTGGGGGCTGCCCGAAACGGGCACGCTAATGCCCCCACCCCCCCACCACCATTACAGCCTTTCTGCCCCCCCTAGGAGGCAGATGGGGGCAGTAACCCCCAATCTGCCGCCCCGGGGGGGCAGAAAGCCCACTAAACGCCAGGGATTTATTTTATGTGTAATTTTTTTTTTAGGGTGGGGGCTGCAACAGGCATGGGCCCAAAACGTATTGAGGCAACATTGAAATTGCCTATCACAAAATGTTTTGGGCCCGTGCCTGTCGCGGGTACTTGGGCCTCCCACCCGAGTGACGCACCATTTTTATCGGGAGACCTGGGGGAACGCTGGGTGGTAGGAAATTTGTGTCATCCCGGTGATGCCACAACTTTCCCACACAAAAATGTGTGAAAAAGGTGATTTTTTCAGCAAAATTTCAGGTTTGCAGGGGATTCTGGGTAAGAAAACGTTGGTGGATCCACGCAAGCCATACCTCCCTGGAATCCCCGGGTGTCTACTTTTCAGAAATGTGTGGGTTTGCTAGGTTTCCCTAGGTGGCCGCCGAGCCCCGGGCCAAAAGTCATGGGACCCCCCTTGCAAAACCAGGTCGTCTTCTGATAGGCAATTTTGATGTTGCCTCAATACGTTTTGGGCCCTTGCCTGTCGCGCGTACTTGGGCCTCCCACCCGAGTGAGGCACCATTTTTATCGGGAGACCTGGGGCAATGCTGGGTGGTAGGAAATTTGTGTCAGCCCGGTGATGCCACAACTTTCCCACACAATAATGTGTGAAAAAGTGATTTTTTCAGCAAAATTTCAGGTTTCTGGGGGATTCTGGGTAAGAAAACATTGGGGGATCCACGCAAGCCATACCTCCCTGGAATCTCCCATATGTCTACTTTTCAGAAATGTGTGGGTTTGGTAGGTTTCCTAGGTGCTGGCAGAGCTAGGGTTCAAAAACTACAGCTAGGCACTTTGCCAAAAAGGGTCATTTTTCACAGTGAAATTGGGGTGTGTCCACGTTGCGTTTTGCGTCGTTTCCTGTCGCGGGCACTAGGCCTACCCACACAAGTGAGGTGCCATTTTTCTCAGAAGACTTTGGGGAACGTGGGGTGGGGGAATTTTGTGGATCCATGCAGATTCCAGAACTTTCCACCACAGAAAAGCGAGGAAAATGTGTTTTTTTTTACACTTTTTAGGTTTGCAAGGGATTCTGGGTAACAGAACATGGTGAGAGCCAGTCAAGTCACCCCATCCTGGATTCCCCTGGGTGTCTAGTTTTCAAAAATGTATAGGTTTGCTAGGTTTCCCTAGGTGCCGGCAGAGCTAGGGTTCAAAAACTACAGCTAAGCACTTTTCAAAAAAAGGGTCATTTTTCACTGTGAAAATGTGGTGTGTCCACGTTGTGTTTTGCGCTGTTTCCTGTCGCGGGCACTAGGCCTACCCACACAAGTGAGGTACCATTTTTCTCGGAAGACTTTGGGGAATGCGGGGTGGGTGGAATTTTGTGGATCCACGCAGATTCCAGAACTTTCCACCACAGAAAAGTGAGGAAAATGTGTTTTTTTTTACAATTGTTTAGGTGTGCAAGGGATTGTGGGTAACAGAACCTGGTGAGAGCCAATCAAGTCACCCCATCCTGGATTCCCCTGGGTGTCTAGATTTCAAAAATGTATAGGTTTGCTAGGTTTCCCTAGGTGCCGGCAGAGCTAGGGTTCAAAAACTACAGCTAAGCACTTTTCAAAAAAAGGGTCATTTTTCACTGTGAAAATGTGGTGTGTCCACGTTGTGTTTTGCGCTGTTTCCTGTCGCGGGCACTAGGCCTACCCACACAAGTGAGGTACCATTTTTCTCGGAAGACTTTGGGGAATGCGGGGTGGGTGGAATTTTGTGGATCCACGCAGATTCCAGAACTTTCCACCACAGAAAAGTGAGGAATATGTGGGGTTTTTACAATTGTTTAGGTTTGCAAGGGATTCTGGGTAACAGAACCTAGTGAGAGCCAGTCAAGTCACCCCATCCTGGATTCCCCTGGGTGTCTAGATTTCAAAAATGTATAGGTTTGCTAGGTTTCCCTAGGTGCCGGCAGAGCTAGGGTTCAAAAACTACAGCTAGGCACTTTGCAAAAAAAGGGTCATTTTTCACTGTGAAAATGTGGTGTGTCCACGTTGCGTTTTTCGCTGTTTCCTGTTGCGGGCACTAGGCCTACCCACACAAGTGAGGTACCATTTTTCTCGGAAGACTTTGGGGAACGCGGGGTGGGTGGAAGTTTGTGGATCCACGCAGAATCCAAAACTTTTCACCACAGAAAATTGAGGAAAATGTGTTTTTTTGGACAATTTTTTAGGTTTGCAAGGGATTCTGGGTAACAGAACCTGGTGAGAGCCAGTCAAGTCACCCCATCCTGTATTCCCCTGGGTGTCTAGTTTTCAAAAATGTATAAGTTTGCTAGGTTTCCCTAGGTGCCGGCAGAGCTAGGGTTCAAAAACTACAGCTAGGCACTTTGCAAAATAGGGGTAATTTTTCACTGTGAAAGTGTGGTGTGTCCACGTTGCGTTTTGGGCCGTTTCCTGTCGCGGGCAGTAGACCTACCCACACAAGTGAGGTACCGTTTTTCTCGAAAGACTTTGGGGAACGCGGGGTGGGTGGAATTTTGTGGATCCATGCAGATTCCAGAACTTTCCACCACAGAAAAGTGAGGAAAATTTGGTTTTTTTGACAATATTTTAGGTTTGCAAGGGATTCTGGGTAACAGAACCAGGTGAGAGCCAGTCAAGTCACCCCATCCTGGATTCCCCTGGGTGTCTAGTTTTCAAAAATGTATAGGTTTGCTAGGTTTCCCTAGGTGCCGGCAGAGCTAGGGTTAAAAACTACAGCTAGGCACTTTGCAAAAAAAGGGTCATTTTTCACTGTGAAAATGTGGTGTGTCCACGTTGCGTTTTGGGCCGTTTCCTGTCGCAGGCACTAGGCCTACCCACACAAGTGAGGTAACATTTTTATCGGGAGACTTGGGGTAACACAAAATTGTAGAGCAACTGTTATTATCTATTGACTTTTGATGCATTTCTGCCTTCCAAATGAAAGACAATGTGTAAAAAAGAAGTCATTTTGAAAAATTTCCTATAATTCTCATGCTAGTATGGGTGCTCCCAATTTCGGAAATGTGCAAATATCTACTATTTCTAAACTCTATATTTTGTTCCCATTTCAGAAATACATAGGTGTCTTTCATACCGATTTTTCCATGTATAAATTTTCCCAGAATAATTACTATATACCCGGTACATAATAAAAAACCATTGCAAGACGCTGCTCAGTTATTGGCTCTGGGTTCGTTGGGTTCTTGGTGAACCTACAAGTCCTATATATCGCCACAACCAGAAAGGTCCAGCGGATGTAACGGTATATTGCTTTCAAATAGCTGTCATAATTAGAAGAAGTTACAGGTGAAAATGTTGACACAAATGGCTGATTTTTTCAACTAATTTTCAATTTTTCCTATATTTAACTGTTTGTTTCTATAAAGAAAACTTGAAGGATCTACACAACTGACCCCTTGCTGAATTCAGAATTTTGTCTACTTTTCAGAAATGTATAGCTTTCTAGGATCCATTATTGCTTTTATACCCATTTCTACCATTAACTGGAAGGAGGTTGAAAGCACAAAAAATAGCAAAAATAGACTATGTCCCAGAAAAATGCCAAAACTGTGTAAAAATGTTTGGTTTTCTGACAAAAGTCTGCTTGTCCCTGAAAGCTGGGACGATGGTGATTTCAGCACCACAACCACTTTTTTGATGCCATTTGCAGGGAAAAAACCAGACGCTTTCATCTGTAGCCCTTTTTTCGCATTTTTCCCCAAAAAACCAAAATTTAGCTGTATTTTGGCTAATTTCTGGGTCCCCTCCTGGTGGAATCCACAAACCATGGGTACCTTTAGAATCCCCATGATGTTGGAAAAAAAGGACGCAAATTTGGCGTGGATACATTATGTGGTCAAAAAGTTACATGGGCCTAAGCGCGAACTACCCCAAATAGCCAAAAAAAGTCTTAGCACAGGAGGGGAAAAGGCCTAGCAGCGAAGGGGTTAAGGACCTGGGTTGAGTGGAGTTCAGGGGTGGTCCGTGATTTTAAGGGATCAGGGATGGGTAGGGTTTAGGTGTATAAAGGAGTTTTAGGGTTCAGGAATGGGTGGAGTTTTGCGGTAGTAAGGGTTTTTTCGGTCAAGAGATGGGTAGAGTTTAGGACTAGAAAGGGCTTTAAGGGTTCAGGGATGGGTGGAATTTAGGTTCAGAGATGGGTGGAGTTTAGGTGTGGTGAGGGGTAATTAGGGTTTCAGGGATGAGTAGAGTTTAGAGTTTAGAGTTTAGAGTTAGAAAGAGCTTTTAGGGTTCAGGGGTAAGTGCAGTTTAGCAATCAGGGATGGGTATAGTTTATGCGTTAGGGGGCAGAGATGGATGGTGTTTAGGGGTGGTGAGGACTCAGTGAATTTAATGCATCCAAAGTAATTGTTTAACAATGTAAAATATATAAATTCAAAATAATGTCCCCTGACATAAAGGATAGTAATAAATACCTTCGACAAAAATGTTTCTGAAAATAAGACCTGCAGCCATTCCATTTATACATTAAAAAATAAGTATGCAAAAGCCAATTTCGATAAAAAAGACATTCTACAAATTGGTTTCATTGAAATGGCAAATGCAATTCATCCTGAAAATTTTCATTTAACCAGTTTAGATTGAATGGTTTCTCAGTAATGGTATATCATTAGACCATTTTTCTATAAAATCACATACAACCATAGCATTCAAATGTCATTCATAGTGGTGGGTATGTTTTTAAGAGTGCTTAATTAGGATTCAAAAACGTAACACAGTGGGTTAGGGTTGGCTTTACCAATAAGAATGTATTTCTCCCCAAACAAACCCTTTTTAGCAACATTAGGATAATGAAAGACTGGCAAAAACATAACGTTCTAGCCTGTATCATACAGTTTGTATGCAGCTCTTTGAGCTATATTAGGATTGTAACTTATGAACTGCAGGTAACAAAACGATCTCTGTGACAATAGCAGTAACCCACTGAGCTATGCACATAAAATACAGTTCTACGGTATGCATGGCAAACGTTCTAAAGACTTTCACTACTTTAGAAGAGTCAAAACTACCACTAGGCAAAACTCCGCTCTCTCTTCAGCAGGAACATTAATCACCACAGATACCTTGAAACTTTTATTGTTGCCTGAAAACTGCTGGATATACAAGTAACTTTGCAGGGGGTGCTTTTAGAACCATAACAACTTTCAAAACACAGTGCCCCCGTTCCCCCAGCCAAGCTCTAGGGGCAGTGAGTGGCACCGGCCACCTCACCGTAAATCTAGACTGGATTATTCTGGCCTGCTGATTTTGTTAATGGGGGCCGATATTGCAGCATTGCTGCAAAACCTCGCCACCAGTAACAAAACCGGCGCCCACCCTTCCAACCTCCTGGAGAAATGCCCGATAACTGGTATAGCCACTACCGCCTTGCTTACCACCAAGGACATGAAATCGCACCAATCAAACATTTTATGATTCAGCCCACAGTCTCTGCCATAGTTTTGGGCTGAGTAGTGTCTTATTTAATTAAAGAGCTGGAACAGCGCAATTTTACTATCTTAAACAGTGCTAAATGTCTGCTTGTCAGAGGAACTTTCAAGGCATATGCTGGGGCAGATTTACAAGCCCCTTGCGTCATTTGTGCGCCGCTGTTGCGTCACTTTTTGTGACGCAGCGGCGGTGTAAAAGTGCGACCTATTTACAACGTGACGCATCTAGGGAGATGCGTCACGTTGTAAAGCCCTGCGTCAATTTATACCTGCGTCAGGTATAATGGGGCAGATTTACTAGAAACTGACACATCTGTATAGATGCGTCAGTTTCCCTGCGCCTGCGTGAAAAACCCTTGTGCCACCATAGATGTGCTGCATTTACAATACGGTGCACTATGGCGCAAGGATTGACAGATTCGTCAGAAATTCTGACGAATCTGTTGGCGGAAATGTCATGCATTGCTGGAGTCGTGTCGCAAGCATGACGCAACTCCAGTAATGCTTGTTGCAGCCTATTCCCAATACACTGTGTCACTCCTTACACCTGCTTCAAGCTGGCGTAAGGTTTTGACGCAGTGGCGTCCAAAAAGTCACGCAGTGAAATCTTGTAGTTTTCACTGCGTCACTTTTACGAGGCTTACCTGCGTGGGAACGCCTACCCTGCATTCATTATACCTGACGCAGGTATAATGTCACGCAGGGCTTTACAATGTGATGCATCTCCCTAGATGCGTCACATTGTAAATTTGCCGCATTTTTTACGCCGCCGTTCCGTCCCAAAAGTGACGCAACGGCAGCGTAAAAGTGATGCAAGTGTCTTGTAAATCTGCCCCTATGTATGCAGGGTGGGCGTTCCCATTCAAAAAAGCCTCGTAGAAGTGACACAGTGAAATTTACAAGATTTCACTGCGCCACTTCTAGGACGCCACTGCGTCAAAACCTTACGCCTGCTTGGAGCAGGCGTAAGGATGACGCAGCACAATGAGGATAGGCTTCCCCATGTATTGCTGGAGTTGCGTCGTGCTTGCGACACGACTCCAGCAGTACGTGACTTTTGCGCCAACAGATGCGTCAGAATTTCTGACGCATCTGTCAATCCTTGCGCCATGGTGCGCCGTACTGTAAATACAGCGCATCCATGGTGGCGCAAGGGTTTCTCAGGGTAGCGCAGGTAAAGTGACGCATCTCTACAGATGCATCACTTTCTTGTAAATCTGCCCCATGCTGTTTTTAACAGGAAATATAGCAGCATTGATTGACACGTCTAAATAAAGAACTGAATATAATGCAATAACGTACAAAAGCAAAATAACAACATAATTAAAAGGTAACATGGCACATCACAACAAAACAGTCAAAACCGAACACAACTGCACTACAACACAAAAAAATCAGATTGCCGTAATACACCATAAACAACAGCAGCACAAAAAAAAGGAATAATCACCACAATAAAATGCCACACGCCAAATATACTCAAACGTTCCTACCACACATTCCCACTTCCGGGATCCTGTTTTCGTAATGGTAAAAGGTTTCTGGAGCAAACACTGCCTTAACTTACCACGAAGGACATGAAACAGCGGCAGTCAAAAATGTTTTCAAGTGGAAACAACGTTGATGATCTTCCTTCTGTTTTCTTCCCTCAGAGTTGTGGAAGATCTCGCCACTGCAGCTAGGGAAAATTGAGACTTATCTGGGCCTCTGAAAGCCCTGGAGACCCTCGCGTTTTGCTATCCGGCTGTCGAGATTGCTTGTTTTTTGGTTCCGCTACCTGCATTATTTGTTGTTTGTATCTAAGTGGCGTAAACAGCGCTTTACAAATAATAAAATCAAAATTATGCGTAACCTAGAAATAAATAAGGGGGCTTATTTATGAGCCCTTGCGTCACTTTTGCGCCGCCGGTGCGTCACTTTTTGTGACGCACCAGCGGCGTAAAAATGCACCATGTTGCGTCATATTTACAAAGTGACGCATCTAGGTAGATGCGTCACTTTGTAAACCCCTGCGCCACATTATACCTGCGCCAGGTATAATGTATGCAGGGTGGGCGTTCCGACGCAATTAAGCCTCATAGATTTCACTGCGCCACTTCTAGGATGCAAATGCGTCAATATCTTACGCCTGCCTCACCGCAGGCGTAAGACTGACGCAGGCACATTTGAAATGGGACTTGCCCATGTGAAATGACCCATTGCTGAAGTTGCGTCACTTTTGTGACACACTCCAGCAATGCGTCATTTTTGCGGCTACAGCTACGTCAGAAATACTGACTTATCTGTAACTCCTTGCGACATGATGCGTCATACTGTAAATATGATTCATCCAGCATGTCGCAAGGAGGGCGCAATGAAAAGTGACGCATCGCTGTTTTCACGCAGCGATGCGTCACTTTTTATAAATGAGGCCCAAGATGTTTACACAGCCACAGTATACTCAAGGGTCACTGTATATACAAAGTAATAACACCGTTTGTGTGCGTGGTCCACATAAGCCGTGCTGAGCAAGAATATCACCCTTTCTCGTCTTACTGGGGGGTGAGAGGAGAAAGGGAGATATTCTTGCTATTACATTTTTACTTTGCGTTGGCCTTTTGAAATCCTCCCTGGTAATCAGCCTCGGGGCACCCTCCTGTGAAACCGGCCTTTGATAGCGGTTCTGTGGCTCCTGCATGGTTTGTCGTCCAGAGGCAAATTTATAATGGACGGGGGATTACGATGTCCATCAAAACCATGAAAATGCTTTCTTAGTTCCAGTTTTATCAATTTTTTCACAACACCCACCATTTTGTCGAATTGAAGAATGTAAACGATGGGTGTGTTTATCTGATTCATGAGTCGTGTTCTTACTTGTAAGGGAAAGTAATTTCTAAGGAATAAAAAGGTCATGGAGCTCAGTCGAAATTCGGATGTTTTGTGATTTTAAAAGGAGAAACTCAGACCACGTTTGAGTTGCTTTCTGTTTATGAAATGAGACTAAAGAGAAATGTTAGAAACCATATAATAATGCTCAGATCTCCTCAGCCAATTATAATTAGGCATGGGAGCAGCTCGCAGTGTTCTGCAATGCAGAATTCCGCAAAGCTCCCCAAAAACTCCTCTTTACTCTGCGGAGTTCCGCAAGCAGGCAGAGCAGCTCAACGTTCCCGTTCGTGCCACGTTTTTACGTTCTAGACAGCACGAAGCGCGTTCTTACCGGAAACTGCCTGCAAACTGCACCACGCGTTTTGCATGGGCATGGCCATTTTGTTTTCTGTTCTGTGCATGGTGCTGGGCCTGTTTTATGAATACACTTTAATCTTTTTAATCCTCTCCCATCCAACTCATTTATCCCTCATTTTTTATTGTATCAGTGTGTGTCTTTGTGTTTGTGTATTTTACGTTTTTGTCATTTCTTTGTGTTTTTTGTGACTTTTTTGTACTTTTTTTTAGTTTTTCCTTTACCACTTTAATTCTTCCTTCCTTTTCCTGTTTCTTCTCTTCCCCCCCCTAGTCAGCCCTACAGCAGAGCAAGGGGGCGGTGGCACCAGTGCCCATGCTAGCCGCACACCTTGCGGTTGTCGGCACCACCAAGGGGTGCAGCCCGTACCACTTTTTGTGAGGTGGAGGTGGAAGCACTTGTTTTTTATGTACAGCGCTACCTCCCCTCCATGCTGGCAGCAGGCCTGGTAGCAGCTACCCCCTGCGAGAGCGTCAGCTGCGCTGGGGGATGGTACGCCTGTGTATGTGCCAAACCACTCACGTCCAACACATCCAACATCAGCTGATGCACCCCTGGGCTGCTATCATCGACCACAAGCAGGACCTGCTTGACCTGTTAGGTGTCAAGATTGCGGGGCTCGGTGAGTAATTATTTGTTGTGTTTGTTTTCTACATTGCTAAAAAAAATTCTAATAGCGTGCTGCTCACACTTAGAGGTAAGATAAGTTTATGTTAAGAGTATTATGTGATCAAGTTTGAACTAGCCAGGAGCTCGGCACTACCTAATCATACTCGTCAGCGCTCGGTTTGGCTGATTATTTAAGAAGCCATTGCAGACACCTCTGAGATAGTGATATCAGTGAGATAGTGTTCTCTGTGAATTTCTTTATGTAGCTCGGACAGTCCCAAGCAATCTGGCAGTGATGTGTCGTATGCATCTATGCATTGCAAAACAAGAGACTGAGGGGCCGATTCCGATTCGGGCCGGAAATCTCTCCGACCGAGCCGGGCCCGGAGAGATTCCCGACCGAATCGGACCCGTGCAGCCCGACCGAACGAGTACGATGCGTCCGTATGCTATCGTACTCGAGTCGGTCGGACTCCCATTGAAGTCAATGGGAGCCGGTCGTACAAGGCGTACGCGGGCTCCCATTGCCTCAATGGGTGCGAGGCGAACAAGGGTGCCCCCTACAGCGGGTGCGCGGCGAGCGACTCGCGCCGTACACGCACAGGTAGGGGGACCCTTTGGTCCCCCCTGTGTGCGATTCGCGCGGCTACGCGTACAGGGGGTCCGACACGGACCCCCAAGTACGGCTCCGACTGCTCTTTCGAGCCGGACGGTGCGTGTCGGTCGGACTGCTCGCGGCGCGCATCGTACTTACCCGGCCGGGGAACGTCTCCATTGCGCGGTGCGAGTCGTGTCCGAGCGAGTCGGTCAGTGCGGTTCGACCCGGGAACGAGTCGGTCGGAGCGGTTGGGACGCTCGAACGAGTCGGTCGGCGATTTCGCATCGTGCTCGCTCGTCCGGACGCGCATACGAATCGGTCGGGAAACAGGGCTCCGAATCGGATCCGGTAAAGCCGAATCCGATTCGGAGCCCTACCGGCCGAGATCGGAATCGGCCCCTGAGTTGGTCCTTCAAGGGGGTTGAGAAATGAAAATATAATTAAAGATCATTCATTGCAATGGATTAGTTCCAACTGTAGTTTTTGTTTAGGAAATTTGGAATATGGATTTTAGGATTAGTATGGCCAATTCCATGGTTGATACTAGTACTACAGGCGATCTGATTTAGAAAAGTACAATGTTACTGCGTTTGTCTGTCAAAATATTTTTGTGGAGGTTAACTGTACCACTGATTTTTTCTATCTTCTTTATTTCTTACATCAGCCTCCAAGGGCAAGAAGAAGGAGGATAGCTGTTAGAAATGGGGGTCTCCAGTTGGCAATGGTGTGCACCTTTATCCAAGTAGGGACCCTTGCTTCTAGTCAGGGTAAGGGAGTTATGCCCTTAGACAGCCCCTGCTCGCCCCATTGGTAGCTTGGCACGAGCAGGCAGGCTTATCTCAGAGGCAATGTGTAAAGCATTTGGGCACACATAGAGTAATACAGTGAAAAACACCACAAATAGACACCACACTAGTTTAGTAAAATAGATAATCTTTATTTATACCAAACAAGACCAAATCAACAAAAATCCAACATACATTATTCAAAATATGCACTTTGCAAGAATAACCTTAAAAATGCAGTTACTTGAAGTCTGTAGCTCCATCCAGGGCTGGGCGGTGCTGAAAAGAACCAAATTCAACAATTTCGGTCGACCACGTTGGTGCAGACCAGGTCAGTGCCAGAAGAATTGTACCTTTGGTTCCAGCTGACTTCGTCGGTGCGGGCCGGTTGTGGCAACCGTCGCTGTTGCAGTGTGAAGTGGAGCAGTACAGTGTGCGGTGCCCTGAGGTCGTGTGCCGGCAGCGGCTCGGTGACATTCGTCCAGCAGCATCGGTGAGACGCGGCTGCAGTGTGAAGTGGGGCGGTGCTCGTTGAGGTGCTGACAGGTCACAATGCAGGCGGCGGTGCCTTTCGATGGGAGTTGGCTTTGGTGGGCCCAGACTGCATTGTGGGATGGGGCACTGCATCGTGTGATTTACGAGTGGTGCCCCCAAACCACGATGCAGGCAGTGGCAGTGATGTCAGTTTGCAGCCGGGTCGTCATGAGACCATGGCGGCAGAGTGAACTGAGGTGGTGCAAGCAGTGGCTCAGTGACGACGGTCGTGGTTGTCGGTGAGACCAGGTCTCACAGAGCCGGCAGTGGTGTCCATGACTGCGTCGGGCTGCGGTTTTCCCTTTGTGGCAACTGGAATGCACGGTCCAAGTGGAGGTACCCAGAGGAAGGTGAAGTCCAGCCGCTGCAGGTAAGAACGGTGGGGCGGTAGGGCCGGGTGGGGGGGATTTCAAGAGACGACCACGAGGGGAAATGAATTATTTATTTAATTTTCCTTCATGATTGTCTCTGAAATCCCCCACCCAGCCCCACCACTCTTACCTGAAGAAGCCGCGGCTGGTGAAGTCTTTGCTGTTCCTGAGACTTTTGAACAGGGGTAAGCTCTACTTCGTGCCCTTGGAGATACTCACTAGAAAAAGTTACAAAAAGTTTAGTCCAGTCCTTTCTCTGCCCAAGACAGAAGAAGCTACTGCATGCCAACACAGCAAAGCACACAGCAAAGTGGTAGTCTCTCCTTACAGCTTCCCCAGCTCTTCTTCTTGGCAGATTCCTTGATCCAAGTGAGTTCTAAAATCTGGGGTCTGGTCCCCATTATTTATACCACATTTTCCTTTGTTCTCTTGTGGCAAGAGTCTCTCAGCTTAGTCAAAACCAATTCTGCTTCTCTGGTCCAGCTTCCTGGCAGGAGAAGGAGACAGCATTGTACACAGGAGACAGGGACTATTCAGGTGCAAGGAAAACTCCTCCCACTACTCTAAATGCAGCCCAGGTCTATTCAGCTTAGCTCTGAGTCATCCAGGAAAGGCAGGACACACCTCAGCCACCCAATTGGCTGTCTACGGTGAATGCACATCCCCAGCTCCTGTCACTCCAAAATCAGACAGTCAATATACAACCCAGCGGAGGCACATAGGACGGCTAAGCAAGAAAATGCCCACTATCTAAAAGTTTGTTTGCAAGAAAGAATCTAGTTGCTTTAATCCACTGAGCATTACTCAAATAACGAGCCGATGTCTTAAATCCACAAGCTCATGTGATTTATTCCACTTTTCTTTTAACTTGTTTTTAGAAAAATGTTGAATGCATTTTCATCATGTCATCATAAAGGACAACGAAAAATTCAAACAATTTGCTGACATAAACATTTCACAAATATACATTGAACATCAACAAGTGATACACACATACATAAATTAAAAAAATTTGAATAGAAGACGTAGAACACCAGTCCTTGACTGAACAATTACAGAAAAATAACAATCACACTTAGGCGGAGAATGGACAAAATATACAAACACTGAGGGCCCGATTCTGATGCGGGTTGGAAAAGCTTCCCGACCGAGGGCCTGATTCTGATGCGGTTAGGAAGGCCTCCTAATGGCATTTGCTCCTTCCAAATCGGATCGGGAACGTGTCTTCCCGACCGAGGGCCCAATTCTTATGCGGTTAGGAACAAATGTTCCCATTGAAGTCAATGGGAGTTCAACCAAATCGTATCTGGAAGCATCCGGATGCATCCTACTCCGCCGGTCGGACTTTCCCGATCCGAGTGGGTCGGACACCATTTCCCAACCGATTCGGTCGGGAACCTTTTCCAACCCGCATCAGAATCGGCCCCTGAGTTTGTAATATCTCCTGCCTGTGTGTACAGCTCTGGGACCTATGATTCTTAGTGTTATCAAAAGGAGAGCGATTAATTATGGGCTTTCTCCCTGAGCACTCTGGCGGTTTCTTGTCCCAGATGCCGGGGTCGACGCGTTTCCAACCCCGCAACCATTATGGGGTTTTCATCAGGACCTGGACATGGTGGTGTCTGTTCAAAAGGAACGAAAAAACGGGGTGTGCGTTACTGACACCTGACAAACAAATTATATATTATCCACTGCTGAGCCTAGATGTATTCTAAATGTACCTCATTTAGGCTGTAATCCTCTTTAGTGAGTTAGGTTTGGAATAAAGGGCGTAGTTGTATCCTGCCAAGAGAAATTGTAAATATTGTTTGTTTATATTCATTATAGAATGTAAAGCATAAGTGTTTTGCAAGGGGTAACTAGTGAACTTGCCTGGATCATTTGTAGGCCTGGGCGGTAAATTCCGTTCCGCTCGCGGAATTTGCGGAATTTGGGTAATTTCGTGTTCCGCGGAGAATGCGGAATTCCCAAAATTCCGCGATACGCTGCTTTGCGGAATTTTTTGCTTGTTCGCGCTTTCAAAATGCGTGTTCGCAAGATATTTCTCCCGAACACGCAAACAGCGTTCGCGAACAGGAAAAAAGCATCGCGAACGGGCGGAACAAGCAATTCCGCGTGTTCGCGGAACTTTTGCGTGCTCGCGGAGATTTTTTACCGTTTCGCGTAGCTTTGCGTAGCGCGACTATGCAAATTCCGCCCACCCCTAATTCATTTGGCGGTACTGATTTAGTTGTGGCCGAGTCCTTTGTCTTTCTGTGTCCGAATCTGTGTCCAATACTGCACAATTTGCAGTATTGGCGGCGAGTCCGCATCTCCCACGGTTGTGGCTTGTATCGTTCTCAGGTCTTTTGTTGGCCTGCCCCTAAAAAAGAAGATTTCCTCTGATTTTGATTGCATGGCCCCTCTCCGGCGTCGGAATCCCCTGTTGATTCTGAGGATGATGTCTCTGAGAAAGTCAAGAATTTACGTCTGGATCAGCCTTGATATTCCGATAAAAATCTCTGGGAGTCAGATTTTGTATAGAAATCTTCCTTTAGATAAGGGTAAACTGATTCAATGTTGAAAGACTTTTTATCTTTCTCAAATTTATTCACTTTGAAGGTGATGGTATTGTCTTTAAAGGTGGAAATGTCTTTTCTATTTTTTCTAGTAAAACTTTGGCTTCGGAGACCGTATGGTTGTCACGTATGGCTTGTATTTGTTCCTCGATCTCTTCTGCTTCTTTTTTACAAATCCTTTGGGCTGTCTCGATAGTATGCACCATGAGGTCGCGGCTACATTTAGTGCTGATGAAGCTGAATCCTTTTTTATATTCAGGGTCTTCTATGAAAATTACTGGGACGTTCTTGATCTAGAGTCCTCACGGTATGGTAACAGCTTTGAGATGTTCGACTAAAAAGTGGCCATGTAACTCTGTTCTTACAGGCAAGTGATATGGTTTCCTCTTTTAAGAAACCGATACCAGCGCGCAGTAATAACTAGATCTTTGCAACACGAACCGACTCTGAAGCGGGTCCGTGCATTTGTTTTAGAGAACCTCGCGGTAGATTCAACCGCGTTTTGATAATGCTTCTTTCCCCCTTGGTGAGGGAACGGACACCAGTGTGTCAAACTGTTGCGAGCTTAAAGAATCGTACCTGATTTCCAAACTGGTCCGTTTTCACATTAATTCACTTTCAGGAACGCCGTAGCAATCTCATCCGCGCTGCACTTACATTCAATTCTTTTAAACAATCCTTCCTTGCGCGCCAGCAGAAACATGCGCGTGTTACTGACAAAATCCGTATCTCTTGCACATTGAGCAATCACGCCGCATTTCAAGATTACCTCACCGCAATTTGAGACAGACCCCATTTTTAAACATAGATGGCAGTTTTTCGTCCGTAATGCATTGCAAGTACACAATTTTAATAACAGGCATCTCAATACTTTATAGATTCCGACACAGAAAGACAAAGGACTCGGCCACAACTAAATCAGTACCGCCAAATGATCCAGGCAATTTCACTAGTGACCCCTGCAAAACACTTATGCTTTACATTCCATAATGAATTTAAACAAACAATATTTACAATTTCTCTTGGCAGGATACAACTACGCCCTTTATTCCAAACCTAACTCACTAAAGAGGATTACAGCCTAAATGAGGTACATTTAGAATACATTTAAGCTCAGCAGTGGATAATATATAATTTGTCTGTCAGGTGTCAGTAACACACACCCCGTTTTGCATTCCCTTTGAACAGACACCACCATGTCCAGGTCCTGAAGAAAACCCCATAATGGTTGCAGGGTTGGAAACGTGTCAACCGCGGCTTCTGGGACAAGATACCTCCAGAGTGCTCAGGGAGAAAGCCCATAATTAATCGCTCTCCTTTTGATAACACTAAGAATCATAGGTCCCAGAGCTGTACACACAGGCAGGAGATATTACACACTCAGTGTTTGTATATTTTGTCCATTCTCCGCCTAAGTGTGATTGTTATTTTTCTGTTATTTTTCAGTCAAGGACAGGTGTTCTACGCCGTGTATTCAAATTTGTATAATTTATGTATTTGTGTATCACTTGTTGATGTTCAATGTATATTTGTGAAATGTTTATGTCAGCAAATTATTTGAATTTTTCGTTGTCCTTTATGATGACATGATGAAAATGCATTTAACATTTATCTAAAAAAAAGTTAAAAGAAAAATGGAATAAATCACACAAGCTTGTGGATTTAAGACATCGGCTCGTTATTTGAGTAATGCTCAGTGGATTAAAGCAACTAGATACTTTCTTGCATACAAACTTTTAGATAGTGGGCATTTTCTTGCTTAGCCGTCCTATGTGCCTCCGCTGGGTTGTATATTGACTGTCTGATTTTGGAGTGACAGGAGCTGGGGATGTGCATTCACCGTAGACAGCCAATTGGGCGGTTGAAGTGTGTCCTGCCTTTCCTGGATGACTCAGAGCTGAGCTGAATAGACCTGGGCTGCATTTAGAGTAGTGGGAGGAGTTTTCCTTGCACCTGAATAGTCCCTGTCGCCTGTGCACAATGCTGTCTCCACCTCCTGCCAAGAAGCTGGACCAGAGAGGACAGATTAGAGGTCCCATCTAGTTCACACATGGACCCAAGCCTTCCATAGGTTTCCACTATCTAAAAGTGGCATTTTCAAACACACAATTTTAAAACCATCTTCACTAAAAGATGCATTGTTAAATTCTGCGTTTAGAGAGCCTAAACTCAATTTCTTTATCTTGTCCCAATGGAAAGTTACACTTGTAAGATGTTACAAATACACTCCCATGTTACCCTATGGGACAGATAGCCTTTCAATAGTGAAAAACGAAATACACAGCATTTTACTATCAGGACATGTCACACATACCAGTACATGTCCTACTTTTCACATACACTGCACCATGCCCATGGGGGTACCTTGGGCCTACAAGAGGGATGCCTTATCTGTCAGGAAAGGGAAGGTTTGGGCCTGGCACGTGGGTGCACTTGCCAGGGCAACATGGCAGTTTGAAACTGTGCGCAGACACCGCAGTGGTAGGTCTGAGATACAATTTACAGGGCTACTCATATGGGTGGCCCACTAGTAGCATCTGATTTACAGGCCCTGGGTACACATAGTGCACTGTACTAGGGATTTACGAGTAAATCAAATAAGCCAATCATGGAAACTCTAATCCATAAACACAATTTATACAGGGAGTACTTGCACTTTGACACTGATGGCAAAGTGCCCAAAGCATCTAGACCAGCAAAAACGAAATCCAGCACACAGCAAAAATCACAGGAGGCAGATGCAAAAGGTTAGGGGAAACCACGCCAAGGATGTCAGGTCTAACAGTAGCTCAGAGGCAGGGCGGGGAGGCTGTGACGAGGCCACCACCAGCGTCGCTGCCGAAGGTTCTGCTCATCCCAGTAAGTCCTATTATTATTATTATTTTTATCATTATTATTATTATTATTTCCCTAACTTTTACCTCTGCCTACTTGTAGACTAATTTTAATTTTTGCCTTCTTTATTTTTTATACTGTCTCCTTTTTTCAACTCCCTTTCGAATTTTTGTTTGATTATTGTTATCCCGCCATTATCATTTTTTGCATATTTCATGTTTTTGTAGCTAACTTTCTCCTGTCTATACTAGTCTGTAGTTTTCTTCTGCTTTGTTAGTAAGCTTCCAGTCACCTCTATATATCTTGTGGTACTGTATAACTAAGAAGAGATTTTTGGTAGTCTGTCGTCTACTGTGAAAATTGCAGGCCCAAGTAAGCTAGTATTATTTACCACGCTTGTTTGTTGAGAAGGCTTTTCTTTTCTTCCTCTTGTTCTAACAGTTAACAGAGAGTGGCCAAGGTCATCGTGGACCCCCACCCAAATGTTGTGCTGCAATTCATTACAGTATACCAGCAGTTTCCATTGCAGTGCAGCATGGCAGGAAAGTATGAGGTCCCATTGCATTTCCCAACCAACACCATATGTTCATCATTGACCATTATTCCACCCTTTCATTGCACTTCAATGACTCAGAATCATCCTCATAGGCTATACCTCTGTCCCTCCATTAGAAAAAGATTTTGGTTGGCTTGACTACCTGGCTTTTCTAACACTGTCAACCAACAAAGTGCCCAAAGGGAAATTTTTAATAGAAAATACTGCTAACCGAACTGTTGTGATGTATGGCGGTTGTATTTTTTTGATAAAAAATAAGATAAGGAGAGGTGTATCTAGCATCTAAAAATGTGTAATGTTTTTCTATCCACACAAACCACCAGTGCCGGGCCAGTTCTGCTGCAGACGCGGAGGTAGTTGGAGGGGGAGACACAGCGGTGGAAGGGACACACGGTGGAAGGTACGCGCGGTGGTAAGTCACATTGCTGGCTTATTGACATTTACTATTATACTCACTACAATTGGGGAGAGGAGTTGGCCTAATGGCTAGGGCGGTCGACCTCGAATCTGGGGAACTGGGTTCGAGTCTCGGCAATGACGCTGAACATCCTGTGACTCTTGGCAAATCACTTAATCTCCCCGTGCTTAACAAAAATGAATGTGTCCTCATGTAACGCAACTGGTGCTATGTAAAGCGCTCTGATACCCGATACCTTCAGGTCAAGTTCTCGCTATATAAAACTCCGTAAAAAAAAAAAAATGGTGTTGTAGGACCTTTGAAACCCCTGCCTTAGCAGCTACATCAATGGCTGAGTTCGTATGGCCTCTTCTATCTGCAACTCAGCAGACAAAAGCTCACATAATGAACGCTAAAAATGATGGGTTGATGGAAACAGGAAAGAACGGAAGGTTAAAAGAAAGGATGGGTGAAATGGTATATGAGTGAAAGAATGCGTGGGTGGGTTAAAGGATGTGTGGGTGGGTAGATGGATGGATGGGTGAAAGGATGGTTGAAAGGGTATATACTGAATGGATGGAAATATGGAGTGGAAATGTTGGTGAAAGACTGGATGAGAGAAAGTAAAGCTTAAATGGTGGCTATCAATGGGTGAATTGAACAATTAAAGGAAAAATGAATAATTGCTTGGATGAAGAAACAAGGGAGCTCTTCTGGCGAGGGTCATGCTCACCTGCTTTGTTTACTTGGTTTATGAAAGCTATGGTTCAAAGTGGGGGGGTGTTTTAAGTTTTTGGCTACTTCCTTGACTCACTGTATTTGTTAAGCATGGCAGATATGTATCCCACCCATCATCATTCATCACCTCCCTCCCTGCCCATGGCATTTTGCCACCCAATAACTAAATGTAGCATGGTTCAATTTGCGACTGCAATGCTGACTATGCAATGTGCGTCTGCTTCAGTTAATGCGGCATTTATAAAGTTTTCAATGTAGTGCAAACTGAACATAAAGTGTGTTTCCCTGCCCCCATTCGGTCACCTCTTAGTTTTTCACCCCTTTATTCTTTCTTAAGTTCTGTCCCAGCATACCAAAAAATTTAAAAATCTATTCTTGGCATGTGTGACATTTTTTGGGCCATGTAAAGTGATTCATAATATATTTCATGGTTTCCATAAGAGATTTATGCCTGTTCAAATTTTTTCCTTTCAACTTTCGCCAACTACAGTGACTGAATAAACCAAAGCTTGGGCACATGATCAGTGACACTCCACTATTCTATAGCAAGAGGGAATTCTACCTACCCGGCCTAATCCTTCTAATTTACCCTGCAGTAGAGTAATTTAAGTTTTCTTTCCTTACTGCCAAGCGAATTAATTTGTTGGGAATAATTTGTGGTGGAGGGCGAATCCAGGGAGTAAAGTGGGACTAAGTGGCTGATTTCAAGTTTTGTGGATGGGATACTCTGTGACGAACGTAACAAATACAGTCTATATAACCCACTCTTTTCCATGTAGTGCAGGACTTCATTTTTCCCACTGTCTAATTACGTCAGACAGGATATCCGCATTTTATACGTGACACATGTGACGTAGTATCTCATTTATTATTTATCTGCCTCTTTGGAGTCAGGGTAGAATTTGAAAGGCATTTGGAGAACAGCAGGGCCATTGGAATTAAAGTAAGATAATTGTCCATTACAGCTTCCCCAGTTGCAAACTGCAGAGAGTAGCACAGGTTGGTACGCTGGCAAGCATGCCTCCATTAATTTAGCACAACAACTTGTACTTATTGCCTTAATCATTAATGAGAGGTAATTAATTTTTATTTTTCCACACAAAGTGCATGTTTAGTATTTTACTAGGAAAGCCTTTAAAAGAAAAAAAGAAATTCACTCTGCTTTTTTAATCTGGTGTTATTCCGCCTTTTAATTCTTTTCAGCCAATGTGTGGGTAAAAATGGCCCTATGGCTCTTCTAATCACATCAAATTCCAATGGTCCTAGAGGACCAGCTATGTACTGCTACTGCGCCACTATTTAATTTTACACAAGTGTTTGCACAGAGCATTGTTTGCAATTTGCCTTTTTTGTTTTTGTCTTGATGTAGCTAGTCCTGCTGATCTACCACCACTACCGACACAGCAGGAGATAGCAGCCCGGCTGCGGCTGAACAGGCTAGAGATGATCCAGCAAGTATATTGCTGGCTGGTGGCCCTGGAGGAGGAGCAGCCTCCAGCCTCCCTGCAACATCACTGCAAGCTTTACCATCAGCTGTCAAGGGCCCTCTTAACCACCACTGCAGCCCCCCCCCCTCCTGCTTGGACCACCAGTTTCTTCACCGCCTCCTGCAGAATATGGGGCAAATAGAACAGAGGATGGCCATAATGGAGCAGAATCTTGAATGCTTCCAGACTTGTGTAGAGGACATTATCTTCGGACCCCTTTTTTTATATTTTGTTTTGGTGGGAGGGACTTTTGTTATGGGTGGAGAGGGTGAGATGGAAGTTGGTACTGCAGTTTGGTAATGTAATTTTTATTTGGATATTGGTTGGGGACGGGGGATTTGTTTGGGGAGAGGGGTGGGCCTGTTATGGGTGGAAGGGGTGTGCTTTTTTGTTCAAAATAATTAAAGGGCAAAAAACAATTGTTTTACTGTAATTATCCCTCAAATCTTTTTGGGTGTTTTACTTTGCACTGCTGCCTTTTAGTGTAGCCTGTTATTTAAATCTGCTTAAAAAAGTGTAAGCCAGTTAGTTATATGGTACCTTGTCCAACTACCCTCTGTAGCTATATTGACCATGAAGGGGGCATTGTCATTGCCTATGTTGCCTACAACAATGCTCCATAGTTCTCTTACCTGAATAGATGAAGCAAGGGTTGCTACTTCACTCTGTCTTCTTATTGCAGGGTGCCCCAAGGTGCCATCTTATGGTGGTGGTAGTAGTAACAGGCTAGCATGCTAACAGGAAAGGAATCACAAGCGAGGTTCCACTCCCACCTAAATGAACTCCAACTGTAGGATTAACCAAAGTATTATCCATCACAGGCAACTATATTGAAAGAAAACACAGAGTTATAACTTTAGAAAGACTGAGACCAGGCTACCACCATGACTCAACAAAGAAGATCTGAAATTATAACAACAACTAGCAATAGTAACTTCTTTTGAGCAATGGGGAGCTAGTATTTAATTAAAATAAAACTTACTAAATCCTTGAGTCAAGAGGAGTGGAGTCAGAGTCAGGAGTGGACAAGGTTAAGTGTTTACGCAACACAACACAAGGCCTGAATGATGATGTTGACAATTTATGTTCTTCTATACCTAAAATATGGATCACTTTTATATGTGGGAGGGAACATGGGGCCAGTGTGGGCTATTGCTCAGATAATAGAAGACACCACAGGGAGTTGGTGTTGCTCTCACTGCCTCCGCCTCACCAAATGTGTGATCCATTTATGGTGTAAATTAAGTCACACCTCAATAAATCACACAGCACTGGGAAGAGGGTTAGGGGTTTGATGAATGGATGGGAAAGGGGATTTGGGGAAAGGTGTGACAAAGTGTCAGGACTCAGTCCGGGACACTGGCATGTGTCAGATTCCCTGACACTGGCATGTGTCAGGGACTCTGGCAACGACTGGTGCCTGGGAAGACAAGGTAGGCAGAATACTGGGTACAGAGCTGCCCAAGATCACACAGCGAGTCAAAGGAGAAAGGGAATCCAAAGAGGAAGCTCTGTACAAGAGAATAAGAGAGGTAAGGCTCAGAAAGGACAGGCCCTCAGAGGTGATTTAGCATTCAGAATAACTACACCCAGGATGGACGTGCAGACATATATACATATATATACACACACACACAACAACATTAACAATAAAGGGAATGTGGGGTAAAGCACTCGGGAGTTCCACACAGTAAGACTGAAGCTCAGTAAGTTCCTCACCCACAATTGCTGTTACAGATACTGACTGAAAATACCCACATATAGGATATGCATGCAAAGGCAGGGTCTGTGGAGCTGATACCTATGGTGATGTTATAAATGTAACTCAAAGACAATACTCACAGTGAACAAGAAACACCACTTAGGTTGTCAGCTGTGCCCACGGATCCTGGTGATCAAACAGGAACACGCAAGGCAGTAACCGCAGAGGGGTAGAACTAAATACAAGCACAATAGACAAGGAGCTAGCCAGGAAGAGTGCTTAACAGGAAAGGAAGGAAATCACAGGGCACACTTGGCAGAAAGCAAGTAACAAACATACAAGGTAAAAGAAGCAAGAAAGCAGGAATAGAAAGACAGTAAACTAGGAACTGGAACCAAGGAAATGGGAAGAAAAGCAGGGACTGGAAAAGGATATACAGAAGGGGAGGCTACAAGGGTATACTAGAATAGATTTGAATCAGAAGCCAAGAAAACACAGTAGCACTGAAGGCTGTGCTGGAGTAGAAACAAGAATTGAGCAAAAGCTCGAGAGCCAAGGTAGCACTGAAGGCAGTGCTAGTTCAGGAACAGGAAATTACTATAGCTCAGGAGTCAAGGTAGCACTGCAGGCAGTGCTAATTCAAGGAAACAGGAAATAGCTACAGCTCAGGAAACCAGGATCGGTCTCACCTGAACATAGCTACAATGACCAACACTGGACTGAAGGCAGCTGGGGCTTAAAAGAGCTCACAGTAATCACATGCATCAGGTGTGAGCAGGCTAGCAGCAGCAAGCCACAGGTGAGCTGAATTTCTCCACCCATCCTTGGCCTGCAGGGGTGGAGACAAAACAGTGTGCAAGGAATTCTAGGTAATGGAGTGTCAAACATGAGCAGGCTGGCTTTCACAAAACCCGGCATGGATTGGGAATGGATGACAATTTGCAAGTAGAATCCAAACACTGGAAGTCTGTATATGCATGAAGGGAGGGTCTGGAAGCTTATTAGAACACCGGAGAGCCCCATGATTCAGCCCCCTTGCGGTGGGCACAAGAATGCAGTGAGCGAGTCATGACACAAAGACATACACTACACAATGACAATGTTTATCTGGGAGATGAGCAGCACATCATCATCAATCTGTTGTGGAAGGAAATGAAGAATGAGTATGACACAGTTCTCTTAAATGCATTGCAAACAACCCTTTAGCCTCAGAGAACCAACTTATTATTATTATTTATCTAAATGTTCTATCATGTAAGTTAGAAAAATACAACTTGTGGAGGAGTGAAGTGAAGTGAACCCACACAGTTCTAAAAAATGATACTGAATAGCCAAATTGGGCAGTGCATCTGCATTCTTCTCGGATTGTCCGTCGATCTTGGGTGCCTGGGTGAAGTTGGCTAGTAAGGTAAGCACACGTATTATGGAGCTTTTGCCTTTTGTGCAGGAGAAGAGAAGGCTTGTGGATTGTAAACAATATTGTAGAGTCAAGGAGCAGGACAGAAGGTAAACTTCATGAGGAGTGTACCAAGAAGACTCAGAGACAGAGCAAAGTCTGCTACAATCATTCATTTTATAAATCATGTGTGATCGATTCACTGAGAAATGAGAACAAATTACAACCAATCACAGACAAGTGGCTGCATGTAACAAGCTGATAAATCTCACAACTGTCATTATCACATTTAGCCAAGTGCATGCATAATGTCATAGTGACCTCACGTTTCTGTCTCCAGTTACTTACAACAACAGGACCCAACCCGACCACACAACCACATAATAGAGGAGATTCAAATTTGAGCCAGCACATATACTAAACATCACTGCTTTTCCCAACCACCTCTCACCATTCCACAGAGTTGAATAGGCCTCTTAGAGTCATCATAATGTTGGTTTCCCTGAAGTTGAAAACTTCCTTTGTCTAGATGTTGAGGTAGTCTCACCCTGAGTCCTTCCATCATCCTCCTGACTCTGAGTAATTAATCTATCCAACTTCGTCCCGAATTTCGACCCAAACAAGAGAGATTGCCTGTAGTGCACTGCTGTTGATGATGAACAAGAAGAGAAACATTGAGTATTTTTTGGGTGGAGATTTGTGCTTGTTAACTAAATGGACCGGTCTCGTCTTTGAAGATTGTGAACCAGAAAAAAGGGGTGTACCTGGCAAGTAAATCTCACTAAGTGTCAAAGGGAAAGGGCCAATCACCTTCAGGAAAAATGATTACCCATCAGGCCACAAACATTGCAAATCATCACAATCAAGCTTACAAATTATAGTTGAACATCCCCCCTCACTGTCTGCCACCACATGAGTTATCACTCACAATCACTCAATAATATATCACTCATTGGTGCAATATATATTTTTTACCTGCTCCAATCTAAGCATGGCGGTACACAATTGTTGATCCTCTATGATACACGCAACACACATTGGGCAGTCTTGTAAATCAAATGTTCTTGGGCAGTGCTGCTAGGGGATGAAAAAAGTATAGGCACGGGACGAAGGCAGGCATTGTCTCTTCAATGTCCTTGAAGGGAATGGGGGGAGGCTTCTTCACTGTACAATGGTCCAACTCCAATACGGCCATACATGTGCCTAAAATGGTGGGGCTACATAATTCAGTCAGACACAAACAAACTAAATACATAATGTTCCCCTAGCTATATACTTTTTATTTTTTTTGGCAAAGCAGTTTGGCGATTAAACATTCTATGGTGGCCTAATCAGGCAGGAAAGTAGAGTTCATCCTCAACCTCAGGTGGTTCACCAAGAAGTTGGTCAGCTAACACACCCTCATCTGAGTCTGATAAATCACCCTCATCCTCCTCCTGTGGTATTTCAGGAACAGTGTAATTTGGTGGTATAAAGTGTTGGTTTATTTTGATCATGGTCAATCTCTCCACGTTTTGAGGCAAGAGACTGGTCCTTCTCACTGTGACGACTGTGCCAGCTGCACTGAACACACACTCAGCAGACACACTGGCTATCGGACAGGACAGATACTTTATTGCCATCCTGCTGAGCTGTGGTCATTGGTTAATCTTCAAATACCAATACACCAATGGGTTTTGATCCACATAGACCTCTCTTGGGCCATCCAGATAATCATGGAACATCCTCTCAATGGTCATTGCTCGACCTCTTTTGTCTTTGCCTCTACACTGGACTTAAGCCCTGCCCTTTGATACCAAGTCAATGCAGAGGTTGTGGATGATTCTATTGTATTCCTTTTGTTGTTGCTGCCATTGTTCTTGTTGCTGGTGTTGACTGCTGCGAGACAACAGGACTGCCATCTCTGGAAATTGAAGGCGGCACCCAGAACTACTTTCCATGAGTGGGACTCTATGTTCCAGCAGTTCTTCTTCCTGGAGTCTGGCTAGATCAACTATCCACATCTTGTATTCTGTCACAAGCCACTCACCTGAACTCCAGGATGTTCCTCTTGGGAGATGATAGGACTCAACACCCCCGGGACCATATCTAGCAGGAATTAGAAATGATAACAGCACTGTGCCAAGAAAAGGGTCCAAGGGGAAGGGGGTTTGGAGGATGAAAGACAAGAGACAAACCGCACTGGACCACATGACGTCTTGTCATCAAACGTCAGACAGGTATGTCTGGATGGGATTAAGGAAACTGGACTTGTAATACCTTGGACAGGTGTATGAGTATTTTATGCATAGAGAGACACTTGAGCAATATTTGGGAAACAGTACACAATTAGAAAAAATTTCACAAGAGAGAGAGAGACACAACCTGCACATTCACATTCATTAACAATCCCCAACCCTGGTTGTCAAATACACTGTATAATCACGTGCCTTTGTGCATTGCTGTTTTTTCAAATGAAGCCTCCTACTGTTCTTTATTTCATTTGGTCTTAGAAGATTAGAATGAATGCTGCAACACAAAAAACAACTTGCAATAAGATTTGTCCATGCAAGTCTTTCACATTGTATAATCCTATGCCAAAAAAAATATATAAATATGACACTCCACACAACCTGCTTTTGTTGCTCAAAGGAACGTATCCAGCGCGATGAGCTATGCTGTATAGCCTTTATCACAAATGTCTGTATGAGAGTTCTTACAATGTTCTTAAAAATATCTTGAATAATTAAGACGCAGTCAACATGTCCTTTTTAGTCTCTTAGAGCTCAAAAGCATCTTTTGAATCATGTGTCCACTTTGTTTTATCAGTGCACTAAATAAACAAAGGTAATTACCTTTTTATAATTTATCGTTGAAACCTCAAAATGCGAGAGCTAAGAAAAACCTGTTGGTAAAGTGTTTCTCCTCTCTTTCTCTTTCTAGGTACAGGGGCCAGAAGATCTGAAGATCAGGACACGTCGGTGAGGAGACGATGGGCTTGGTCAGTGAGCCGAAGATGATGGGAGCTACTAGGAAGCAGGAAGGAAGATGTTGGTATGCTGCTGTGGCTGGAGCAGGAGATCAAGTGAGTACAGAGATGAACTGAAGCAAAGTGTCCTGTGCATCATTTGACTTATTTTTATACTTGAGCCTTGGAACACTCTAGAAGCGCATGTGGTGGGTGTGTTTGCAAGTTCCAGATGTTCGTGCTTTCTGTTATGAACACGTGGGTAGTGTGATGACAGAGAGGCAGTTTGTCCACGTTCAAGGAAACACATGGAAAATTAAAACTTGGGGCCACATGTATCATTATTAAAAATAGTGTGTACCTAATTGCAATTTTCTGCGAATCGCATTAGGTAATCGCTATTCCTAATGTATGAAACTCCATGAGTTTCATTTAGCGATTCCTAGTGGGTCGCAAATCGACCTACCTCATGAATATTAATGAGGTTGGTCGCAATTTGCACCCCATTAGGAATTGCTAAAATCACGGGGATGGTGACCTGCTGGGGTCAGCAGACTACTATGTCCATGATTGCTTTTAAATAAAGCAATCATTTATTTTTAAATGCAGCCTGTTTTCCTTAAAGGAAAAAGGGTTGTGTTTAAAAAGAAAAATGAAAAGTGGGACCACTGCCTGCTCTGAAAAAAACCTTTTTGTTACTATTACCAAAGGGAAAGGGGTCCTTTTGAGACCCCTTTCCATTTGCGAATGGGTTACCACATACTTGAAGTAGGTGGTAAAATGTGAATGTTTTGTGGCCGCATTTGGTTCCAAAACATTTTTACATACCGCTGGGATTTGGTATTTAGAAGGGATGCCCTAAACATGCCCCTTCCTAATACCGAATCGGTATGTATTCGCAATTCCAAATTGAGATTCGGTAACATGTTGCCGAATCGCCAATTGGAATTCATACATACCAAAATGCTGTTTTTGGGTGGCAAATGGCACGATTCTATGAATCGGGCCATTTGCGATCAGGAAAATGCATGATACATGTGGCCCTTGGTGCCTACCGCTTACCACTAGGGATTTGGCAACCTATTAGTGTGATGTTAAATACAGAAAATACATTATGGCAAAACACAGTAAACCATAATAAAATGAAAACACTATCTTGTGCTTACCACTTGCCACCAGGGATATGATTTCTTGACCACATGCTTTGCAATACATGAAAACAAAATGTACCAGGGCCACTCTTTATGAACCAAGGCTTGCCCTGGCAGTTGTTACATATTCTTAAACATCCCCTTATGAAAAAGGAATGAAAGTGGCCAGTATTTTTTTAACATGGATCTAATATTGTGGCACAGATGTACTCTTTAGATGACATGATATCTTTTTGCAGCCTTATATTCTCAGCCAAGTGAAGGATTAAGCTCTAAACCAAGGTATACGCATCTTTGTTTCCATTGCCCACAGCTTCGAACCTGTCAGACACGCTTTTTAACTAGGCCTTTTAACAGATTCAACAACGGGATAGCTTGGCCCATTGCACTGTCCTCCTTGCTGATTTACCGTGTGAAAACCTCAAAAAGAAGTCACATCTCTGTCAGGCTTTTGACTAGTTTCCATTAATCCATCCCAATGGTCATGCTTTTTGTTGCATCCACTCCTCTTTGCATGACATACTCATTGATCGGTTTGTACTGCGCAAACATACATTGCAACACGTAATAGGTTTAGTTCCAGCGTGTTGGCACCGCCTGTATGAGGGCTTTAACTGGTACTTCATTAGCATGCTTAATGCTCCTCAACTGCTTCTGGGCTTTAAAAGAATGTCTGAAATAAGTGCAGATTCTTCTGCAGGTGGTCAGTAAGTTGCTGACTAGGGGGTCGATTCCGATCTCGGCCGGAAGCGCACCGAATACGATTCGTCCGGAAAAAATACGAGCCGGAAGCGTTTTTCCCGAACGATTCGAACAGTCGTCCGAGCGAGCAAGTACGATGCGCATTACTGCTAAAATTCCGAGCGAGCCGTACGTTCCCATTCCAGCTCCAGTTCCCCGACCGAGCTGGATCCGTAAACGCCGATTCGAGTCGCACGGAAGTAAATACACAGCACCTTCCGGCCAGACTAGTACGATGCGCAATCCGTACGCGCCGAACTGGTCGCTACGTCCGGCACGTCAGAGCATCCGGGAGAGCTGCACATAAGCTCCGATTCGCGCCACAAGACGATCCACGGCTATGAGACGAACAAGCCAGCTACGAGTATGAGTCGAAGCCACGAGAAACCCGAACGAGACGAACCAACCATGAATCCCATCGCGCAGGTCCTACCAATACTGTACATCTATTACCGGAACCGGTACGGACGCGTACGGCGCAGACGGTAAGTCAGACACCCACTACACAAACAAACGACACGTAACCGACATATGTCACACACACATAGGGATGCAGAAATGACGTACACTAGCAACAGCAGAACCATAGGGGCGGGATGGCTATCACCAATGCCATACACACCCATAGGGGCCTGATGGCTACCACTACCACCACCCCTACTCATGGGGGACTGGATGCCTGTCACTACTATCATCCCCACTCATAGGGGGATGGATGCCTACCACTACCACCACCCCTACTCAATGGGGGCTGGATGCCTGTCACTACCACCACCCCTACTCATGGGGGCTGGATGCCTGTCACTACCACTACCCCTACTCATGGGGGCCTGGATGCCTGTCACTACCACCACCCCTACTCATGGGGGCTGGATGCCTGTCACTACCACCACCCCTACTCATGGGGGCCTGGATGCCTGTCACTACTACCATCCCCACTCATAGGGGGATGGATGCCTACCACAACCACCACCCCTACTCATGGGGGCTGGATGCCTGTCACTACTACCATCCCCACTCATAGGGGGATGGATGCCTACCACTACCACCACCCCTACTCATGGGGGCCTGGATGCCTGTCACTACTACCATCCCCACTCATAGGGGGATGGATGCCTACCACTACCACCACCCCTACTCATGGGGGGCTGGATGCCTGTCACTACTACCATCCCCACTCATAGGGGGATGGATGCCTACCACTACCACCACCCCAACTCATGGGGGGCTGGATGCCTACCACTACTGCCATCCCCACTCATATGACGGGTAATGCATGACACAACCAGCATACTCCAACATAAGGAATGTCAGCAAAAGACATCCCCCCAACATCATGACAAGAGTGTGTAGTCTGTGTCAAATGCCTACAACACTGAACATGACATTGAACATACAATGTGACCCCCTATCACATGTGTCACACAAAAATGTGTGTGGCCTTCACAATGCAAGCAGACCATGACCACTGTGGGAATGGGGTCTAAACCCCCATCATCACAGTGACCAAAAGGTAAGTGTGGGGTCCATAGCTGAAGCACATTTTGAACATTGTGGCAATGGGGTCTAAACCCCATCATCACAGTGAACAAAAGGTAAGTGTTGTCATGGAAAAAGCTGCAACTGCCAAACAGCATGGATGATTCCTGGTCACAGAACAACAAACACATCAGTGGCAAAGTAGTGGTTGTGTCCCATAGCAACATAGATTGGGTGAGGCAAACAGTGCAGTGCAAATAAAACATACCTTTGGCCATGTGCAGACAAACATCACCCATGGGGACTGACATTGTCTCCATTTATCAATTACACAATGCCAGAAGTGACCATCATAATGCAGACCCACATATCTGCACTAATGGACACACAAATGTAGATATCCTGTAGAGACTGTAGATGTGAGGTGAACAAATACCATACCATGGCAGCAATGGGACATACAAACCATGATTATTGTGCTGACTGATGACCTAGGAGTCCCAGGGTCAGCATGGGAAATCCTCCAAACAACATACAGGCACTGGCACACTAAAGATATGCCAATGCAGTGGTGCAGATGCACAAACACAAATAGGCAGCCTCACACTGCATATCAAACACAACAGGTGATGGGGGTTGTGCCAGTGTCCCCAGGCAACCACACAACACATGAGTAGGCCTGAATTCCAATTACACAGATGTGTATACAGTGCCATACAAAAGTAACTCATGGATCGGATTCCCCTATGTGGGCAATCAGGCATTGTTAGATGAGAGGGAGCCCAAATTACACATGTCACACAAGCTTGTAGGAACAGCAACTAACACAGCAAGAGACAGACCCACCACAGCATTACCCCCACGGACCCCACATTGTGGTGACACTAGCCTGCATGATAATCCCACTGTGATGACAAAGGTAGATGTCGTTCACACTGTGAACCACAGCCATGTGTCCTGAGCAACAAACTACCATCACACCTACACAAGCACAAATCAATCAGCACGGCCTGTCAGCCAAGGCCAATATGGAGGTAGGGGTCTAGCCGTGCAACAACTCACATTTGCACACACTCAACACCACACACCTTGATCTCCACCAATGTGCAGCAGTGAAGCTCACATGGACTGGTGACATTGCACATCACCCATGACAATCCCAGGGGTGGTTGTGGGAACTAAGGTGCAGAAACCCATCACACCTGGCCAGTCAACAGGACTCGTGAATGTCTGACACACTGCACAGTACGCGGTACATGGGCATGACGTGAAATCCACCCCAATCAATGGGATCCCGGCCACAGTCACACACCAATGAAGAAGCCAAGGTGACCCACAAAGAACACACGTAGACAACTTCCAACATTGCAGCTCTGACCCTGAGGAGTGGCAGCAGTCACACACACAACGTGTCACAATCACTGAAAGCTACCACAAACTGTAAATTACATGACTTGTGTAACCAACAAGTGCCAAGGGGAATCCTGACTGTGTCCCATCTGCGTTTGCCCACATCCCCAGCCCTGACAACAAAGACAACTAGGAATGACAACCTGATGAACATTAGTTTGCCATGCACCCACATCACAGGGAAACCAGGTCCAAGATGCTGGATGAACACAGGACAACTCAGCAAGCATCACAAACAGGAACATCCGTAGGGACACAGCCTGTGTAGGAAAAGGGAAGGGAACACACACAGACATGCTTACACAACACACAACACGGGCCCAGGCAATGTCACGGGATTACACACTGCCATGAGGGCACTCCACTCCTGTGGAAGGTCCGCTGTGCCAAACCTTGTCTGTGCACGACTCAAACATGTCAGCAGAACACTCGGTCAGTGAGTCAACAATTACAACACACTGAAGGCTCTGCTCACATCAGCCTGGGTACGGGAGTGTCACTTCAGTCATCTGCATATACCCAAAACACGTGTCAAGCAAGTTGCACTGTATACACAGATGAGTCCTTCAACATTGATGTGCTAAACTGCATGTCCAGTGGAGATGGGCACACAGTCAGGGAAATAGAAACATTGAACAGTGGTAAGCCCACCAGATGTGCATGAGTGTAAGCCACAGATGTTAAATTACAAATGCAAAACGTACATCCCTGTGTCAAATGCTGAACATTACACCCTCAGACTGCAGCAAAGGATGCTATGGATCCAGACTAGATTAGGACACATATCCCATGGACCACATGGAGTCCATCACAGCAACACTTCATTTTCCTGATCTGAACACTATTACAACAGCAAATGCATGATGATACTCATCTACATCATGTACAACAAAAGCAAAACCACTAGTAAACAAAAAGACGCTTTATTCAGCCAATGTGAATGAAAAATTGGAAGTCCAAAAGAAACTAAGGCCAATGGCCAGTCCACATTCACAGTCCGAACAGGGTGACATGTGACAACTTGTCACCCATTGCTTGCCTGCACTGGTACGGACAGGGGACATCCCCCTCGGAGGGGCATACAAGGGGCAGGCCAGGCACCGCAGGGACAGGATCAGGGGATGCCAGAAGGAGGCAGTGAAGGGGTGGTGGGTGCAGGAGTGTCACCGGCAACTGCAGTGGAGGTGTCTGACTCAGTGGGGGCCGGCACCACTGTAGGGCACAAGTCAGATGGTGTGGGTGCTGGCACCACTGCAGTGGGCCGGTCAGATGGAGTGGACTGGGTCCCCACTGCAGTGCCCAAGTCAGACGGGGTGGTTGTGGACTCCACTGCAGTGCATAACTCCAAAGGGAGTGGAAGGGGGGCAGATGAGGTGGGCAGGACAGAGGGGGGACCCGGTCTCCACACCAGTGGCACAAACAGGCCGAGCATCTGGGTTGGGGGTGGAAGAGCAAGTGGTAGGGGGAGGGCCTAAGCAGTTTGGGGATGCGGTATTGGTGTGTGGGGAACCTGGGGCAGGGTGTGGCGGGGGAACCTGTGGAGTGGTGGCCTGGGGGATGGAGGAGAGAGACTGTGTGGTGGAGCTGCGTGGTGGTGGTGGTGGTGGGGTCTTGCCCTTCCTGGTCCGGGGGGACTTCCTAATGGGGTCCTCAGTCTGCCTGTGCCTGGGGGAGGGTGTCCGGGTGTGAGGGGCACTCTCCTCTGTGTGTGGTGGTGGCCTCTTCCGCCTGTACGTTGGGTCAGATGGATCTGTGGGGAAGAGGCCAAGCTCACAGAGGAAGAGCTTCTGGGAGGGGGGGGGTTGCAGGTGAGGCAAGGGATGGGGTTTTGGAGGGAGAGGTAACTGAGGACTGCGGAGTGCTCGTGGATGCGTGTGTGTGTGTCTGGGCCCCATCCCCTGTGAGTGAGGTATCAGTCCCCTGACTGTGCGTGCGTGTGCGTCTGGATTTTGGCGTGTGTGTCTATGTGCTGCTTGTGTCTGTGCTGGTGCGTGCCTGTGCCGGTGTGTGTGTGCTTGGGACAGGTAGGGTGCTGGGCATTGTGGATGGGGCAGAGGTAGGAGGGGTGAGGGACTGTTGCAGGAGGAACACTGCTGCCGTCAGTGAGGAGGCCATGGACTGATTGGTCCGCTGTAGGGCAGACATGCCAGATGACATGCCCTCCATGAATGACACCAGTTGTGTCAACAGACCCGTGTGTGCATAGAGGACACTCAGCATTGATGTGTGCCCTACATGGATCTGTTTCAGCAAGTCCACAGACTCCACACTCAGGGCAGCAAGGGAGACAGAGGCAGGGGGTGCGGTGCCTGGCATGAAGGAGACACGCTCCCCTACACGGGAGCCTCCATGGACATGTGGGATGGGAGCAGATGGGAGGGTGGAGATGGTGGTGGTGGCGGGGACAGACTTGCTTGATTCTGTCTGTGGTCTGCTGACACCCGCCTCCACAAGGGAGTCCTCACTGGAAGTGCTGTGTACCTCAGCCGAGGTGGTCGTAGCTGAGGTCTCCTCAGTGTGGCTCCCTCACCCTCCGTGCCACTGGGTCCCTCGGTCTCCTCTGCAGTGGACCCAGTCTGGCTCTGCCGCTCCTCTTGGTCCGTGGAGCTGTCTCCTCCTGTGGCCGTGGATGTATCTGCAAACAATCAGGATAAACAGAGCAACATTAGTCACCTGTACTGACCACACACACCACAGTAAGTACAGCACATCACAGAGCAAGCCCTGCCATCATTTGCTAGACATTGCAATAAGTGCTGACACTGATTTGAAGAAGCCCATTGTCTGCCTGACAGTCATTCATGCCACTCATGTCCTACCTGTCCATGCACCCATCTGTCTGGTGCCTGTTGTATGCGACTAATCATATGTGCACACATGCACCACATACACAGTTGTTGGACATCCAAGAGAACATATGGAAATGTGTCACTCCAAACACATGCCATCTCCTGCCACTGACTCAGTACATGTGTCAGGAAAAGTGATGGGCAGAGTCTCTGTCGATATGCGGGTTTTGGTTCCATCACCAGACACAATGATGTCCTCATGTCCTGATAGACAATGCGACAATGGTGTGCATGCAGGACATATCACACTACTGCTGGATCACCCTTTGCAAGTTGAATGTCATGGCACAGGCCTGTCTGGCAAGTCAGTCATAACTGTCTCCTGTCACAGGGGCAGTGCATACACACAACACCAGTCTGCACTGTGTCACAATCATGGAAGTTTTGGGAATGCAAGCCCTGTAGCTGACAGGTGCACATGTGCACCCCTGGCCACCCACATCATGAGGACTAAGATGATCCCACGTCATTCAAATGAGACATTTGAGTGACTGCAAACACAAATCCATACACATGAGCACTTCACCGTCTGATGAGAATGAACCAAAGCTGCCTGCACCTCAATGTTTCATACACCATTGTGCACAGTCAAGGGATCAGAGACCTATGCATTAACCAATATGCAGATCCTATAGTCACAACTCAGATGGCTGGCCACCCCAAATTGTTAAACACTCCAGGAGTCCAAAAAGCAAGGCCACACCACGGTGACACATAGGCAGACACCTGAGTGCACTCTTCACAATGCCCAATATGTATGCTGACACACGGGAGTGGAAGAACAGAGTGCCTTCGATGTCCGGAGTAGGCATTACAGTCCTGGTCCATGTGCAACATGGTATTACCCTGAACACTAGGCAGGTGGCTATGCATGTGTCACACACATGATGTACATACTTCTGAGGCTCCTACCTTGGTCTCTGCAGCAGCATGGGTGTGTGGCACATACCCCAGACATGTGGTAAGTCAGAGCAGCAATTGGAACACATATTAAAGCCATACCCAGAGTACATGTCAGATCACAGGCATTGTGTGAGCAATTGTACCACCCATGCAGCCCACAACAAAGTTCCTGTAACTGATGCTGTCCCCAACTTGAACCACAGGTAACTGCAAGTACACAGTACCCAAGTGACCTAAGTCACAGACTGTAAGGGCCACACCTGTGTATCAGATGAGGAGGGGGCATGACACAAGTGAGGGACATGAGTCCAGGACGACAAGACAGTCGTACTGTGGAAGTGGAACCAGGCTAAAGGAGTGCATAGAGCATGTTAGTCATAGTACCCAGAAAAGGCTAGCACTTACCCCCTCCTTGCTGCTGTCTGGCCTTCAGCTGCCCATCCAGGTCAGGGAAGACCACCGCCAGAATCTGGAGCATGTGGGGGTCAGGGTCCGGTGTCCGCCCCTCCTGCGAGGAGGTGACAGCTTCAGCTGGACCCTTGCGATCCTCCGGGTCCAGCCACGAAGGTCCAGCCACCTCTTCTGGCAGTTGCGGATCCTGCGCCTGTAGATCCCCACAGATCGTACTGCCCGGGCGATGGTCAGCCAGATCTCCTGCTTCTGGTGGGCATCAACCTGTGAGGATGACAAAGTGAAAAGGCCATTACTACACATGCAACATATCCGTGCATCACACAGTTGGATATACATGTCTCAATCACAGGGGCATATGATGTACACAGGTAGTGCAACTATGGCTATGAACAGTTGTCCAGCAGTTACTAAATGGTATCATTGCCTGGGAAGTAAAACCTTGTTGGTTGCACTGTTACTGCACTATACCTGTTCAGTGCATGTAACTACACACTTTGGGGGATGACAACTACATAGTGAGCATGCTAGCCACTGGTGTACACACTGTAAGTCTTGCTAGTCAGACAACATGCACAATTAGTAAGGCAGTGGACAGCACACTCACCTGCTCCCCTGGTTTCCCATACAGCTTGCTGTACTGTGGAAGGAGGCTGTCCAGCAGGGCCTGGTTCTCCTCAGTGCTGAAAGCTGGGGCTCTCTCCACAGTACGTGCCATTGCAGTAGCCAGAGGATGCAGAGACAGCAGCAGTGGTGGTGGCAGATGTTGTCCTGGAGCATGTAGTGCAGGCAAGTGAGCTCTCAGGGGAACAGCCAGTATGTGTGCTGCAATCAATCAATCAATCATGTCACTTATAAAGCGCACTACATACCCGCGAGGGTCTCAAGGCGCTGGGGGAAGAGGGGGGTGGTGCTGCTACTGATCGAAGAGCCAGGTCTTGAGGAGTCTTCTGAAGGCCAGTAGGTCTTGGGTCTGTCGGAGGTTGGTGGGGAGGGTGTTCCAGGTCTTGGCGGCGAGGTGGGAGAAGGATCTGCCGCCGGCGGTCGTTTTCCCGGATGCGGGGGACTGTGGCGAGGGCGAGGCTGGTCGAGCGGAGCTGGCGGGTGGGGGTGTAGAAGCTGAGTCGTCTGTTGAGGTAGGCTGGTCCGGAGTTGTGGAGTGCTTTGTGTGCGTGGGTGAGGAGCTTGAAGGTTATCCTCTTGTTGACAGGGAGCCAGTGCAGGTCTCTCAGGTGGGGTGTGATGTGGCTGCGTCGGGGGATGTCGAGGATAAGACGTGCAGAGGCGTTCTGGATGCGTTGCAGCCGTCTCAGGAGCTTAGCCGTCGTTCCTGCGTAGAGGCGTTTCCGTAGTCCAGCCTGCTGGTGACGAGGGCCTGGGTGACTGTTTTTCTTGTTTCGGTGGGGATCCACTTGAAGATCCTGCGGAGCATTCGGAGGATGTTGAAGCAGGATGAGGAAACGGCGTTGACCTGCTTAGTCATGGAGAGGGTGGGGTCGAGGATGACCCCTAGGTTGCGTGACGTGGTCGGTGGGTGGCGGGGCTGTTCCCAGTGATGTTGGCCACCAGGAGTCGTCCCAGGCTGAAGGGTTGGAACCAAGGATGAGGACCTCCGTCTTGTCCGAGTTCAGCTTCAGGCGGCTGGTCCTCATCCATTCGGCGACGGCCTTCATTCCTTCGTGGAGGTGGGCTTTGGCGGTGTGAGGGTCTTTGGTGAGGGAGAGGATCAGCTGGGTGTCGTCGGCGTAGGAGATGATGTTGAGGTTGTGCTGTCGGGCGACGTGGGCGAGGGTGCCATGTAGATGTTGAACAGCGTTGGGCTGAGGGAGGAGCCTTGGGGTACGCCGCAGATGATCTTGGTGGCCTTGGATCGGAAGGGGGCGAGGCGGACGCTTTGTGTTCTGCCGGAAAGGAAGGATGTGGTCCAGTCCAGGGCCTTCTCTTGGATCCCGGCGTCGTGAAGGCGTGTTCGTAGTGTGTGGTGGCAGACCGTGTCGAAGGCGGCTGATAGGTCCAGGAGGATGAGGGCTGCTGTTTCTCCGTTGTCTAGCAGGGTCCTGATGTCATCGGTGGCGGCGATGAGGGCGGTTTCGGTGCTGTGGTTGCTGCGGAAGCCAGACTGGGAAGGGTCCAGGATGTTGTTCTCCTCGAGGTAGCGGGTCAGTTGTTTGTTGACGATTTTCTCGGTGACCTTCGCGGGGAACGGGAGCAGAGAGATGGGTCGGAAGTTCTTGAGGTCCTTGGGGTCTGCCTTGGGTTTCTTGAGTAAGGCGGTGATCTCGGCGTGCTTCCAGCTTTCCGGGAAGGTTGCTGTCTCGAAGGAGATGTTGATTATTTTCCGGAGATGGGGCGCGATGGCTGTACTGGCTTTGTTGAAGATGTGGTGAGGGCACGGGTCTAGCGGTGAACCGGAGTGGATGGTGTTCATGATCTCGCTGGTGTCCTCGTCGTTGATGTTGGTCCAGGAGAGCAGGCGGTTGGTGGTTGTGGGGGCAGTGGTCTCGGTGGTTGCCGGGCGGTCGTGGTGTTGAAGCTGTCGTGGATGTCGGCGATTTTGCGGTGGAAGAAGGTGGCCAGTGAGTCGCATAGGTCTTGCGACGGCTGGATGTCGTTGGTGTTGGAGCTGGGGTTGGAGAGTTCCTTCACGATGTTGAAGAGCTCTTTGCTGTTGTGTGCGTTGTTGTCTAGGCGGTCTTTGAGTGAGGCCCTTTGGCGGATCTGATGAGGTGATGGTGACTGTGGGTGGCGCTCTTGTGGGCGGCGTAGCTGTCCGCTGTCCGTTCGTGGAGCCAGATCTTCTCCAGTTTTCGGCATGTTCGTTTGGAGGCCTGGAGGTCTTCGGTGAACCAGGTGGCTTTCTTGCTGGTGTGGCTGTTGGGCGGATTCTTGAGCGGGGCGAGGGTGTTGGCGCAGTCGTCGATCCACTGTCTGAGGTTGCGGGCGGCGGTGTCGGGGTCGGAGGGTTCGGCGGGTGGGCTCAGGGCGAGGGTTGTGGTTAGCTGGTCTTCCGTGACTCTGCTCCAGCAGCGGCGAGGCATTTGTTTGGTGCGGTGGTGCGTGGTGGGCTTCCTGTAGGTGAAGTGGATGCAGTGGTGGTCAGTCCAGTGGGGTTCGGAGGTGTGGTTGAAGGAGACGTGTGGGCTTGCGGAAAAGATGGAGTCTAGCGTGTGGCCGGCGGCGTGGGTGGGTGTAGTCACGAGCTGTCTGAGTCCGAGGGTGGCGAGGTTGTCGATCAGGGTGGTGGAGTTGGTGTCCTTGTTGTTCTCGAGGTGGAAGTTCAGGTCCCCGAGGAGGATGTAGTCCATGGAGGCAATGGCGTGTGTGCTGACGAAGTCAGCGATGGAATCGCTGAACTGTGGTCGGGGTCCGGGGGTCTGTAGATGAGGGTTCCTCTGAGGGTGGTGTTGGGATCGGTGTGGATCTGGAAGTGCATGTGTTCGGCGGTGCTGAGGGTGTCGTCGGTGTTGGTTGAGACTCTGAGGGTGTTCCTGTGGACGATGGCGATGCCTCCTCCGACTCCGTTGGTGCGGTCCCTGCGGGTGATCTTGTATCCGTCCGGGATGGCAATGGCGATGTCGGGGCTGAAGCGGGATTCAGCCAGGTCTCCGTCAGGAATGCGACGTCTGGGGAGGTTGAGTCGAGAAGGTCCCAGAGTTCGATGGCGTGTTTGCGGGCGGAGCGGGAGTTGAGGAGGATGCATCTGAGGTAGTTGGGTTCTTTCCTGGGCGGTGGTTTGGCGGGGCGGGTGCTGGCGAAGCTGCAGTTCCGGCAGGTGAAGGGCCCTTGGGTGCGCTTCGGGGTGGCCTGGTAGCAGGCGTGATCTTTTCCGGGGTTGAGTGCGTGGAGGGTGCTGGCGTCGTATCGGCGTCTGTTGATGTGGCGGGGGATGCCCGGACCAGGGGGTCTGGCGCTGGGCGCGGTCACGGCGCGGACGGGCGCAGACGGGCTTGCCTTAGGCGCGCCAGCGGCGCAGCCGCGCAGCGGCCGCCATAAATGGGGAGGTGGGAGGGAGGAGCAGGGAATGGGGCAGCGAATGGGCAGTGAGGGGGCGGGCCGCAGGGCGCAGCGGCGGGAAACAGGCACAGGAGGGAAAACGAGCACAATCAGGGCAACAAGGGGGCACAGAAAGGAAAGACGAGCACAATCAGGGGCAGCAAGGGGGCACAGAAAGGAAAACGAGCACAATCAGGGGCAGCAAGGGGGCACAGAAAGGAAAAAAACGAGCACAATCAGGGGCAGCAAGGGGGCACAGAAAGGAAAAAAAATTAACACAATCAGGGGAAGCAAGGGGGCACAGAAAGGAAAAACGAGCACAATCAGGGGCAGCAAGGGGGCACAGAAAGGAAAACGAGCACAATCAGGGGCAGCAAGGGGGCACAGAAAGGAAAAAAACGAGCACAATCAGGGGCAGCAAGGGGTACAGAAAGGAAAAGCGAGCACAATCAGGGGCAGCAAGGGGGCACAGAAAGGAAAAAAACGAGCACAATCAGGGGCAGCAAGGGGGTACAGAAAGGAAAAACGAGCACAATCAGGGGCAGCAAGGGGCACAGAAAGGAAAGAAAACTAGCACAATCAGGGGCAGCAAGGGGGCACAGAAAGGAAAAACGAGCACAATCAGGGGCAGCAAGGGGGCACAGAAAGGAAAAACGAGCACAATCAGGGCCAGCAAGGGGGCACAGAAAGGAAAAAAACTAGCACAATCAGGGGCAGCAGCAGGGCACACAGACGGAGCTGTGTGGTGGGGGAGCGACCTACCAGTCAAGGTCAGGGGTGCAGAGGCAGATACTGTCCCATGTGTCCAATGTGATAGGTCCAAGTCGTTTGCATCTTCTGAATCTGGCCAATCCATGGAATTGCACCACTAATACACGCCTACAGCATCCTTCAAAATTGCAACTTGATGACACCCATGAATTTACAACATTGTTGTGGGTGGCCAACTGAATTCACTGCATCCGACTCGCAAAAGCTTCGAATACACGTCCGTTACCATGTCAGTCCATAGCCAATGCGTGCGCACGGATCGTTCCATTGCTGTACGACGCGTATTACGTCACACACACGCATCCGTCAACATCATATGCAATGGCCAATGCGTGCGCACCGATCGGACCATTGCTGTACGACGCGTATTACGTCACACAACACGCATCCGTCAACATCATATGCAATGGCCAATGCGTGCGCACCGATCGGACCATTGCTGTACGACGCGTATTACGTCACACAACACGCGTCCATCAACATCATATGCAATGGCCAATGCGTGCGCACCGATCGGACCATTGCTGTACGACGCGTATTATGTCACACAACACGCATCCGTCAACATCATATGCAATGGCCAATGCGTGCGCACCGATCGGACCATTGCTGTACGACGCGTATTACGTCACACAACACGCATCCGTCAACATCATATGCAATGGCCAATGCGTGCGCACCGATCGGTCCATTGCTGTACGACGCGTCCCTGTACAAGTCACTCGCATATGTCACCATGGTTGTCACAGGTGAACGTATGCCAGCCACAATTACTTGCCAGGGACTCAGGGGCACACCTACAACACCACAGCCTGTCCACACTGTATCCTAAGGCATGTAAGGCTGCATTACCTGTGTGTGTATGGGGGTCAACATGTGGTTTGTTGGGTGGCACTTGGGGGCAGCCACTCCCAGGCTGTGCACGTGTTCATGGGGACAGAATCCTTTGTGTGTTGTGCACATGACCACTGTGATGTGCAACTGTTCAGTTCAGAGCATGTGGCATGGTCACATTTCCAGGTTGTATATGTGTATGTTATGTCACATACACCCTGAGTCCCATGTGGGATGGTATGTACATCACAGGGTGACCCATTGCCACAATTGGAATGGCCCTCCACAGTCTGTGTGCATGTTGTGTTCCAGATGTCTCTGATTCCATGTGCACAATGGGAGACAGTCTCCACATCCACGTTGTTTGTGCATCGACTTTGATGTTGTGCGTGTGTGTGTCACAGACGTCCATGTCTGTCCTGCAGAGGCAACAGGGGCCACTACCTGTGGGAGTCATGGTTGTTTTGCTGGCGTGTACATGATACGCCATGTCATGCCAGTGTCCATGTGGCAATACAGGGTCCCTGGGAATCTACCTGTCAAAGAGCTGTGATGCCTGGGGCACATCTGTCCTCACTTGTCACTGTGGTGTGTGTTTGGAACGTGACAGCAGTACATGGGTACTGTGACACAGCCTAATGATTTCCCATAGCACAACCTGGAACTTGTTGTCAACACATGTTGAACTGAGATGTTAGATGATGGCCATGTAGGTGCCATATATGTCCATACAGAACGGCACACACATCAAGTACTTGTGTCTCGTAATGATGTATCATGTGATATTTAGTATGGTCAATGCCACATATGTGGGGTGACTGACAATCTTTCTTTGTTCACCAATGTACTGCAGGGCACCAGCTGTCCATAAACCATTCCCTGACCTTGCAACCATGGTGGAACGTGACTGCATCCGACGGTACCGCTTCAACAGGCCGCTGATTGTGGAATTGGCGGGGCGGTTGGCCCCACATTTGCTACCTGGCCGGCCATACCCTACAGCGCTGACCCCCAAGGTGAAGGTGATGGCAGCCCTACACTTCTTTGCCACCGGTACCTTTCAACACACTGTGGCGTCTGCTGGTGGGATGTCACAGACCATGTTCAGCCGTGTGCTACGCGATGTTTTGGAGGCAATGTTAACATACTTGAACCAGTACATCTATTTCCCTAAACGTCAACAACTCACTGACGTCAAGAGTGACTTCTATGCCCTGGGGAGGATGCCACATGTCATCGGCTCCATTGATGGGACACATGTGGCTTTGGTACCACCACAGGCACATGAGCAGGCATACAGGAACAGGAACATTTTCCATTCTATTAATGCTCTGGTGGTATGTCTTGCAGATATGAGCATCTCACATGTGTGTGCACGTTTCCCCGGTTCTGCACACGATGCCTACGTGATGAGGAGTAGTCGCATCCCGAGGATGATGTCACAGATGCAGAACCACCGTGCCTGGCTTGTCGGTGTGTACTGACTTTGTACCATTGTGTGTGTTCTGCAATGTTGTATTCCACCCTCTTTTCCAACTCAGCTAATGTGCAATTGTCTGTATGTAGGTGACTCCGGATACCCCAACATGCCGTGGTTGCTGACACCCCTCAGGAACCCTGTGACACCAGCCCAGATGCGCTACAATGAGGCACATGGTCGGACCAGGAGAGTGATCGAGCGGACATTTGGTCTCCTGAAGAGCCGCTTTCGCTGCCTGGACAAGACAGGAGGGGCCCTCCCATATGCCCCTGCAAAGGTGTGCAAGATTTTCATCATCTGCTGCATGCTACACAACCTGGCAGTGCGGAAGGAGTTGCCTCTCATCCTGGATGACGATGACCAACATCCGCCACCTGTGGAGGATCCTGGCCTGGGCCACGATGCCAGTGATGATGATGATGATGAGGGTGATGTCCGCACACAGCTCATCACCAACTTCTTCAGCTGAATGTGAGTATACAGAGATGTTATGTCAATGATTTGAGTTTGCATGATATGTGTTGGTGGTGCTCTGGTGCTGTTTGAGTGTGGCCATGTGCTACTTGACTGGATGCGTGCAGCGATGTGTCCTTACAGGTAGTCTGTACTCCCCAACAGTGTTGACATGCTAACTTGGTTTTGTGTAGGTATCTTGTGACATGTATTGGGCATGAGTATTGCAGTTCTGTCCTGTTCTTCAGTGCTTTTAACTGTGTGTCATGTCTGTCCTTCACAGGGTACTTTCAGAGTTGTTTGGTCAACTGTGATCCCCGACACCATGATTCAACTTCCAGGGTGGAAGCAGTCATTTCCCTACAGGTGATGTGCCACACACCCCTGGACTTTATTTCTTCAACACTTGTTGACTGTGTGGCCACTGCCACGTGGGATTACCTTGCATCTGTAGTGGAAACAACATGTTGCAAATGTGTAATAAACCTGTGCTTCACTTTGGGATGTGCGTTGTCTGTGGTCACACATCTGACAGACATTTGCTTACTGCACCTGTGGGCTAGTTAACACAGACTCTGAATAGGTGTGGTGTCTGTGCATTCCACTGTATTTCCTGGCAACATCAGTGTAGGCGATGAGTCAGATGGCCCTGGTGTGTATGTGTTGTGTTGCCCTAGTGGTGTGTCTCCCTCATATGTGTCACGTCGCCATGACTCACATGACGGTGTTGGAATTGCTGTAGCAGTTAGCATGCACAGTGTCATTTAGCAGATCATCATCTCCATGACAAAATACCACGTTGGAATCACAACAGAGGCAAGAATGGTGTATTAGTGAGTTTATTTACATACATGTGTGAGGATAGTGCACAGGATGGTGGGTGCTGTACATTGGGATTGGAATCCAAAGTTCACAGATGAGTTGGAAGTGTTGGTAGCAGAAATGTCCTGAGTAAAGTCCACAGTCATCTGATACATTAGTCCAACTTAAACTCCCCATGTCATGTGGGAGAGTTGGGTTGCATTCGACAGGGTGAACAGTTTGCACACAAAGGAGAATTTCCAGAACAGGTGTTGGGTTCCTGGGGGATGTACATGGCCATCTGCCTCTCAGTTGTCCTTCCTCGGACGACCCCTCTTCTTTCTGGGGGGACCCTCAAGTGCAGGCCGCTGCGGTGCAGAGGACTCTCCACCAGAGTCATCCTCCCTCCTTGTGGCAGTTGCAGTTGTTGCGGCACCAGATGTTGTGGGCACATAGGGAGGTGTGGACATGTTGGTGCTAATCTGGCGGAGGCATGTCAATATGTCCCTCTGCACCGCTGTCAGTTCTTCCAATGTGTCCCACTTGGACTCCATGCCAGACATGTGTGTCTCCACACGGGACATGTGGGAGTCCAAGCGGGCATGATGGGCAGCCTGCTGCTGTTGAATGTCCTTGAGGATCCCCACTACCTAGCTGACCTCTCCGGTGCTATTCTGGTACGCATCTGCAATGCGTACCAGTTGTGGGTCATCATGTAGTCCAGACCCCTCTGCAAACAGCGACCTCTGCCTACCACCCCTCCCACCACCCCTGGCCACACGTGCGGGACCTGTGGTGGCACGCACAGGTGACCCTAGGCCCCCTTGGGGGTTGGTACTGGGGTTGTTGTCCATTGCTTCCCGGGGGGCCGGGGTCCCTGTGCTGTTGTCATTCAGTGTCCTTGGTCTGTCCATGTCGGCGGGGGTGGTCTGTGTGTTGGCAGATGATGGAGGAGTGGGTGCAGGGGGTGCAGATGGTGGTCCTGCTGGTGCTGCATGATGACTCACACCGGAGGGGCCAGGTAGGTCTTCGCCATCCGAGGAGGGCAGAGGCTGTTCCACACCAGAGAGCTCAGGGGCCACCGGAGCCTGGGACAGGGACTCCTCATCATCTGCTGCTGTGTCCCCATCATCACCTGTGTTTGGAAGAGACACACAATGTATGTTATGTTTCTACAGGCATCAATGGTTCAAACACATGACAGTTGTGACTGTACATCTGGATGCGTGCCTGTACATTGCATTGTGCTAAGTTGTCACAGCCAGAGGTTGATATTGTTGTAGCACATTGTCCTGCCAACCTGAAGCATTTCAATGTGAATGTTGAGGTGTGTGCATGACCAGCTCATGTATAGATTGGCTGCACATGGCCATTGCTACTCAAGGGCCATCACGTGCCTGACACAGGTGTGTCATCCTTGTCCACATTTGTCCTTTAACAGGGACATACGTGCAATTCCACTTAGGATATCTTTCAAGATTGGGACATGTGTGATGGCGGTTTTTGCCAGTCTTTGTGCGTCACATTGGTGTGTCTGGACAACATGGTCACAGTCCGGTATGCCTGGGATCTCTTGGGAGTATCTGTGTTGTTGTCTGGGCTCCTAGTTCACGTCTCATTTCATACAAGTGATGTTGTTAACGTAGCTAATGATGTTGTTGCTGAGTTTTGTACGTGCAAACGTGATTAATCTTGTCAATGTCCTCCATGGTGATAAGGACTGGGCACGGCAGCTCTCTGGCTTTTCCATTGTCATGACAGTGATGGCCAGTGGTGTGTGTTGCAGTTCTGCTGCTGTGAGTAGCATGTCTCCTCAAATGCAGTCCAGCTTGGTGCTTGTGTCTACAGTGTCTATGACAGTGAGTGGTGTGTTGTGTGAAGGATGCATATGTTGCCGAACGATGTGGGAGTGGAATGCAGATCACAACCGCAACTTGTGTGACTGACACCATGGTACAGTGTCCGGTATATTGGTGTGTCCATTGCATTCACTGTCAGGTGTCCCCTGTCAATGATGTCTCTGTGACTTCCTGTGTGTTTTGTGCTATGTAGTTTGTCTGATTCTCCACAGTTGTCATCTGCAAGTCACACCTTCACAGCCAGGCCAGGGGGCACCCATGGACACTGCATCCCCTGACAGTGTGTATAAACATAGAGTTGCAATGGCTGTGAGTGTGTACGTGTTTGGGTTGGCCAGTGCATGGGTGTGAATTGCAGGCACATCATTTCTCATGCCCATGTGTCAGCCATCTTGCCAGGGCTTTTACTTTGGGAGTGACTGGTCCCACGTATGCAATGTGTTTTTGCAGAGTAGGTGTGTGTATGGCCAGCATTGGTGGTATTTGATTGACATCCGGACCTCCTCCAGCCCAGTTATCCCACCATGAAGCATGCCACCCTTGCAGTGGGTGCAGGTTAACTCTCAGGATGTCAGTCAGTGGTGTCCTGTTGTTGGTTGGTGCACAGTTCCCAGCAGGGCCTTGTGCTCCCCACAACAGAGCACCATTGTCAGACATCTTTGAAGTGGCTTTTCACTCCCTGTGAGGTGTGCATGCTTCAGTATGAGCTTGCCGGGCCATGCGGGTGGGAGATGTTGAGCTGTGACTACCACTCCCATCATGCTATTGCCTACACCCCCCTTCCCAGCATGCCCATACTTCCTTCCTTTTGAGTCGACTTCACTGTGTGTGAGTGTGACAGCAATGGCAAGATGGCTGACAGTGTGGTCCTGTTGTTTGTTGGTGCACAGTTCACAGCAGGGCCTTGTGCTCCCCACAGCTGAGGCCAGTGTCAGACATCTTGGAAGTGGCTTTTCACTCACTCTCTTGTGGAGCACGGTCCCAGGTGTGTTGTTTGGAGTTAGTGGAAGTGGTGTGTGTGTAAGGGCCTGCTGGTAGCTGTAGTCGGAGCTGGCACTCCTCCTCCCCCAGGCCAGACATCCCACCATGAAACGTGCTTCCATTGCAGGGAGTGCAAGTTGGTTGTCAGGATGTCAGTCAGTGGTGTCCTGCTGTTGGTTGGTGCACAGTTCCCAGCAGGGCCTTGTGCTCCCCACAACAGAGCACCATTGTCAGACATCTTGGAAGTGGCTTTTCACTCCCTGTGAGGTGTGCATGCTTCAGTGTGAGCTTGCCGGGCCATGCGGGTGGGGGATGTTGAGCTGTGACTACCACTCCCATCATGCTATTGCCTACACCCCCTTCCCAGCATGCCCATACTTCCTTCCTTTTGAGTCGACTTCACTGTGTGTGAGTGTGACAGCAATGGCAAGATGGCTGACAGTGTGGTCCTGTTGTTTGTTGGTGCACAGTTCACAGCAGGGCCTTGTGCTCCCCACAACAGAGCACCATTGTCAGACATCTTTGAAGTGGCTTTTCACTCCCTGTGAGGTGTGCATGCTTCAGTGTAAGCTTGCTGGGCCATGTGGGTGGGGGATGTTGAGCTGTGACTACCACTCCCAGCATGCTATTGCCTACACCCCCGTTCCCAGCATGCCCATACTTCCTTCCTTTTGAGTCGACTTCACTGTGTGTGAGTGTGACAGCAATGGCAAGATGGCTGACAGTGTGGTCCTGTTGTTTGTTGGTGCACAGTTCACAGCAGGGCCTTGTGCTCCCCACAGCTGAGGCCAGTGTCAGACATCTTGGAAGTGGCTTTTCACTCCCTGTGAAGTGTGCATGCTTCAGTGTGAGCTTGCCGGGCCATGCGGGTGGGGGATGTTGAGCTGTGACTACCACTCCCAGCATGCTATTGCCTACACCCCCATTCCCAGCATGCCCATACTTCCTTCCTTTTGAGTCGACTTCACTGTGTGTGAGTGTGACAGCAATGGCAAGATGGCTGACAGTGTGGTCCTGTTGTTTGTTGGTGCACAGTTCACAGCAGGGCCTTGTGCTCCCCACAGCTGAGGCCAGTGTCAGACATCTTGGAAGTGGCTTTTCACTCCCTGTGAAGTGTGCATGCTTCAGTGTGAGCTTGCCGGGCCATGCGGGTGGGGGATGTTGAGCTGTGACTACCACTCCCAGCATGCTATTGCCTACACCCCCATTCCCAGCATGCCCATACTTCCTTCCTTTTGACTCTGCTTCCCTGTGGGGTAGTGTGCCTGTGCTGACAGGATGGCTGACAGTGTTGTCCTGGCGTTTGTTTGGCTACAAGTCCCAAAAGTGTCCCTGTGCTTCACACAGCATAACCCAGTGTGGTAGTTCTTTGTAGGATATTTAATTAGAGTGTGAGGCAATGCATTCTCCCAGGTGAGTTGTGTGGAGTTTGTGTTAAGGGGGTGTGTGAGAAAAGCTGCTGGTAACTATGGTCAGAGCTGTCAGTCCTCCTTCCCACCCAGCCAGATATCCCACCATGGAATGTGCTTCCATTGCAGGGAGTGCAAGTTGGCTTTCAGGATGTCAGGCAGTGGTGTCCTGCTGTTGTTTTGAGCACAACACCCAGCAGGGGCTTGTCTCCCCACAGCAGTACCCAGTGTCAGCCATCTTGTCAGTTCTTTTCCACTCCCTGTGATGTGAGCATGGTTCAGAGTGGTGTTGATGGGCCAATTGTGAGGGTGACCAATATCTGTGACTACAACTCCCATCATGCTATTGGCTACACTCACTTCACCAGCCTACACACAATTCCTTCCTTTCAGTCAGCTTCCCTGTGAGGTGGTGTTCTAGTGGTGGCAAAATGTCTGACAGTGTTTGTTGGTTAGAATTGTGCCACTGCCTTGCTCTATTTGTTGTTAGGTTTGTACATGTCATGACACAGTTACATATCACTATGAGATGGCAGGTATTGTGTTTGTCTGACTAGCATACACATCTTGGGATGATTATCTTTTGGTTACTGTGGCTTTGCTAACGGTGCATGGTTTCACTATCCCCTTGACAGTGATGTGTGTGTATTGTCACACAATATTGGGTATATTGGTTGTGTACTCACCAGGCTCTGGGATGTCTGATAGTCCATGTACGCTCTCTGGTGGTAGGATGGCCCGCACCTTCTCCTCCCAGGACCTGAGGTATACTGATTTGGCAGGAGGGCCACTGGCGGTGCGATGACTCAAGGCGTATCCCTTCTTGAGTAGGTCCTTGACCCTCCGGCGCACGTCATACCACCTGTTCTGGATGTCTTCCTTTGTGCGCAAACATGGTGATTATGCGTTCACCCTGTCGACGATCCTCTCCCACATCTTGGTTTTCTGCGACATGGGGGTCTGTTGGACCAATGTACCAAACAACTGTGGCTCTACTCTTAGGATTTCATCTACCAGGACTTCCAATTCACTGTCTAGGAACTTTGGATTCTTCTTTGGGGGCATGGTGATGGGTGGTGGTGGGGATTGATGTGTGTGTGAGTGTGCAAGTGAGGGTGGGTGAGTGTCAGTTTTGCTGGGTGTATGTGAGGGTGCTATTAGGGAAGTGCTAATGGTGTGTGGCTTGTGTGATGGATGAGTTGTGAGTGTGTCTGTGGTTGCTGTCTGATGGTGTTCTGTGCTGGCAGGTCAGTTGAATTTGCAAAGGATCATGGTAGGGATTTGTGGCCTTTATATGGGTGGAGTTGTGGGTGTGTCTTTGTTCCATGTTTTTTTTCCCCACTATTTATTGACTTTGTCATTGCTTGTTTGGCCCTTTTTTTTGTATTTTTTCCTTTGTATTTTTGGGCATGTAGGAGACGTTCTTCTGACCGAGTCGGATGCTGCAGTTGTCTCGTACGAGCTTCTCCGTGTCTTTCACGTTGTCTTTCTGCTGGGTTTCATGTGCGGCGTACGCGTCGGTCGCGGAGTATTGGGTTGCTTCGGCTCCCTGTTTTCTATGCGTGTCGGTCGTACGGCTTGAGCTCCGTGCGACTCGGTCTGGTTTTACACGCATTGCATCGTACTGTGTGGGTCGGAGTTCGCGGGTACGTATCTGTCGGGTTCATTCCTGGTGCGTGTCGGTCAGTTCGATTCACGTAGATTTTCCGGCCAGATGGCTGCTCTCCGTGCGGTTTGGTCGTTCGGCTTGTGTTCCGTACGAGTCGGTCGTAATTCACATGCATAACATCGTACTACGCGGATCGGACTGCGCCGGTACGTGTCGGTCGGACTACATTCCCGTACTGAGTCGGTCGGTACGTTTTCCGGCCTGAATCGGAATCGGCCCCTTGGTCTTCTTTTTTTAGAAAGTCCTGCACAATGATTTTGTTGCAATGCATCAAACACAGGACCCTGCAATATCCACCATCTGCTATGGCCTTAACAATATTACTGCCATTGTCCGTGGCAACAAATCCAATTCTGAGACCTCTGGGTCGTAGCCATTAAAACACCTTGCTGTTAAAGTATTCCAAGATGTTTGCAGCAGTATGGGATTTCCACTGTTGCATGCTGCCGAATGCCCATCAAAGTATCTTCAGTGCTGAGACCAGAAGATATCTGTTGCTTAACTCCCACAAAAGAGATCCAGTGTGCAGTGATACTCATGTAATCAGTGGCTTGACAACTGGTTCACATGTCTGTTGTCAGGTGGATAGTCTGAACAGCAATCTGCTGCAAAGCTTTTCCAATCAATTCCAGCACATCACGATAGAGTGCTGGAACAGCCACTCTGGCAAAGTAGGTCTTGCTGGGAACCTACTATTTTGGGCAGATGGCCACCACAAACTCTAAAAAGCCCACTCCTTCCACAAAAGAAAAAGAGAGGAGATCCAGCACTAACATTTTAGCTAGCTTCCAGTTGTACAAATGTGCCATTGGGTGGTTGCATTCTTAGGGCCCCTCCTGCCTAAGCATTCTTGTAATAGTAGCCTGGATTTTTTACTTTTGTGGTGCCACTGACACAGGATAATCAGGAGGTGGTACTCAATGTGCGTGTTGGGGCAGTCACTGTATGCCTTGGTGTCCCCATCTGAATCTTGTGCCATTGCGAGGTTACTGAGGTGGGTGATACTGGTGCACTGCTGGGGACAGGGCTGCTTTGCATAAAGATGTCACCCTGTTCTTCCTCATCACCTACACTTCCCACTTTGATCAGAGGCTCCAGAGCCGATTCCCCTTTCACATCACCTTAAATGTAAGTAATGTAAATTGACCACCACCACACGCAGAAAGTTGATTAAGATGCACCTCACAGCGGAGAGTGTGATATTTTTCAAAAGGGCAATTGACCTCCAGTACCATAGTGTGTACCAAGCTTACCTCGATGAACACTAGCATTGCAAATGGAGCGTATTGCAATGTCTTTGAAAAGAAGTACAAAAACCTCGTTTATTATGTCCCGTTCAGGCAACTCCCAGGCAGCAACTGCCAAACCAGCGCATTCTGTGTTCCACGCAGGGAACATCAACAAAGAACATACCCAACATTCTAATGCAGATCCCCAACACACCCCCCTTCCTTCACAATATAGCAAAAAAAAAAAAAACAAGAACAAGAAAAGTAAAACAAGTGCAACCAACTGGAAGGAATTTCATTAACAGAAGAGCAACTAGAATAAACAGGAGTAGCATTAGTAGAAGCATGTGCAGAAGCATGATCAAGATGAACACCCAACTTCCCCCCAGCATACACAATCTTGGATTGGGGAACAATGGAAATAGCACATTTGTTCCAAGTTTTGCCATTGTCTAATACCACCATGCGGTCCCTCACCTCTCTCACTTTTGCCGGAGCTGAGAACCGAGAGGTCCCCTTACGAACAAAACCAGGCTTTTTGATTCTCACCCAATCACCAACACAAACAGGGGAAACTTTCCTAGCATACTTAGATTGTACAGTTGCTCTCACATCCGCTACTTTGCCAAGTTTACATAGATCAACCTCTTTCCTGGACATCCAATCTTTGTTTAACTTGGAACCCGCAACCCTCCCCCTAAGAAGAGTGAAGGGAGAAATGCCGGTACTGACATGAGGGGTAGTCCTGACTGCCCACAGCATGTCAGCAATGGCCATTCTCCAGTGTAAACCGTTCACCAAAGCCAATTGCAACTGGTCTTTGATGACACGATTCATGCGTTCGACAAGACCATTGCTGCGGGAGTGATAAAGAGAAGTTAAAACATGTTTGATGCCATGCTCTTTCAGAAAATGTTGCATTTCCAAAGAAACTAGCTGGGTGCCATTATCAGTCACCAGTTCCTCAGGAAACCCTTCACGGAGGAACACTTCCTTGAAAAAATTAATGATAGATGAGGAATTAACACGCTCCACAAACTTTACCTCAGGCCATTTGGACATGTAGTCCACCAAGACCAGAGCATACAACGGAGAACTCCCGGTGATACCAAAAGGACCCGCAACATCAAAAGCAAGTTTGCACAAGGGAGAATCCTTCACAACAATAGGATCAATGGGAGAGGGATGAGTTACCTGCGACTTATCACTCAAAACACAAGCGCAACATTCCCTAACATAATGCTCAATGGATCTGTCCAATCCGGGCCACCAAAAATCTTCTCTGACCCTGCGCTTCATGGCACGAATACCAGGATGACCTTCGTGGGCGAGGTCTAAAATTTTCTTGCGCATACACACCGGAACAACCAAAAGATCACCTCTGCGTAATATACCATCCACCAAGGACAACTCTTCACAAACCCTTTTAAAAGGAATAAGTTCAGAGTACAAATTCTTGTTGATGGGCCAGCCATGAACCATATAATCAACAACCATCCTAATTTCATTGTCTTCAGATAGAGCCTGTAACCACTCACACTCTGAAAGTGCACCTTTAATAGTATCAGTGACAGCACCAACAGCACATACGATGTCAAGATCCTCATCAGAAAATTCAGTGATACTTTCAACAAGGGGTAACCGAGATAAACAGTCAGCAACGTTGTTTTGGCACCAACAACATACATCAAACGATAATTAAATTCTTGTAAACTGTACTGCCATTTAGCTATCCGTGGTGTGGCACGGCCGCCACCTTTGGTGGTAAAAAGGTCAACTAGGGGCTTGTGGTCAGTCCTAAGAACAAATTCATTTCCCCACAGAAAATTTTGAAAATACTGAACACCCCACCATAAGGCTAACGCCTCTTTCTCGATGGTGGAGTAAATACTCTCAGCACCTCGAAGAGTCCTGGAGGCGGATGCAATGGTCTCCTTGCAACCATCACTTCTTCTTTACATAAGGACAGCACCCAAACCCACATTACTGGCGTCGGTATAGACAATACACAGGTCGTTAATGTTAAATAGTTTTAGAGGGCGCGCCTGCACAATCTCCTTCTTAAGAAGGTTAAACTGATTGTTACATCTATCGCACCACACAAACCTGGCATTTTTCTTTAGAAGTTCACGCAAGCAGGAGGTTTTATCGACAAAATGTCCCACAAATTTGGCGTAGTACTCCACTAACCCAAGGAAGGAGCGAAGTTGATCTTTATTAGTGGGTGCCGGGGCATTTTGAATGGCATCTAGAATTTTTACCTTGGGTTCAATTCCATTACAGGAAATGTGGTGACCCAGATAATCAACACCCTCTTGAAAGAACTTACATTTGTCCCTTCTTAAAGTCAAACCCTGTGACTTCACAGTCTCCAGAACATGTTTGACCCTACAGTCATGCTCCAATTCGGATTGAGCATGGACGACGATATCATCTTGAAAAAACGCGACTCCCACAGTGTTCTTGAATAAGTTGCCCATGAGGCGCTGAAACACTGCGGAAGCCGACGCCAAACTAAAGGGCATGCATTTGTAACTAAAAGCTCCTTCTGGTGTCACGAAGGAGGTAAAGTGTCTGGAATCTTTTCTGAGCTCAACTTGGTGATAAGCTGAGGAAATGTCGAATGAAGAAAAATACTTGGCCCCATCCAATGTTGCCAACATTTCGTTTATGTTGGGCAATGGTTGGCGATCAACCCAGATATTGGCATTGAGATCGCGCAAATCCACACACATCCTAAGAGACTTGTCAGCCTTGCGTGCTAAAACTATAGGGGCCAACCATTCCGATCCCTCTATGGGCTCAATTATGTCCATATCACACAAAGGTTTCAGTTCACACTTAAGTTCGGCACGCAGGCTCAGGGGTACCTTGAGCACCTTGTGCATGACCCTTCTTAAGGATGATACGGTGCTGAAAACCCTTCAGTTTACCAAGACTACCGTTGAAGACTTCAGGATACTTTTGAATCCACTCTTCACCAGATAAGTGCCCCACCATCACAGTGCCGGAAGAATTGGAAGATGAGGTAGGGTTGTAAAACTTACGTGCCTCACGTCTTGACAAAACCATGTCAGGATGGTTAGGGTCCAGAATGATGCCAAGCTCTCCCTGCTCCTCCCACCCCAACAAGTTTGCACCATCTTCAACAATGTACACAGTCCCAGTGGCAAGATCCCCACAAAATTCCAAATTGGCCTCAAATTTGCCAAGAACTTCCACCCTTTTACCCCCATACGCAAAACTTCTGATGGTAGACTGGAGAATTTGAATGTCATCCAACCCACCAAAATCCTTAGCATTGATAAGGGTAAATGGAGAACCCAAATCAGCAAAGAAATTCACATTTTTTCCATTCACACAGATGATATATGATGGAGATTTCCTTTTTCCTGAACCAACCATAGATGCAATCTCAACCACACCTTCAGATTGCGAGGATGAAGAAGACAACATTAATAGAAGATTATCATCCTCATCATTTGAGTCAACAAAATCTTCTTCAATATACTTGACAGTTTGTGTGATACCTTTGTTCAGGCCAACAGCTCTACAGACACATGAGAAATGACCCTTTTTACCACATTTGAAACAAGTCTGGTTCAAAGCATAACAAAACTTAGCATTTCCTAAATGAGATTTGCTCCCACAACGAAAACAAAAAGGTTGTGTCTTCTCAAATTTAATCTTGGGCGTAGGTATGGATGAAGAATTCTGCGTCGGATTTTCATTAGAGACTTTAGTAGGCTTAACACTAGATTTTGCAGATAACAATTTGACCTCAGCAGGTTGCACAGACCTGCTCATTGCCTTCATGCAAAATTGAGAATGTTCAATGCTTCTGGCAAGAGTGAGAGCAGTTTCAAGATCGGGGTCATCAGATGATAAAAGTTTCTCTTGAATTTTCTTGTTACACTTGCGTTCAATGAGCTGATCACGAATGATTTCGTCTCTGAATTCTCTTCAGTTACAAGTGATAGCAAGAGTTCTAAGTGCAGCTACAGAATCGTCGATGGATTCACCCGGTACTTGAGCACTTTGCAAAAACTTATGACGCTCTAACACAACATTTTTTTGGGGATTGAATCTTTTGTCCAAAGTTTTGATCAAGGATGCATAGTCATCGATGATTAAGGAATCGCCATTATCACCACCACTTACATGGGTGCTAACAAGTTCAAGAGGTAAAGTCTTCAGAATGCTTCTACCTTTCGCCCCAAGATTGTAGATGAGGAGCGCTTTCTTTTTCTTTGCAGTGAAGGTATCGCCATCGATGGCCTCAAGATAACTCTCAAATGTATCCTTCCACTGTTGCCACAAAATTGGAGGAGTACCAGGAGATTGCAAAAAGGGTGGCAGAGCTAAAACACGATCCATAATGAGGCTGTGCGTGGGTGAGTTGCTGCCCGCACAATCGTAATAAATTGAATGGAAATAAAGTTGCAGTGTAATTAGTGTAAAGGAAACAAAAACACTGTGGACTAGAGAATTGCAGCAACTATAAATGGAGAATCATTTTTTTTTTTATAACGCAAAACAAAAACAAAAAACTGTGGATGTGAGAATTACAGCCAATGTAGATGAAGAATTGATTTCTATAATGCACACTGTGAGTGCATCACAGAAGGAAAGGATCCAGAAGACAACGTGAATTATAGCAAGGTAATGGTTGTGCGTGTCAGCGAAGAAACAGAGGACACGCAGTGAACAGGTGAAATTTGCAAAACTGTGCGCATCAGTGACAACACATAAGGTGAGCTGTGCGTGTCAGCGGAAAACAAAAGACAGCCAGAGAAGCAATAGAGTTGCCCAGGCTGTGCACATCAGCGAGGTGACACGAACTGTGCGCGTAAGAGTGAAAAACAGCTGAGCGCATCAACGATCGGACAACACTAACGTTGCCATGGAGAAGAAAGCCAAATTGAAATGCGGCTGTCCAAAATGGCTGCACGCAACGTGATGACGTTGCGTCAGACAGGTCAGGCTCCTTGACGTTGCACGTCACGAGGGAACAACATTGTGTGATGATGTAGCGCCATGCAGGTCAGGCTCCTTGACGTTGCACGTCATGAGAGGAGACAACGTCAGCAGGAGAAAGTGCGAGCAGCAACTGCGGAACCACCACAGTCACGCGCAAGCCCCAAAACAGTATCTCAATGCCATAGAAGACTAGCTTAGTCCACCAGAGCAGCAGGAACACGGCAACACGCAGTGAAGATCTCCTTCAGCTTGCCGAAACACATGGGAAATGACAGCACGGCAGGAACTGCAGGTACAGGACTCCAGGAAGGCAGCAGCAGGCAACCAAGGTCCACGGAATGAAGAAGGAGGCCAAAAACGGGACAACTCGTCGCCAATGAAAAGAAGTACAAAAGCCTCAGGTAGGTACTTCGTTTATTATGTCCCGTTCAGGCAACTCCCAGGCAACAACTGCCAAACCAGCGCATTCTGTGTTCCATGCAGGGAACATCAACAAAGAACATACCGAACATTCTAATGCAGATCCCCAACAGTCTTCCTGCTTGCTAACCGTAAAGAAGTCCTTAACTGGGGAGGTGTACCTTTACATTGGGCCACTGGTACTGATAGAGCAAGGGCTCGTAAACGAGACTTGTTCGGAAGTAATCCTTTCGTTTTAACTCGATAACGACTTACTAACAACGTGTTTGTAAATAATAACTCGCATTTAGAGAGAGACACGCGGGAAAATGAAGCTTGCCTATGTGTTTACTAACTGCATTAACATGAACGAAGGACTAAACGCACTTTAACAAGGGAATCTTTACTGCGCATGCGTCTACTGCATCTACGTAGTATGACGTACTAATGCTTGGAGGGAAATTCTGGCGCTTGCGCAAAGAACCATAAAATGGCCGCTTAAAAACTCACATGCATGGCACCTGCTTGCTGGAATTAGAAAATAAGTTTTATACTAACGCAAATGCAGAAAGAATAATAATAAATGGAATGGGTTAGAGTAGAGGTTGGTGGTTTACAGTGAAACCATTTATTTTTTAGAATAACATTTCTTCTTTTGACTTTATTATTAGTGCACATTCGGGCCTGTCAAACTTGTCTGAATCGAGCCGACTGACGTAGCGCCACGCATGCGCACTGGCGAGAAAATACGAAAGGATGAGTAAGGACTTGTCACGCGTGCAAGGCCAGCGAAGATGTGCCCTGGGAACATGAGGGTGAAGAGTTCATATGAAGGAGCTTTATTCAGGAGATCGCTACATTTTGTATTAATAAAGTTTGGAGATGTATGGGAAAGGAAATGATTTAATAAAGTTTGAGGGGAGGAGTTTGAAACAATGGTTTAATGGAATAAGTGAAATGTAAGTATGGTGTGATGATCATCCCCCCCTTGCCTATCCAATCAGAGTTAGTATTTTGCGAAACTGAAACATTAATGGGTGGTACATGGTTATGGAAGGTTATAATTGAGGTAGTTTTAGTTAGTTAGGTAGAACTGGGTGTGCTGATGGTGCGGAGCTTTACGGGAGCACAGAAGCAGAGCTCGGGATGCTGTCCGTGCTGGGGGTGGTGCTGATGCAGTGAGACGTTGATGAAGAAAATTGAATGCAGAACCATCCAATTAACTTAATTGGGTTAGAAAGAAGATTGCGGAAGAACCACGAGGAGGAAGAGAGTGTCAGAGAGGTGTGCGACGCAGTCGTAGGTATCTAGAGAGGTGCAGAATCCTGTCCTGATTCCTGTCCTGAAGTCTTTGTCTCCTGATCTGTCCCGGGGACTCTTACCAGCCCCTTGGCCAGGGGGTTGGTCTTCACACCATACTTGGTAATTATAAAATTCATCGTTTGATAGATGTTCTTCTCTCTCTATCCTCTTCTTTCTGAGCATAGTTGTTGTGTGGATCTGAATTGCTATTGAAATTTTGATTGAATTGACACTCTTGCGAATGAGGGTGTTTGTATTGAAACGTTGAGGTGGTTCACACTTACATGATTTAGATAAAGATTTTAAAACTTCCTGAGTCTGTGATTATTTCATTTAATCAAGAAATGTTTAATAAGTTATGTTAATTATCACCATCAACTAGTTCCACCTAATGGTCCATTGACCAGAGGAAAGAACTATTTGATCAGTGAAAGGTTTAGTTAGGGAAAGAAATAACTAGATCTTGAAGTATGAAAATCATAAAACTAAAAAGTTCCAGCGGTCTACTTGGTGTTTAGTGGAAGTGAGTTGCATGGGCCCAGGTGAGTATATGGTAGTGGAGTATCTGTTGCTAGTACGCCGCTGGATCAGTTTTCTGGTAGCAGAGCTATGGTTATTAGTGACTAGTTTGGTGATAAGTATAGATTATTAATTATTTGGTTTATGTTTAACAAAAAGAGTTAGCGTCTTGTTTTATGTCGTCTGGAAAATTCCCGGGGAATGGATAGTGGGTGGCGATAGAAACCACACTGCAGTGAGGTTACTCGTCTGTTGGAATAGCACTGAGAAGCTAGGTAAGGCTAGCAGTGTTAAAGTAGGGACTATTTTCTGTGTAAAAGTAAGAGTGATTGATAGCAAAGAAGTTCGCTAGTGAAACTTTAGGCGTTATATCACCTAGAAAGGGTAACCCTGAAGGAGTAGTAGATTCTTCTAACCTAGATTGACAGCAAAAGGAGATCGCTGGTGAAACTTTGGTCTCAAATTTCCCAAAAGGGTGATACCGGAGGAGTAGCAGGTTCTCTGGAAGCTTATGTGAAGAGTAAGCGGAAGGTTTTACTCGCAGTAGAAAGAAATAAACTATCCTTTGATTTAGCGGAACAGACAGAGTATCGAATGTTTTTATGTCGTTAATAAAAAATAATTTTTAAAGAAAATTATTGAGAAATAAAGTTTCGTATTACCTTGTAAAGGGAGGGTCAGTTGCCGGAGTGGTACTGACGTCACAGTGAGCCGCGCTGGGATTGGTAGAAGCAGCGGGCATGTGACAGGAACAGTCTTGTAAAGGAGGGGTCAGTAGCAAGGAGCAGAATTGACGTCAGGAAAAGGCCGCGCTGGCATTGGTTGGATCACGGGTGAGAGCCTGATCTGATTGGATAGCTAGTTAAAAGCCGCACTAGGATTGGCTGAGAGAAGATTGTATGCAGGATTTTGATTTGACTGTAAGTGCAAGACGTACAGGTAGAAGATTTCAAGGGTTTGCAGAATACAATTTCCTACACCGTTCTTCAAGGATGTATGGAGAGAAAAGAAAGATGTCATTTTTTAAGAGGATTAAGAATTTCTTTGTGAAGGATAAGCCTGTGTTGACTAGAGAGGGAATTCCTATTCCGCCACCGAAGACACCAGCATCTTTTATGATGATGGAAAGAGGATATCATACCTGCATGTGGTTGGAAAACTGGATAGAATAAACGAAGGATGATGGTGTGTTAGCATTTCCTAAGGATGGTACGTTAAATGGGAGGATTCTTCAGAATTTGAGATTGAAAATGAATGATTTGGAACCTAGACCTAGGTTAACTCAATATGAGGCTTTGGAGGAATGGGAGACTGAGTCATATGAACGAGAGAAATGCAGAGGTGGAAGATATCGAGGATTTTTCCCCAGACATTTGCATGAGTCACGCGAAGGGCAGATGAAACAGTGGAGGAGAGCTATGGTATCAGAAGGATTATATCCAGTGTTAATGGCTGAGGAACAGTCTGGAGGAAAGTGTAAGGAGAAAACGAAACATATGAATTTGGCAGGATATGGTGAATCAGATGACGAGTTGTTAGAGGATATTTTAATAAAAAATCCACCACTGTATCAAGAAGCAGCTAGTAAGGTTAACCCAAGTGCACCAGTAATGGGAATGCCATTAACACCACAGAATTTACATGAAACATCATATAACAGAGTATTGCAGGATAATAAAAGAGAAGCTTTGAATAGAACTAGAGAAGAACTAGTTCAAAAGATAAGTCAATTAAATTTGAATACTGAAGCCTTGACAGTACCAGTGACCATTGGTCGGGTAATCCCATTGTATGAAGATAATAAGATTTGCCAGAAACCACAATCTGTGACAATTCCATTAAATAGTCCTAGAAAAGAAATAATAATTACAGATGATCAGGTTAGCGAAAGTGAGTCAGTTATTTCACTAATGAATCTCCCTAATGTGGACCCTTTAACGGAAACCCCAAAGAGAGTTACGCCCATGAATTTGAGAGAAAGAAGACCTTTGGTTCCTGCTGGAACTGGCGGCGCAACAGTAGTAACCTCTGAAGAAATAGAAAGGTGGGCTCAGGAAAGAGATAATCAGAACCCAACACCAAGGATTTTAGACATTAGCAGATTGAAAGTGGAATTGGAAGAAATGATGACAGGATGCGTGGGTACAGAAAGATTGAACGCTTACAATGATGAAGAGTTATTATTTTTATGTAAGAGTATAACCAGGAGAGCAAGAGTATTTCATGAGAGACTGACTGGAGTTGCTTCAGAGATTGGATTAGACATAGGGAAATCAAAGTTGTTGCAGAAACCATATCGAGTGGACTTTACTGATAAAGATTTAGAAAGTGTAAATGCTTCTGGAAAGAGACTACAGATAAAGGAATTAATGAACATTTTGCGAAAATGGGGAGACATTGATAAATGGAGAATTAGATGGATAAGAAAGAAAGAGGAAGTACAAGCGAGAGAAGCAGCAGCTGCATTTTCAGTAAGAGAATCAGGCAAAGTGGAAACATTGTGTCCGATGAGAGAGGTTCTTGGGGGTGGATATGTTCATGTTCCTTGGAGTAGACAAGATATTTTGTCATTCACAAATGATTTTCCAAAGCTGAGAGAAAAACCAGTTGAATGGTACAAACAGGTAGAGAGATTTGTGAAGGTTTCAAAGGTTTTATTGAAAGATTTGGATGGTCTATTTGATATAGTGGTACCTGCTGATTTATGGACAGAATGTAAGATCACAATTGATTGGCCTAATGAGGAGTACCCTAGGGATGCAAAGACAGGAGCACCCTCGGAGGAGGTGATGAAAAAGTATCACCAAGTGATTACGTATTTGAAAGGGAAAATTCCTCCTAAAGAAACAGATTGGGTAAAAATAGATAGAGCAACACAAGAACCAAATGAATCTGTACATGCATACTATGAGAGGTTATTGCAGGTGTTTAAGCAGTATAGTGGTTTTGAGAATATTGGTGACAAGGATATGGGACATTTTGTGTATCAATTTGTATATGGTTTGAAACCAGAAATCAGTCAGATGATACAGCAGAATATGTTGTGTTGGCAAAGCAAGACAGTGGATGAGATTTTAAAGTATGCGAAATATTGCAGAGATGACATTGAAGCCAGGCATAGGAAGCTAAAGGAGAAAATGATGTGGGCACAAGTTAAATTGGCAGAACAGCAAGAAGAGAAAGAAATGACCAAAATAATAATCAAGTGAAAGAACAGAGTCAGAATAATCAAGGAGCGAATGGTAATAAATATAAGGGACGAATGGACAGAGAAGAAGCGAAAAAGAAGTTTCCTTGTCATGCATGCGGAAAGCTTGGACATTGGAAGAACGAGTGTAAGAGTACTCAGAATAATAAGAGTAATAATGGGCCAAATCAAAATTTAATCCCACATATGCAGAATGAAGTACTTATGAATCAGCAGCAGCAGGTAGTTACTCCACAGTATCAGGTGCCACCAGCTCCTATGCCAAATTTTGTGAACCATCAAAGTTTCAGTGCGAACACCGGATTTCAAGGAGAAAGTGGTAAGAATAATAGAACAATTGCACAATATTTTTTACAGAATGATGAAGAACATTCAGATGCCGCACAATGACGGTGCCTGAGGGGGGAGGAAGAGGAGTGCATGCTTGGCGCATCCTTGCCGGTAGATCAGTCAGGTCCATTTGTTGATGGGAGAGTAGAAGGTAAAGACATTACTTTCCTATTGGATACTGGTGCTACCAGGTCTACTGTAAGAATAGCAGACATCCCAAACCTACCCCTCTCGGGAGAATCAATCCAAGTTGTAGGCGTGTCTAACCAACAGATTAGAACCCCAATCACAAAACCAATGGAGGTGCACATTGGAAACTTCAAAGAAATGCATCGGCTCGTAGTATGCAATTCCAGTCCAGTAAATCTGTTGGGAAGAGATCTTTTGTGCAGGATGAATTGCACGATCTATTGTACACCGGATGGTGTCGCTTTCCAAACCCCTGATGAAGACGTAGTGTACAAGATGATGTTGGCCAAACAGGGAACAGAAGTAGATGAAATGTTTTCATTAATAACTGAGAATGAATTACCAGAAGAGTTGAGAACCACAGTTAATCCAGAAGTGTGGGATTTTTCAGGAAAAGACATTGGGCTGATGACAAATATAGACCCAGTTAAAGTGACAGTGAAAGAAGGTGCAGTGTATCCAAACACCCGACAGTACAAAATGAGTCCAGAAGTAAAAGCAGGAATTATTCCAGAAATTGAACGAATGGTTAAACAAGGTATTTTAAAAGAAGTGATGGGTAGTCCCTGTAATTTGCCAATAATGGGACTGAAAAAGCCTAGTGGAAAGTACAGAATAGTGCAAGATCTACAGAAAATAAATAAAATTGTAATTCCCTGTTGTCCAATTGTGCCAAATCCAGCAGTGATCCTTTATCAGATACCTTGGAATGCAGGTTGGTTTACAGTAATTGATTTATGTCAAGCTTTCTTTTCAATTCCTTTGCACCCAGACAGCCAGTATCTTTTTACGTTTAAGTTTGAAGATCGTATTTACGCATGGTGTCAAGTTCCTCAAGGGTACACAGAGAGTCCTTGAATCTTTAATCAGATTTTGAAAAAGTGGTTGGAATCATTGGTTATGCCTGGAAAATCTGTTTTGGTCCAGTACATTGATGACCTACTAGTGGCATCAAAAACACGAGAAGATTGTGTCACAGACACAATTGCATTGCTGAATCATTTGGCTGAAGGAGGACACAAGGTGTCCCCAGAAAAATTACAATTTTGTCAACGAGAAGTTAAATATTTAGGGCATAAAATAGAAAGAGGAGTTAGAAAAGTGACACCGGAAAGAATAAAAATAATCAAAGAAATGCAACTGCCACAGACACAGAAAGAAATGAGAATGTTTTTGGGAGTGGTTGGGTACTGTAGGCAATGGATTAATGGTTTTTCGATGTTAGCGAAACCATTAATACAGATGATTTGGAAAAGAGCAAAAGATCCGATTGATTGGAATGATGACTGCATAGAGGCATTTGTTAAGCTAAGAAACTGTTTGTGTGAGGCTCCTGCTTTGGGCATGCCTGATTATTTGAAAGACTTTGCTTTGTTTTGCTGTGAGAGAGAAAATTGTGCACTTTCAGTCTTAACACAGAGACATGGATTGAGTCGACGTCCAGTGGCATATTTTTCAGCCACATTGGACCCAGTGGCTTCAGCATTGCCTGGCTGCTTAAAAGCAGTAGCTGCTACCTGTATGAGTCTGGAGCAAAGTGAGTCGATAGTGATGGGACATCCGGTAAAAGTTTTTGTTCCACACTCGGTTGAGATTCTTTTGACAAGAACAAGAACACAGCATCTCACCCCTAGTCATTTGACAAAGTATGAAAGAGTAATTCTGGGAGCTGAGAACGTGACTGTGATAAGGTGTACGATAATGAACCCAGCTACCCTATTGCCAGACCCCTGCGATGAAGAAGTGAGAGATGAGAGTGATCATGATTGTTTGGACGTGACTGAGTTATGCACGAAGCCCCGGCCGGACATAAAAGAGACACCTTTGAAAGAGGCTGACCATGAGTTATTTGTAGATGGTTCCTGCCTTAGGACACAAGAAGGAGGACTAAGTGATGCATATGCTGTTTGTAAAATATCTGGGGTAATTGAAGCATCCTGTTTACCTGGGGTCAAGTCTGCACAAGTAGCTGAATTGATTGCCTTAACAATGGCATGTAAAAAGGGGAAAAATTGGAGAGTAACCATATTTACGGACAGTCAATATGTGTTCGGGGTTGTGCATGACTTCGGCCAGCTCTGGATGCAGAGGGGATTTCTGACTTCTTCAGGATCTCCTATCAGAAACAGCAAAAATGTGAAAGATTTGTTGGAAGCATTACAATTGCCAAAAGAGATAGCAGTTGTAAAATGTGCTGCACATCGGTCAGGAAATGACTGTGTGACTGCTGGCAATAATTATGCTGACCAAGTGGCCAAATACTGTGCCAAAAATACAGTGGCCATAAATTGAAAAATTGAAACAGGTGAAACCAGATGCCAACTTATGCTTTTCTCAGTACCAGAAACATGGGACAAGATTAGGCAAATGCAGGAAGAAATTGAGGAAAAGGAAAAAGAAATTTGGATAAAGGCAGCTTGTACAAAAAGACCACATGATGAGGTATGGGTGTATCTAGATGGAAGACCAGTCATGCCAGATTGTTTACTTTCAAAAATGGCAAGAGTGTATCATGGAGCAACACACATAGGGAGAGATTCAATGATCAGGCTATTCAGACAGAGTTGGTACAATCCGAAGTTCAGGGTAATCGCAGAGAGCCTTTGCCAAAGTTGCTTAACCTGTCAGCAGCAGAACCCAGGTAGGAAGACAGTGGTAAGCTGGGGAAAGATTGGAAAGGCAGAAGGACCCTTCACTAGATTACAGTTAGATTTTATTGAATTGCCCCCATGCAATGGGCTGAAATACATACTTGTCATAGTATGCCTTTTCTCAAGATGGGTGAAAGCCTATCCCACTCGAAGAAATGACAGTCTTACAGTTGCAAAATTGTTGTTGAGGGAGTTGGTTCCGCGATTTGGTTTTCCAGTCACTTTGGAATCAGATAGAGGCCCTCATTTTAATAATGAAATAATTTGATTAATTTGTGCTGCATTTAACATTGAACAAAAACTGCACTGTGCTTATCGTCCAGAGGCTTCTGGAATTGTTGAGCAAATGAATGGCACAATCAAGTCAAGATTGGGAAAGGTGTGTGCATCCACAAAGCTGAAATGGCCAGATGCACTACCTCTTGTATTGATGGGTCTCAGAATTGTTCCAGACAGAAAAACAGGAATGAGCCCGCATGAGATTCTCATGGGAAGAGCCATGAGACAGGCATTTATTCCTGGGAATAAACTAATGAGTATAACTGATGATCTGGTATTGGACTATTGCAAAGGATTGGCTGAAATGATGCGTTCTATCTCTCACCAGGTTGGAGAAGACGCAGTTGAAATACAGCCAGACCGAGCACATGATTTGAATCCTGGAGATTGGGTGCTAGTGAAGAAACACGCAAGAAAGTCGTGCCTAGCACCAAGGTGGGACGGACCGCGGCAAGTCATACTAGTCACTACCACAGCAGTGAGGTGTGCAGGTCTGCCCAATTGGATTCATGCCAGCCATACCAGAAGAGTTCCGAGCCCATCAGATCAACAAGAGCCACCACTGACTGAACAGGCTGAAGCGTCAGGAGTTGTAAACTGTGAAATTGAAGAATCTAGAGTAATAGATTCTGAAAGACAACCATATGACGAATAGCCAAGTACAAGTCAGGAAGACTGGATACCAGTGATTGAAATAATTGATGATGTCATTGAAACCAGAAGTAGAAAAGAACTGAAAAGACAGGAAAGTAGTCAGGAAGAGACAGGGGAAGAAGAACACACTCAGGTGGAGATTGAAAAAGACACATACGAACCTGAGGAGGGAAAATTAGAAGAACACGTTCAGGCGGAAGAAGAAAAATTTGAATTAAGACCTGAACAGGACCAGATAGAGTTAGAAGAACAGGTTCAGGCAGAAGAAGAAAGATTTGAAGTAAGACCTGAACAGGATCAGATAGAATTAGAAGAACAAGCTCAGGAAGAAGAAGAACAAAATACGGTAGAACCTGAGCAGGTGGAAGTAAAAGAAGGTACAAGCACAGAAAACAGAGAAACAGAACAGATTGTGCCTAAAATAAATGAAATAAAAAGAACTTTACAAGGAGATAAAGAAGGTGAAAACGCAGTGCAAATCAAAAGAGTCAGAAAGGGAGACAATTGGCCAACTGGAGTAAAGAAACTAAAATATCACTTGAGAAAATCTGAAAAGAGACCAGAACTAGTAAACGAAGTCACAAGTCAAACGCAATCTAAACAAACTTTGGCAAAAATAACTCGAAGAAGTCCAAGATTGAGAAATATAAACAGGAGATACAAGGCTCCTGAATGGACGTACGTTATACTCGAGGAATTTGAGTCCCTAGATCTGACTGATGATACAGAAGAAATTCATATTGTCCAGATTGATGAAAGCAAATTGAGGCCTCCTTAAAAACGAAAAGAAAAATAAAAACTGACAAAGAAAAGATAAGAGAAAAGAAAAGAAATTTTCTCAGGAACAAAAATGGCAGAAATTGAAGTGACCGGAAAACCAAAGTGTGGATTAAAAAGAAAGTGTTTTAGATTTTGTTATTGTAGTATTTTATTAGCAGCATTAGGATGGCTATTCCTAACAGTAGGAGTACCTTTGTTAATGAAAACGAGTGACAAGAATAGTACAGATACTAATGTTAAGGTAGATAGAATAAGAGAAACTGAAATAGAAATAGGGGTAGAAGATGAAGCAAACTATCATAATGAATTAGACTATAATACGTCTTCTAATGTGTTTATTAAATTGTTATTTCAATATGTTAGTACTATGGAGATTAATAACTGTTATGTGTGTATGAAGTTACCCTCATCAGTATCAGAAGGAATGACGTATCACCATATACCTTTAACTTATGGTGTGTCATGTAGTATTTTGTCAAGTTTATTTTATGCTACAGGAAACTTCAATATTTTTATTCAGATATAGATGTAGTATTTTCTGAATTACCTATTAGAAAGAATATGAATCCAGTAGCTAGTAGTAAAAATGCACAGTTTATGGGTGAATTTTTCATAACGATGAGTTCAATAGATTTAGTTCAGGCACATAAAGATAATCTAATATGTACATTAAGAAAAGAAGAAAAAGATTTTGGGGATTTAGTAGAAGAAAGGAGACAGGATTTAATAAAGAAAGCAACTGAACAGAAAACCCATGTACCTCCATGGGTTGAGAAGGAGGGAATCTATGCTAGTGGCAAGGCTCATGCTGCGATGTCCCTGGATTTTGTGAAAAGAGGGAAATTCTGCCTCCATAGATTAAAGACAGATTATAACAATAATTACATTGGTTCCAGTGAATGCGAACACAACTTCCTAATTTTAGGAGGGTGGGGACTAAAAGGGGGAACTGATCCTGTATTTCCAGGAATGTATTATGTTTGTGGGAGCAATGCCTATTATAGGTTACCTGCAAGATGGTACAGGAGCTGTTATTTTGGAATAGTTTTTCCAAAGATCTATCATGTAGATAAAATCAGTGGAACCAATGGAAATTCTAATGGACTAACACGTAGAAGAAGAGCTAGTTTTTCTGAAATTGTAGGAGACATTTTTAGTGCACTGATACCTTCAGTTGGAGTCATTCTGAATTCACAGAAAATTTGTAAGTTATCAACCATAGTTGATCGTCTTTCTACAGACACTGCAGGAGGATTCTTAATGATTAACACAGAAATGGTTGCAATCAGGTCTATGGTTTTACAGAACCGTCTCCCTCTTGACATATTGTTAGCAAAAAAAGGTGGAGTCTGTGGAATGTTGAAAGTTCAACATTGCTGCACTTATATTCCGGACAAGAGCAGAGAAATTAAAGGGTATATTGAAAACATTACCAGAATGCATAAAGACTTGAACCAACTGGAGGTTGACAGTGTGTGGGGAAGACTAACAAAAAGTATAACATCAATAGAGAAATGGTTTATTGGTTATGGGAAGGGTTTCCTAGGTCAAACAATAATACCATTAGTTATGATAATAACAGTAGTGATGATAATAATGATTACATATAAGTGTTGTAGAAGAGGTACGAAAGAGAAAGTACATTTTGAAAGAAAAGGAAAGGGACAGAAACGAAAGAGAAAATATGATGAAATACAGCTGGAAGAAATTAAAGGCAGATTATATAAGAAGATGAGAGATTTAGAAGGAAACGAGTTGATTGATGAAAAATTGAGAGGAGAAATTGAGAAAACTGAAAATGTTAAAGTTGGTATCTGGGATGGGATGGGTAATTTTGTGATGGCTTAAGATGCCATCAGAGAGGGGATTGATGGAGCAAGGGCTCGTAAACGAGACTTGTTCGGAAGCAATCTTTTCGTTTTAACTCGATAACGACTTACTAACAACGTGTTTGTAATTAATAACTCGCATTTAGAGAGAGACACGCGGGAAAATGAAGCTTGCCTATGTGTTTACTAACTGCGTTAACATGAACGAAGGACTAAACACACTTTAACAAGGCAATCTTTACTGCGCATGCGTCTACTTCAGCTACGTAGTATGACGTACTAATGCTTGGAGGGAAATTCTGGCGCTTGCGCAAAGAACCATAAAATGGCCGCTTGAAAACTCACATGCACAGCACCTGCTTGCTGGAATTAGAAAATAAGTTTTATACTAACACAAATGCAGAAAGAATAATAATAAATGGAATGGGTTAGAGTAGAGGTTGGTGGTATACAGTGAAACCATTTATTTTTGAGAATAACATTCCTTCTTTTGACTTTATTATTAGTGCACATTCGGGCCTGTCAAACTTGTCTGAATCAAGCCGACTGACGTAGCGCCACGCATGCGCACTGGCGAGAAAATACGAAAGGATGAGTAAGGACTTGTCACGCGTCCAAGGCCAGCGAAGATGTGCCCTGGGAACATGAGGGTGAAGAGTTCATATGAAGGAGCTTTATTCAGGAGATCGCTACATTTTGTATTAATAAAGTTTGGAGATGTATGGGAAAGGAAATGATTTAATAAAGTTTGAGGGGAGGAGTTTGAAACAATGGTTTAATGGAATAAGCGAAATGTAAGTATGGTGTGATGATTGTCCCCCTTGCCTATCCAATCAGAGTTAGTATTTTGCGAAACTGAAACATTAATGGGTGGTACATGGTTATGGAAGGGTATAATTGAGGTAGTTTTAGTTAGTTAGGTAGAACTGGGTGTGCTGATGGTGCGGAGCTTTACAGGAGCACAGAAGCAGAGCTCGGGATGCTGTCGTGCTGGGGGGTGGTGCTGATGCAGTGAGACGTTGATGAAGAAAATTGAATGCAGAACCATCTAATTAACTTAATTGGGTTAGAAAGAAGATCACGGAAGAACCACGAAGAGGAAGAGAGTGTCAGAGAGGGGTGCGACGCAGTCGTCGGTATCTAGAGAGGTGCAGTATCCTGTCATATTCCTGTCCTGAAGTCTTTGTCTCCTGATCTGTCCCGGGGACCCTTACCAGCCCCTTGGCCAGGGGGTTGGTCTTCACACCATACTTGGTAATTATAAAATTCATCGTTTGATAGATGTTCTTCTCTCTCTATCCTCTTCTTTCTGAGCATAGTTGTTGTGTGGATCTGAATTGCTATTGAAATTTTGATTGAATTGACATTCTTGCGAATGAGGGTGTTTGTATTGAAACGTTGAGATGGTTCACACTTACATGATTTAGATAAAGATTTTAAAACTTCCCGAGTCTGTGATTATTTCATTTAATCAAGAAATGTTTAATAAGTTATGTTAATTATCACCATTAACTAGTTCCACCTAATGGTCCATTGACCAGAGGAATGAACTATTTGATCAGTGAAAGGTTTAGTTAGGGAAAGAAATAACTAGATCTTGAAGTATGAAAATCATAAAACTAAAATGTTCCAGCGGTCTACTTGGTGTTTAGTGGAAGCGAGTTGTATGGGCCCAGGTGAGTATATGGTAGTGGAGTATCTGTTGCTAGTACGCCGCTGGATCAGTACAAAATGGCTCTGTCAATGATGCAGGCACTTTCACACTGCAGTATAAAGCCTTAAATAAAAGCAGCACAAACGATCAAAGTGGAAGGAGCACTCTGCAAGGACGAATACAACAAACACAAACCATGAAAGATGGTTCCCCTTCAAGCCAAAGATCACTGTGACCTTCTTATTTCGTTCTCTGGGCTGTAAACCCAAACATCTTGTGGTCCCACCCAGTGTTGACTTAGATAAAAAGTAGTGATAAAGATTGTGCTTTAAACTTTTCGGGGCTCCAGGGGCAAGGCAGGCAGCCAAGTGTCTCACAATACATTTCAATTCAGCCACAACTTTTCTTCAGTGTACAAACAAGAGTCTGGCCTGGCATCTTGCTCGCAGGTTTGGGTTCTGCTGTCCTTTGATGCAGGGATGTGTGTGGCATTCGCAGAAACGAGTGTGACATCTTCATGCATGTGCTTCTGGTACGGAAGTTGGTTAATATTGAAAAGGTCTTGTCATGGCTGCCCTCCAGTCTTCAAATGTGGACCTGGGCCCGTCCAGGCCTCTTTATTGAATCCCCACAGCTCGTAATTTATTCCCGCAGTATTATACCATCTGGAAGGTATGACTGTAAAAGTATTTATTGCTAACCTAGGGACCACTTGCTTTTCATAACATATAGTCACGAAGACTTCATAACTCTTACTCCTCTGCGTGGTGATTGGAACAATGGCTGTCATGAATGAGCCAGAACCACTGAGCTAACAACAGAAACAGTCCATACCATTGTTCTTTGCAAAGGAATAGCAATCTCAGTGCTGTGGGTGTTTGTATATTGAAAATATGTTTGCAAACTTGAGTCATATACAGAAGAGGTAGCACATAGGTAGCAAAAGTGGGTGCTTATTTCCCACACACATGGATTCTTGCACCACTGCAATGCATGTTGTACCTGGTGTGGGGGACAGGGGTGTGTGTGTGTGTGTGAGAGAGAGAAGGAGGTCACATACACTACTTAAGCAGGTCTTACATCTATTCTTGCTGCTAGAGAAACTTGAATTTGCTGCTGCACACGCAGTGATCCTGTTCTGTGGTATTGGTGACCATCTTTTCAGAATATATCTGTGAAAAAGGTTGGCACTATCTAGCGCAGGGGAGTAAAAAGAAGTAAAAAGGAGCAAAGGTTGAATTGGGGTGGTGAGCACACGGTGCAAGTGCGATGGGAATGCAGCGGTTAAGAGGGGAAAGCAGTGTGCAAGACATAGAGAGCTGATGATGCAAGGTGGGGGGTGCAGGGTGCAAGGAGTGAGGGCACAAAGGGTACAAAAATGTAGAGAGTGCATAGTGCAAGGTGGTGTGGAGGGCAGGGTGCAAGTTGATGGGGAGCACAGATTGCAAAGGGGTGGGGAGCAAAAGGTGCAAGAGGAGAGTTCAAGCTGCAAAGAGTGAAATAAATCATGAACACAGGGTGCAATGTAGTGGGGACTGCAGATTGGAAGGGGTGTTTGAGCACAGTGTACAAGAAGGACTGCAGGGTGTAAGGAGAGGTGAAAGCAGGCTGCAAGGAGGAATGCAGTGTTTAAGGGGGAGGGCAAAGTGCATGGGCAGTAGAAGGACAAGTGTCAATGGCAGAGGTAACACAGGGTCCAAGGGGGGCCACAGGGTGGCGGTAGAGAGCAGGGAGCAAGGGGCGTGCATGATGCAGTGAGGGTGCTCGCGGTGCAAGGGGGCCCAGGGTAATACGGGAACGGAGGGCCCATTGAGTGTCTAGGTTGCAGAGAGGGAGCATAGGGCACAAAAGGGGAGTGCAAGGTACAAGAGAAGTGTGCAAAGTGTAAAGTAGAGCGTAGGATGAAAGAGCAAGAGCAGGGTGCGATGAGGCACACAGACTACAAAGAGAAGAGCAGGGAGCACATGAGTGGGGAATTCTAGGGTACTCTGGCTGGGATCTAGGAAAACAAGCAGCACAAGGTGTAAGAAAAAGCACAGGGTGCAGGCAAGTGCAGGAAGCCTGGATAGCACATGTTGCAGTTAGAGTGGGCAGGTGCATGGCGGAAGGCAGAGTGCAAGCTTCCCCTACACACACACAATAGGTACTGCTCAGGCTGGAGAAGTGCATACTTTTCAAACAACTCCAGATCAGGTGCTAAACAGCTGCCAGTAGGGAAAGCCTTTCCTGCACATGCAGAAATGTTTAAATACAGACAGCAGTATTGTAAACACTTCTCTCACACACAGAACATGTGCCAGATGGGACTCAATATTACACATTTTTCTTTCACATGCAGGATAGGTAGCACATGGGCATACTGTAAGCTTCCGTTGTACACACAGAACAGGCTCCACATGGGCATTAGCAGTGCTGCCATGCATAAAGAACTGCATCCTTGTGTGCAGCAGCAGTGCAAGCCACTCATAAACACAAAGGGAGCAGATTGGAGGCCCAGTACTGCAGAGTGGTGGCCATCTCCTCACAGTGAGGCAGACTCAGCACACTTATAGAGGCCCTATGATGTGGCAAGAAGGATCATCCAGCCAGGAGCCACAGAGATCAGCCTGAGTCCTACACTCATAAGTGGACCGTCAGTGAAGAAACAGAAAGTAGTCAGGTGTCGGATAGGTGCCTCGATGCTCAAGAGCACCCACCTATATAATTTTGTGGTCTTGGAGTTTTGTTATTGGCCAAGTGGTGTGTTGTTAGTCACTACTTAACCTGTCTAAGGGGGAGTCTTTGACCCTATATTAAACAATTATGTTTTTCTAAATGTTTTTGGTGTTAATAAGTCTTCCTGACAGAATCATTCTGGAATCTTATACATAGTAGACCCAGATTATGAGGGTTACCGGGTCCACCTAGTGTACATTTAATTTGGTGCATAAGAACAGCAGCGGAGGGTTGGGGGGTGGGGGGACAAGAAGTCATGTGCTTATGATGAGGGTACAAGTAGAGGTGCCTGTCACCTTCTATCATGCCATAGAAGCGGATCCCAACAAGAGTCCATTCAGACTGAGTCTGTCAGATTTCATTTATATAGTTTTATGGGGCAGACCACAGACCCAATGAGAGGGACAGAGGCAGGTATCCAGTGAGAACCAGATTCTCTGTCTTGTGCCCCATATAAGGAAGCACGGTTGGAGATACTGCTTACCGCTTAGTTTGGTTTGAGCATGGTGTTGTTACTTTATACTAAGGATTCCTGTGATAGAACAGGAAGGATTCTTAGATTGCACTATTTTGCATATGTATAAATGAATGTCATGCACAGGGTATTAGACTTCTATTACGTGCAAACAAATTGCTAATGAGGAACAACAGAATGTTAACATTGTTGGTTGTCGTGCAGTCAATCAGAAACTACAACTCATCTTTAAAAAGAAAGCTTATAGTGAGGAAGCTTGAGGTAGTAATAGTGTGTGTGTATATCTTTATATAAATATATAGATACATGCATACATTATACATATTTATTGAAAAAACAAAGGTTAAAGTGATGTTATAGCTTGATGATGCAATAATATAAAAATGTTTAAAGAAAATTCACAAGTTATACTTTACTGATCTAACTTGTGCCCCCCACCATGCACTGCTTATGACCTAATATTACCATATTACATCAGTCATGACATGTTAAATAGCATCTCAAATGACATCATTGATGACATCAATGAACACATCACTAATGACATCATCCAATGGATATGACAGTTTGCTTTAAGCTTTTCATACAGGAAGGTATTCAGCAAGTTCAGGGCCGACTACTCTATTTGAACAGGGGAGCGTCGCCCCATTTAGTTGCCCCAGAAATGCCCAAGAGACGAAAAATAAAATGGTAATGAAGTTAATAAGTGAACAGAGTGTCAGGACGGGGCGGGGCCTGCTGAGTGGCAGCAGTGGTAGGCTTATTCTCACAAGGAGGGACAGGGGCTTGGAAGGTCCAGCATACAGGCCCCAGACAGCTATGAAAAAAGCAGGGTATGCTGTTCCTAGGTGGAGTGGAGGGAAGGAGAAGGAGAGGGGAGGATCTATTTGATTAAACCAGGTGTTCGTAAGGAGAAAGGAGAGGAAAGAATAGCTCCAATTAGGAGCAAGGGCCCTCACACACCCCGGAGGGTGTCATGCTTCATCATTGACAGCTCATCGTTGGGCCGGCACTGCAATGCCCAACGGGCCCGAAGGGGGGCTCTGTACCGGAGGTCTTCTCTAGTTGCCAATGTGAAGCTAAAAGATAATATTGGGGCATATGTGTAGTGAGTAGAAGTGGGAGAATGTGAGTGTGATTTAAAAATGGCTACAGTAATCCCAAAAATTATTTTGTTCGCTGGGTTCCTGTGCTATGAGTAAAAAAACCGACTGGAAAGTCGCGGCTGAGGAGGGAAAATTATACCCGCTTCAGCTCGGGTGATGTATAAGGTGTGCAGGAGGTCAACATATTTTATGCCCTATGTAGTCCAAGCAGATCTAGGCATTTCATCAGGACCGGGGGATCCTCATCTACTCTAAGGGGAAGGAATGGGTGTGTGTAAAGAGAGGTCACGTCCCCTATAGTGTGGACTCGTGCTGTAGTCCGGTATGAAAGTGAAAAATTGATTAAACCAGGGTAAAGTGATCTATACCTTCTGGAAAAACACCTAGAAGGAGGGGTCTAGTGGCCCCAGCTGTGACATCCAGGGTACTCGCTAAATGGCGAGAGGAGCAGTACTCGATGCGAGATGCTCCGTAGTGCGGGAACTACCCGCGTCTCGATGTCACCGGGAGTCGGACAGACCTCCCAGGTGTTTTTCCAGAAGGTATAGATCACTTTACCTGGTTTTAATCAATTTTTCACCAGGTGCAGACACCCACCCAGGTGCAGACATTTTTCTTGTTTTTTTAACATTTTTTGCTACTGTACATCGGTACTTCCATGGCACTGCAGCTGAAGCTCCAAAAGTGGTACCGTGAGGCAGCACACGCTTCACTTGTTGAAGCTTGTGTGGTCTCACAGTACAATGTAACCCAACACTCAATTTTCTTTTTATTTGCCCCACAAGCGCCAGGAGGTCACCAGGAGCCAGGGGTTCAGGGTACCTCTTCCATGCACCCTTGTATCTAAATTATTTTTCTAAACATGGACACCGGGGTCCTACTCCTGAAATGGCAGAGGCATTATTTTTCTTCGTGGGGTGACCAGTCAATCTCACTCACACAGGATTGGTATCGATCTTGTGGGACCAATGAAGGGCAACTAGGAAGAAAGCGTTATCGGCCAATCAGAATGCTTTATTTTTTACATTTGCGGTACCACATGAGTCCCTCTGGAATCTTGCAGGACCAACCGTCCAATTATCGCTATAATTTAAATAATAATTTCTTGAAAACAGCTGAACGGATTTACACCAAATAAGTAAAGATCTAACTTTCTGTCAAATTTGGTGTCATGCTCTTCCACCGTGTTTTCTGCATTGCTTTGCAAAATTGCCTATGAAAATGAACATGGGAAAATTACACTTTAGGACCACCTGTTTTTTTCAGCTCCTACTTGACGGACCAACCCAAAACTTTACACACATAAGGAGTGTATATTCACGATTATATATAACCCTCAATAACAAGTTGTTTTTAATATATCTCTTGTTTTGCAGACATACTTTATCAACAGAAGAGATGAGCCAAAGTGGTGGAGTCCTGTGTCTCTGTATCACTTGTCCCATTCCACTGTCCCCTTTTCTACCACTGACCTTCATATTCCTGTGTATGTGGTTTCTGGTGAGAATGATGGGGTGGTGAGGGATGTAAAGGATCATTGCTCCCATTGGACCCCACACACAAGGTTAGTGCATCCTACAACCCACAGTCAATGAATAGCTGAAAAGTGATTCCCCAGCCAGAATTATAATGCGTTCCCCCAAAAAATCTAACCTCACCACATTTAAGCACTATCTATCACACTGTGTGGGCCTGATTTGGAGTTTGGTGGACTCCTTCTCCATCTCAAGTGTATCAAGTGCCACAGAGTTCCCTGTGGACAAACCTGAGGTCAACCCACCTTATTTGGAGATTGTGGATCTTACGCTTTCTGTCGATGGAGCACTCTGTGGCTCCATCGACTTAAAGCTTCTTCCAACGGCCCAAAATAGTAGAGGCCGTTGGAGGAAGGACATTACACCACCCACCCTATTTACAGTAATGTCTTTTTTCTGTGTCTGTTACTGCCAGGAACAGAAATAAGCAAAAATGATCCACACACCCAGTGAGAATGCTCACAGCAAGTGTAGGTCATTATTTTTTGGTTTTAAAAAACAAGCATCGCTTTGGAAATTTGCTTATGAAAAACAAAAACTTTGAAAAAGTTTGGTGAACATCCACCAAAATAAGTGGCAGCTATACACCAAATATTTTCTACATTGAAAGGACCCTCAAAGATCGTGGCTCCTTTCAATGTATAGAGATGACCACTGAGTCAGCATCCATCTCTAAATTGGAAGACAGTAGTGAATCAGGGTGGCAGAGGTAATGACCTCCACCACTTTGATAGTCAGAGTACTGCCAGCCAAACCTCAAATCAGGCCCTACAAGGGGTGTGACCTGTCAAGATGGCCAACAGGACGCAGTTGTGGGTGGCTTCCAACCTGAAACTATCTAATCCTGCAAAATCCTGCTGCTGCTCAACAGCAGTGGCAAGAAGAATTTGGTGCACTGGGGCCCCTGCCATCTGCAGGCTCGTAAAACTGCATAAGGGGAGGCCAGAACCATGGATGGAGGCGAGCAGCACCAGGCCAGCCATGCTAAGGCCTGGCATGGACTAGATGAGCCATAGGAGCTGTGGGCATGAGCCTCATTGGCTGCTGCTCTGGGGGGGCCGAGTGCCAGTAACAGAGAACGTGCAGTGGGTGGTGGTCGGCCACCTGCTTAAAGGTTGAGCTCTGTTGGTCCTGCCTCACGGGGTTGCTGGAGCAGGAGTTCCCCATGCAGGACCCAGGACAGGCGCTGGCCGGTAGAATGAGCAGCAGAGAGTGGGTGTAACGGCCCTGGATGTGGCACCAAGGAGGGGGTGAAGGGCCACGCACTGCTCCGAAGGAGCATCAGACTGGTCTCGGCCGGGCGCTACCACTTCAGGCTTGCGACTACTGGGCCCCCAGTGGACCGAGGGTGACCCGGCTGTGGGCAGGCGGGCCTGTGGGCATAGGCTTTGGGCTACAGATGTGGATCCAAAAGGGAATCCCCTGCTGGGATCCTGGAACCAGGCCAGATGGGCCAGAAGGTGGGGATATGAGGCCTGAGTGATGGGAGCCCATCTTTGACCCCACAGAGGAGGCTGGAAAGCCTCAGAGAGTTGACGCACACCAGAATAGAATGGTGGTTTCTGCCAGGGAGGAGCACTGGAGTGCAGTGCTCTCATGCAGTGGTTGGGAGGAGTGCCCCGGTGATTGGCCCTGGCTTCAGTGGCATGAGCACCTGACAGTGCAGCATTTGGCCTGGTGAATGAGGGCCCTGTCTGGTATGAACCCGACGACGATAGTGGTTCTTGAGCCTTGTTGCAATGTCTGTGATCCTGGGGGCTCCTGTTGTGTCCTCATCACACCTTGGCAGGCCCCGATACTGACCTGGGCAATGCTTCTGGGACACCTGGTGTCTGCCGGACCCGGTCCTAGTGGGCATGGGGGAAACTTTAGCGCTGCGGGAGCAGAGCACTTGTGGGGTCTGTGCTGTAGCTCTCAGGTACTTGAGCCATGGGGAAGCAGAAGCCTGCACATTTGTAGTCCGGTAACACCATCATGCAGTACTCCACACTTAGGCAGCTATCCCAGATGATCACCCAGCAGGGTGGCACGGACTCCAGTGGTGTGTTCCCAGTGTGCGAGGTGGGACCTTTGTGACCTGAATTGCTGGCAGCTCTCCAGGGCCCCCGAATGGCACTTGAGCAAAAAATTGAGACAATCTCTATAGATGTCTAATAACTTAGAGCCGATCTGCGGAAAGTGGTTGACAAGGTGACAGTGGCAGAGAGCAAAATTGAGAGTCTGCAGGAGGATGTTTCCACCCTCAAACAACAAATGGGCAAGATGACTACTGTTACACAGGAGTTGGAGTTCAAGGTGGAAGATGCAGAAGTCCGCTCCCACTGCAATAACATTTGGGTGCTGGGGTTCCCAGAGAGGGTATAGGGCTCTTCTGCAGAGGTATTCCTGGAACGATGGGTGTGACAGCAACTCCGGCCACAGGGCCTTTCATATTTCTTTGTGGTGCAGAGCGCTCACAGGGATCTGGTGCCAGCCCCTCCACATGGCTCCCTTCTGAGGACCATCTTTGCTAAAATTCTGAACTACTGAGATAGGGATTGTAGATTGCGAGCTGCCAGAGAGCAGGAGGTGCCTTTGTTTGACAACAATAAAATAGTCATATATTGTGACTATACTAGGAAGGACCAGGAGCAGGCGTAAATTGTTCCTTGCTGTATCCTTCAAAACTGAAAGTCATTTCTCAGAGAAAAGTGCATTTCTTTGAACATCTGGATGAGGTCTGGGAGTGGCTGGAAATGTGGGACAAAACTCCGGCTCGGTGGCTGGGTGGTTCTGTTCCTGGTTCCTGGAGGGGTTGGTCCCACGGGGGAGTCTTCAGAGGTTGACAAACTGGTTTCACCCGGAGTTACAATTCAGAAGGATATTACTATGCAGCTGTTGGTTGCTGTTGTCCCAAAATCACTTAAGGGGTGCCTGTGGCTCTCCCTCAGCCAGTATGGTCCCAGACCCGCCATATGTCACTGCAGACATTGTAACAAAAACAATGTTAACTGATTTGATGCCGAGCTAGTCCCAATAGCATTTTCAAGCTTAACTTTATTATGTGACCTTGACCTGGGGGACAGGGGATCGATGGTCCAATGCATGCACATTGTGAAGCAGCCTGTAGTTGGCATGATGTGAGGCACTTGGTGGCATAATTTGGCTTTCTGATGTGTGTATGCCTGTATAAGAGCGTTTTTGCTGGGTTTACACTCCTCTATGGTCGTCACTGTATTGACTGTGACGGGGTGGCACCAGTGCCACTTATGGGGGCACGAGTGGTCTAATTGCACTGGGTGGTTGGGATGGGAGTCATAGGTTCGGGTTTCTGTCCCTGTTGGACGGGTAGGGGAGGCTGTGTTGGTCCTGGCACTTGATCAGGGTGGGCTTACTTAGGTTCAATATTTCACTATGTTTGTGAGGGTGTTTATTGTTGTGGTTACACTGTTACAGAGTGCGTTGTTCCAGCCAAGTCAGGTTGTAACAGTACTGCAGGGCATGGGAGTGAATCCTGCACTCCTGAACTGCACATATGGGAGATGAGTACAGAATTTTGACATGGAACATTCACGGGTTGGGGTTGTACATTAAGCAATATAGGGTACTCTCTTTCCTGAAGTGTCACAAAAGTAGCATATCCTATCTACAAGAGATGCTGAGGCTGAGCGTGGTGAAAACGTGGAGGGGCAGATATATCACGGATCATACTCTACGTCTGCCAGGGGAGTGCTGGTTTGGGCGGCTTCTGGAACACCGTTTTACCTAACCTATGTAGAGGCTGATGTTGAGGGTTGAAATATGTACCTTCAAGGTATGTTGGATGGGAGGCCAAATCTCTGATCAACACATATGCTCAGAATATGGATGATCCCAAAAATGTTTCAAAATAAAAGATCTGGTTAGCCAGCATGCGGATGTACCTCTACTGTGGTTAGGGGGCTTCAACTGTGAATTAGATGGGGAACTAGACAGGCTGCTCCCTCGTCCAAGACAAAACCCCGAATGACGACAGCCTTGTAGGAGGTGATGCACAACCTGGGGCTTTCAGATGCCTGGCATACACTTAGACTACTGCACAAGGCGTACACATGCCACTCCCTTACTCATAATACCGTCAGTAGCCTGGATAGAGTATTGGTAGCTGGGATCCCTCATAACAAGCTGGTGACTGTGTTGTATTTGGCTGAGTTCTTGTCTGATCATACCCCCGTTTGTTGCATGTTGAAGTGGGGTGAAGCTGTGGCACAGGGTCCTGTGTGGAGATTCCCTGTGGATGTCCTCTTGGATGGGAAGGGTAAGGAGGCGCTGTCTGAGGCACTGACTGACTACATGGGGCATAATTGGGGCACAACACATTACAGGGCCACCGAATGGGAAGCCATAAATGCCGCATTGCGGAGGCAGTCCATGGGGCTGACGTGTGGGAGGTGGAGACAATTGCAGAAGGAGCTACATAGAGATGAGGCTGGTGTGGCCGATTTGCAGGTGTAGGATTTGTCCAATCCAGAGCTCCAGCAGTAGATGACGTTTGTGAGCTGTTGGATTGCGGGCACGTGGGACAGGATGGATAGGTACACTCTGGAGCAGTACCGCCAGAGGTTGCTTTGTGAGGGCACAAAGTCAGGCAGACTTTTGGGCTGCATCTTGCATAGGGAGGCGGCCATTACCCAATATCCCACTTAATTACTGTGGATGCGTGGCAGTGCTTTTTCAGGCTGCCGTTGTGGCCACCTTTCAGCAGCATTTGGAGGGGGTCTATAGGGGAACTCGCATAGCACTGTTGACCAGACTAAAGCTTTCCTTGGGCGTGTTGATCTCCCATGGGTTAACAGGGATTTGGTTGTAGACTTTGACTGGGACATAACCCTAGGCGAGTTACGTGGGGCACTGCCGATGCTCCCTAAGAATAAGGCTCCTGGGAGATGGATTCCCGGCAAAATTCTATCAGTACTTCTCAGCTGCTCTCACTCAGGGGCTTCTCGAGGTGTTCCTGGAAGCCAGAGAGACAGGAGCTCTGCCTACGACCATGAGGGAAGGGGATATTTGTAGGTTGCCAAGGTCAGGTGGGGATAGGTCGGACCCAGCAGCATACCAACCGCTCACAATGATTAACAAAGGCATGAAGGTTCTATGTAAACTCCTGGCCGATTGCCTGAGCCCTGTAATGAGGGGCCTGGTGCACGAAGACCAGTGCGGGTTTACCTTGGGTCGCAATACAGGGATGAATTTTAGGAGACTTACGCATGTGCTGCATGAGGTAGAAAGGTTGGGCGAGGAAATGGCGCTGGTCTCCACTGACATAGAAAAAGCTTTTGATACTGTGGAGTGGGGGTGCATGCTTGAAGTCATGTGGATCATGGGTTTTTTGCTGCACTTTTGGGCGTGGGTCCAATTACTCTACACATGTCCCAGCACCAAAGTCCCGACGGGGCAAAAACGGTTGGGCAGCTGGGAATTGGGGAGTAGGACTCTGCAGGGTTGCCAGCTGTCACCCATATTGCTAGCCTTGGCATGAGAGCCCATGGCAATTTGGGCCCGATGGGTAATGTATGACAGGGGCATAGACATGGGATAGACGGAGAACATGTTGTCGGTGTATGCAGATGGTGCTCTGCTCTATCTCACAAGCCCAGAGAGTCCCTTGGGTTCTTGCTGTGACTTTTGGACGAGTTCGGAGAAGTGTCTGGTCTGAGAATGAATTGAAATAAATTGTTGCTGTTTCCATTGGCGGCATTGATGAGGACGCCGGTGGACCATCTCTCTGATATTGGGCTGAGGTGGGAACTTGGCAGTTTTTGATATTTGGGCATGACGGCTACTCATACAAAAGAAAAGCAGTTGCAACAAAATATTGGTAAGGTGCTGGACTCGCGCTCTTCGGTGGCATTTTAGAACACTTTGCCACTATGGCTTATGGTTAGAATAGCCGTTTCTAAGATAGTGCTTCTCCTGCCCTGTCATTATACTATTCAGAATTCTCTGTGACTGTTGCCTTCTAGCATGTTCAGACGCTGGATTCCATTCTTACCTCCCTTCTCTGGGCTGGTTAGTAAAGCAGGGTCACTCTGATGATGAGTTATGAGGAAGGAGGGCTGGAAGTGCCGCAGATGGAGTATTACTATTTTTCCAGTCCATATGCAGCATGCTGCCCGACAGCTGGCTGACGTCAGTAACTGGAAAAAATAGTTGCTGGCGGGTTTAGTCAAGGGGGCTGAGCTTCCGGCATTGCTGATGGAGTGATCTGGTATATCAGTGGAAATACCATATGCCATTCAACAGACTGTGTGTGCATGGCAGAGGCTGGTGACAGTGGTGCTTAAGATGGCGCCCATTCACCGCGAAATACAGACATTGATTCTTGTTCCTCTCCGGCCTATTGCAACCCATATGTAATTTCAGGCATGGCATGATGGGGTCTGTGAATTGCTTGGGGATCTATATCCCAATGAGCAATTTATCTCCTTTGAGGATGCGCAGGCTGAATTTGGGGTGGGAACCGGTCACTTTCTTTAATTAATATGCAGGCCTGACAGCGATCTCTAGGCAAACCTGGACCTCTTTCCCTGCTGAACCAAAGTCGTCCAGCATATTGGGGAGCATGCTGGCCTATGGCTCGGGAAGGCACTTAGTGCCATTGCTGTATAAAGCCATGATGGCAGATATCACCCTTCGGCCTCTGCGGGCCCGGCAAGCATGGGATACTGATTTGGTCGACCGACTCTCTGATGTGGACTGGGCACGTGTCTGAGCCCTCTCGAGGACAGTTTCCAGCAATGCTTGCTTCAAATTAATTCATTTTAACTTTCTCCACCGTACCTATGTGATGCTATTGGCTTTAAGTCGGATATTCTGAGATCGATCGTCTGCCTGTCCTCAATGCAGCTGTTTGGGGGTGGATTTTAAGCATATAGCCTGGGGTTGCCCCCGGTGCGAGCCTTATGGATCCGGGTGATTGATAAACTTACTTTCACCATGGCGTTGTGGGGCACTCTTACACTACAGTTCTGTCTTCTGGGGAACATTTGCAGGCCCAAGGAGCATTAAATAGATTACAAGTTTCTGCAGCTGGCCTTGGTGTTGGCCATGAGGTGGGTGGCTATCACCTACATGGGGCAGAGAGCCCCGTCAGAGCAATTCTGGAACAGGGATGTGGCTGAGTGGTCGTTGGCAGAGGAGCTACATATGCAGCGTAGTAGGAGGGCTGAAAAACTTCAGGATGACCTGGATGTTTGGTAGGGGTGGGCAGAATTTTTTATTCCACCAGCGGAATTGGAGGAATTTAGTAATTCTGCTGTACTCTTGTAATGCGGAATTACTAATAAATTATGCCTCTCCTGAGGCTGAATTGATCAGCACTACCATGTAAAAGTCACTTCTGTAAATAAAAACTACATTTCCCTTCATGCAAAGAACAAGGGATGAGACAGGAATCACAAGGGATTCTGGGATAAGTAGTTTGGATTGACTTTTCACACTAAATTGACTTGGCCCTCGTCTAGAACATCATTTCCCACAAGTTCCATAATGCGGTCTGCTCCACGACTTGATTTGTGGTCCGACTCTCTAAAATGGCTGCTTGGGGAAGAAGGGAATGGGCAGCAGGGAAAGGTAAGGTGATGAGTGCTAGTGGGTTAGGGTGGCGTGCAACACTGAGACTGGGGGCGAGGAGTCATCCGCTGGTGTGCATGGTCGAACTTTAGGGACTTAGGGTTTTTTTTTGCAGATTTATATAGCGCAAACTCGACCCAAAGTTATTGGAGCACTTTACATGAGCACCAGTTACGTTACACAAGGACACATTCATTTTTTGGTAGGCACTGGGAGATTAAGGGTCTCATTATGATGTCGGTCAGAAAGCATTCCAACGACTCCTTGTTGGAATCGTTACCGACCGACTCGGGTTCGGGGAGTCCGACCAACCGATTGCAATGGATCCGAACACTGTTCGGTCGGACACCCATTGACTTCAATGGGAGCCTGTGTTCCGACCGACAACACTGGCTCCCATTGGAGAAAGGAGTGGTTGCCGAAAACCTTGCACCCTGTGGCGGGCAACCCATGGTGCCTGCCACACTGTGCATGGTTGGAAAGAGTGGTCCCATGGTTACCCCCACAGGCCCCGACCAGAGGCCCAGGTGGAGGGGGGCCTGCTACGGGCCCCCAAAGTCAGTTTCCGACAGCCGCTTCGTGTTGGACAGACTGATTCGGAAAGGCTGTCCGAATCTGACATCGGAATACGTTGGTCGGAAACGTGGTCCGTAGACCTGTACGATTCTGCTCTGACCGACTCGGAGTCTCCGAATGCCGGTCAGAACCGAGTCGGACAGACCGAACAGTTACCTTCTATCGTAATCGGTCAGTCGGAAATGTTTCCTAGTCGGTCGGAAACATGGGTTCTAACTCGGGTTAGGAAGATCTGAATGCCATTCGGAGCCTTTCCGACCGACATCGTACTGAGGCCCTGAGTGATTTGCCCAGAATCACAGGATGCTGAGCAGACACAGAGGCTCGAACCTGGTTCCTCAGCTCCAAAGTCGGCAGCTCTGACCGTAAGGCCACATCCTCTCAAAGACAAAGCAGAACAATTGTGGCCGAGGTCATTGATTTCTCATAGAGCTTTGGGGGTGTGGTATGCTTTGGCGGGAGAGGTAAAATTACTATGGCAAATGGCATGGTAGTAATTTAAGGTCAACAGAGAGATGCTGAACAAATACAAAACTAAGGAAGTCATTGGGAAACCATTTGTAAGCGACTTTAATTTTTAAAGTTACCCAGCAAGCGAAAATTTGTACTGCTGACGATCACTTAATGGATCCTGCCCACATTGACAGCGTCCCAGCTCTCTAGATCACAGAGTTCTGTTGTGGGGTGCAGCAATATGTTAGCTGGAATAAGTTGTATTGAGTTCCTACTTAGACCCACTGTAGTTTTCCCTTATTTTAGCCTAACTGCATGTTGTAGGCCACATTTGTTATTCAGTTCTTCTGCTGGGATTCAGTCTGAACATTTCGTATAAGGTCAAACGACATTGTGCTCTGTTTTTCTGTGCTCTGTAAAGCAAAATCTCCTAACATACAGACACAACAAAAGTGCAGCTGCTGTTTTACAACACAACACTTCTTATCATATAAACCGAGACGTGACCTTTGAAAAAGAGAGAGGAGGATTCTTGCAGAAGGAAAGGTCCGGGAACGGACGAGCTAGCTTTGTGCAACCTGAGATGCAGACAAGCAAACTACAAATGCCAGGTATGGTGGCCGGTTCTAATCCCAGAGATCACTGATATATCACTGTGCTCACGTATTGCGGATATATCATTCGCCATGGTAGGGTTATTCATTGTTTACAGTTTACTCATAATGCTGATTACTCTGCTCAGTTGCATAGGTTTTCTAATTGCAGCACAGTTGCTTCATGATAGAGCACAATAGTTTCAATAAATATTGTAAACTTTCCTCGTGTCTTTCATTTGTTTATTATGGACATGCATGAGTGAGAAAACGAAAGGTAACGATCTGTTTCCACTGTTCCCGAGGGGACTAGAGAGTTGTGTTCTGGGATGCCTATTTATCTGTTACTCTGGGAAGGTTAGGAGGGCAGGTAAGGCACTATGAGTTATTCGGATTTGGGCCCATAGGTACTAATGTGGTATGCTGACTCAGTCCCTACATTCTGGCGTCCTGTGATCCCAGGCATAGTTCTGTTTCCAAACAGAGTCCCTGCAACAAAATTGTGTGTCCCGGATAGGGTAAAAAAGAAACAAGTGCCGTCTTTCAAACCTTCTAGAGCTGTCAGATGCAGGTAGGGGAGGGGACAAGCAGGAGTGAGCAGGATACAGCTGAGCAGCAGAGAAGGTTGTAATAGGAGCAGAGGGAGTGTTGAGGACAAGCAGACAACATTCTGATCTGATGTCAATATACAAAAAGGCCAAATCAATACAACCTGTCCAGCCATAGTTGGGAGCAAAGGTGCCTGACAGAATCAATGTCCTGTGAAACAAACAGCCACCATGACTATGAGCAGTGTAGCGGTATCGCATGAGATGGGAAACAGGTCACATGTGCACCATGGGCCTCCTGCCTGTCTCTTCAGATAAAGCTGCTCTTGAAGAGTCAAATCTATGCTGTGCTCTGTGGCTGGAAAACACTGGGAGCGAGAAAGCAAAACACTGCCATCATTCAAAACGATGCATGCAGCTCTTCCGTTCCTGTTCATGTAAGATAGCTCCGTAGTTTAGGCTCCTGAAGTAGAGATCTGTGTGAAAAATGCACATCAGTTGTTCAAGTACTGATGCGGCCAGCTTAGCCTTTCATTAGGAGTGGGTGGAACTCCATGGAATCTCACTTAGTTTTATGTAGCTCTGCGGAATTCTGCAAAGTAAAACTGTGAGTTCCGCCCACCCCTAATGCGTAGGCAGCCTTGTGTGACAAATTTTTGAACCATGACGATTTCCAGTTAAGCTATGAGAGTCCTCACACTGAACTGTAAATGTGCCACTAATTCAACTGTATCTGGCTCTGCAAGGTCGTCTCCATATGCTGTGTTACTGTTATGGTATAAGGTACTTGTCTCCTGTAAAACGCTTTTGATATAACAATGGAATGTCTTATATAATTATATTGTACTGTGGCCATTGTTGAAAGTGTTGCATGGTTGCTTGCAGTTGTTAACCTGAAAATGAATTAAAAAAAAAAATCAGGCCCTATGTTTCCACATACATGATTGATTGTTAACAACTTGGTGAACAAACCTTGGCTAGGGTCATTGTAACTGTATGCCAAAAAAATGGTTACATTTTATTTTCATCCTAACTCAGCATTTTTCACAGTTCTACAAGAACAACAATATAAATCTGTAACAAAATGCTACATAAATCAATCAATCAACTAGGATTAGTTAGAGCGCTGCTTATCACCCCAAAGGGTATCCAGGCGCAGGGGAGGGGGGGATGCTGCTGCTGAAATGAGTTAGTTGAAAAGCCAGGTCTTTAGGTCCTTCCTGAAGTCCTGCAGGGTGGGGGAAGTACGGAGGTTGAGTAGGCAGCCCTTCCAGGACTTGGCCGCCAGGTGTGAGAAGGCACAGCCATCGCTCCTGCTTCTGTGGATGCAGGGGGTGTGAGCCAGGAAGAGGGATGAGGAATTAAGTATGTGGGTAGGTTGGTGGAAGTTCTCCCTGTGGTTGAGGTAGGCTGGACCCTTGTTGTGAAGGGCTTTGTAGGCGTGGGTGAGCAGTTTGAACTGACACCGTTTACTGATTGGGCACCAGTGTAGGGCTTTGCGGGGGGGGGAGATGTGGGTCTGCCTTGGGAGGTCAAGGATGAGCCTGGCTGCTGCATTTTGGATGGTCTAGCGTCTGTTTAGTAGTTGAGCGGTGATTCCCACATAGAAGGAGTTGCCATACTCCAGGCAGCTGGTGATGAGGGATTCGGTGACGGTGCGTCTGATTTTGAAGGGGAGCCATTTGAAGATTTTTCTGAGTAAGCGCAGGGTGAGAAAGCAAGAGGATGAGATTGCCTTGATTTGCTTTCTCATTGAGAGCTTGCTGTTGAGTATTATTCTGAGGTTTTTAGCGTGCTCCGTGGGTGTGGGTGCAGGGCCAAGCTCAGTTGGCCACCAGGAGTTGCCCCACAGGGAGTTGCTGCTCCCGAAGATGCGTATTTCTGTTTCGTCTGTGTTGAGTTTGAAGCATCTACTATGCATCCAGCCTGCGACGCTGGTCATGCACCTGTGGAAGTTAGATTTGGTGTTAGTTGGGTCTGAGGAGAGTGAGAGGATGAGCTCAGTGTCGTCAGCGTAGGAGATTATGTTCATGCCATGGGATCTGACAAGGGTGGCCAGGGGTAAGTGTTGAAAAGGGTCTGGCTTAGAGAGGATCCTTGTGGGACGCTGCAGATTATGTTTTTTGGTCCTGTGGTGAAAGGTTGGAGGTGGACACTTTAGGTTGATCCGGAGAGAAATGAAGAGACCCATTCAAGGGCTTTCCCTTGGATTCCAATTTGGTGGAGACCGAGCAGGAGTGTGTGGTGGGACACAGTGTCAAACGCTGCAGAGATATCGAGGAGAATAAGGGCAGCGGTCTTACCCCTGTATAGGAGGGTCCTGATATCATCTGTAGCCACAATCAGGGTGGTTTCAGTGCTGTGATTTAAGTGGAATCTGGATTGGGAGGAGTCTAGAAGGTTGTTCTCCTCCAGGTGGGGGTTGAGTTGGAGGTTTATTGCTTTCTCTAGCACTTTGGCTGGAAAAGCAGTAGGGAGATGGGGCGGTAGCTTTTTAGGTATTTGGGGTCTGCGGTGGGTTTTTAGAGGAGCGATTTGATTTCTGCGTGTTTCCATCCTTCAGGGAAACAGCCAGATGTGATGGAAGCATTTATGATTGTGGTGAGCTCCTTGCTGATGGTGCTTTGTCCTAGGTTGAACATGTGGTGGGGGCAAGGATCCTCAAGGGCTCCCATAATGGAGCCATAATGGCAGCAGTTGTGTCTGCAGAGAGAGGTTCCCATGTGCTCAGGGATCTGTCCTTGGGGTCTGGGTTGTTGAAAAGCCTGTTGAGCTCGGAATTGGGGTTGGGGGTCGAAGTTCTTCTAGATGCTGGTGATTTTGGTAAAGAAGAAGTCCGCAAGGGTGTTGAGGAGCTCCTGTGAGGGGTGGCGGTGTCCTCAGTGGCTGTGGGGTTGGAGAACTCCTTGATGATGCAGAATAGTTCCTTGCTGTGGTTTGAGCAAGTTTCCAGGCAAAGGGCCAGGGCATTTGTTTTGGTGGTTTTGAGCTGGTAGTGGTAACTGTTCAGGGCTAGTTTGAAGTTGTCCCGGTTCGTCTTTGTTTTGCTGGTGCACCAAAACCTCTCAAGTTGCTTACAGGAGCGATTTTTAGATTTCAGCTCTGGTGTGAACCAGCTGTGGTGATTGGAGAATCTGCCAGTTTTGGTGGCCTTCAGGGGTGCGACTTTGTTGGTGCATCTGTTGATCCATGTGTTGATGTTTCTGACTGCCGCCTCGAGGTTGGTGCAGGCGTCAGGGGGCGAGGTTATGAGGGAGTTGGTCCAGAGGTCACCTGTTACTTTGCTCCAGCTCCTGTAGGGTATGTTTGGAGGGCAGTGGGTGTGGAAGGGCTGGTTGTGATGTGGAAGTGGACAATGGAGTGGTCTGACCAGGTGATTTTGGTGGCGTGGCTGTATTTGATTCTGTCGCTGGCTGTGAATATGGGGTTGAGAGTGTGTCCAGCAATGTGTGTGGAATCCGTGACCAGTTGGGAGAGTCCGAGGATATCCATGCTCTCGAGTAGGTTGACTGTGTTGGTCTCATTAGGGTCTTCCAGGTGGAAGTTGAGGTCCTCGAGGAAGTCTTTGGATTTGATGGCTTGTGGAGTGATGAAATTGGCGATGGCTTCGCAGAAAGCGGGGGGTGGTTCGGGTGGTCTGTAGGCGAGGGTGCCTCTGATTGTGGTTTTGCAATTGGTGTTGATCTGGAAATTGAGGTGTTCCGTGATGGGGATGTGGGTGTTGGTGGTGGCTATGCAGTTGAGGGATTCTTTGTGGATGAAGGCTATTCCACCACATTGTTTGTTGGTGCGGTCCCAGTGAATTATCTAGTATCCATAGTGTGTGGTGGTGGCGATGTCGGGCGCTGATGCCGAGTTAAGTCATGTCTCGGTGACGAAGACGATGTCAGGCGTGAGGGAGGTGATGGTGTCACTGTGTTTGCATACTCCAAAGAAACTGGGGTATGTCCCCCGGGTACTGGATTAATGTGCTCTGGTTAGAGCCTTCTATCTTGTACATTCCAAAGAAGGTTTCTCCAATTTTTTGTTCGATATATTGTTTTATTCACAATATTTCATCTTTTTTTGAAGCATATACTTCATTTCCCAAAATGCATCTTAATAATTTTCACGCTTTATTATCTCCCACTCCCTATGCATTTCGGCCCACTGGCCTTCTTCCGGGGAGTACTTGATCAATCAATGGCTCATGCTCTGCCTATGGCGTCCTCCCATCCCAGAGCTCACTGGCGTGCTTGTGGAGTGATCAGGTGTTGATTAGCAGGCATTAGAGTTGATCTGTAGCAGTGGTGGTAGGTGAAGTCTCTGGGGCCAAGAGTTCTGTGCTGCTGTGGAATGGCCAGTGTCGGAAGGAGAAAGGTCCTGCCATTGCTTGTAGGGACCAACAAAACAAAAGATGTGTGAGAAAAGATCCAGATCAATCCTGTAGAGAGAACAATGAATTAGTCCCTACCAGTGGCGTCTCGCATAGGGTGGGCTGTGGGGCGGTGGCGCGGGGCGGGGGAGGGTCAGGTTGGGGGGGTAGTAAACTCAGATATACGACGGAACGGAGGAATGTAACACTACTTTCCTCCGTTCCGTCGTATGTCTGAGTTTACTACCCCCCACCCTGCCCCTCCCACGCCCTCCTCACCGCCCCGCAGCATGCCCTATGCGAGCCGCCACTGGTCCCTACATATGGGTGCTTAGTCCCCGGACATTTCACTTAGTTAATAAATCATTCACGATTCTGGCCCAAGTTGAATTTCTTGTATAAATTTATATTTTTTCACATACATAAAAAACATCTAACAACTAGAAATAACAGTATTGCAATAATCATCGATATTCCAAGGTTTCTTCCTACCCATACAATCTAATAACGGTTGCAAAAACACAACAATTCATACGCAATCCGTGTGGGACATAGTCCCGTACACACTTAGGAGGGTAACTTTCAACCTCCACACAGTCCAAAAAATGTGCATCCAGATATCTTGTAGATAGCTTGTACTCAGTCGGACTCCTCCAATGAAGTCAACGCTTTTCGGCCAACTCAATCAGGCTCATCAGGACATGGGCAAAAAGTACGCCTAAAAAATAATGCACTGACATGACTACTACACATATTCGCCTTTTGTACATCCTCAGTGCCCTATCTAACATGCAAATGCGAAAAGAACAATTGATGGACAGAATGCAGAACAATGTGAAACATTCACCCCAGTACAGAGATCTGGGCCTAAATCCATTGTTTTTTTGCTCACCATGCCATTCCAGTTTAGACCCAGCCATATGCAAATCAGTCTTGACCCTGCGCCCAATGGGAACAGTCCAGCCGAACTGCCAGGCCAGGTCCTCCCTGGACTGGAAACAAGCATCCTAGGAACGGTTTTGGGGTTTCACCCCTCATCAGCCAGGATAGCTTGACTCCAGTGGCATGGAGAGCACGGGACCCACGTCTGGGCATACCCATCCCACGCGGGTTGACAAACGCAAATAGAACAATTGATGGTCAGAATGCAGAACAATGTCATACATTCACCCCAGTACAGAGATCTAGGCCTCAATCCATTGTTTTTTTGCTTACCATGCCATTCCAGTTTAGACCCAGCCATATGCAAATCAGTCTTGACCCTGCACCCAATGGAAACAGTCCAGCCCGAACTGCCAGGCCAGGTCCTCCCTGGACTGGAAAAAAGCATCCTAGGACCTTTCGGGGTTTCACCTCTCATCAGCCAAGATAGCTTGACTCCAGTGGCATGGAGAGCACGGGACCCACGTCTGGGCATACCGGTCCCCCTCGGGGTGACAAATGCAAAAAGTACAATTGATGGACAGAATGCAGATCAATGTCATACATTCACCCCAGTACAGAGATCTGGGCCTAAATCCATCGTTTTTTTGCTCACCATGCCATTCTAGTTTGGACCCAGCCATATGCAAATCAGTCTTGACCCTACGCCCAATGCGAACAGCCCAGCCCGAGCTGCCAGGCCAGGTCCTCCCTGGATTGAAAACAAGCATCCTAGGACCGGTTTCGGGGTTTCACCCCTCATCAGCCAGGATAGCTTGACTCCATCAATTGTTTCTTTTGCTTATGTTGCCCTAAGTGTGAAGGGTATGCCCAGACATGGGTCCCGTGCTCACTACACCACTGGATTCAAGCTAGCCTGGATGATGAAGGGTGATGCCCTAAAATCGGTCCCAGGATGCTTGTTTTCTGGTCCAGGGAGGACCTGGCTTGGCAGTTCAGGCTGGACTGTTCCCACAAGGAACTGGGTCAAGACTGATTTGCATATGGCTGGGTCCAAACTGGGGTGGTGTGGTGAGCAAAAAAATGATGGATTTAACCCAGATCCTTGTGACTGGGGGTGAATGTTTGCATTGTCCAGCATTCCGTCCATCAATTGTTTCTTTTGCATATGTCGCCCCAAGTGCCCAGACGTGGGTCCCGTACTCACTGGATTCAAGCTAGCCTGGCTGATGAAGGGTGATGCCCTGAAGCCGGTACCAGGATGCTTGTTTTCTGGTCCATGGAGGACCTGGCTTGGCAGTTCGGGCTGGACTGTTCCCACAAGGAACAGGGTCAAGACTGATTTGCATATTGCTGGGTCCAAACTGGGGTTGTGCGGTGAGCAAAAGAATGATGGATTTAACCCAGATCCTTGTGACTGGGTGTGAATGTTTGCATTGTCCAGCATTCCGTCCATCAATTGTTTCTTTTGCATATGTCGCCCTAAGTGGGAAGGGTATGCCCAGACGTGGGTCCCGTGCTCACTACACCACTGGATTCAAGCTAGCCTGGCTGATGAATGGTGATGCCCTGAATCCGGTCCCAGGATGCTTGTTTTCTGGTCCAGGGAGGACCTGGCTTGGCAGTTCGGGCTGGACTGTTAACACAAGGAACAGGGTCAAGACTGATTTGTATATGGCTGGGTCCAAACTGGGGTGGTGTGGTGAGCAAAAGAAAGATGGATTTAACCCAGATCCTTGTGACTGGGGGTGAATGTTTGCATTGTCCAGCATTCCGTCCATCAATTGTTTCTTTTGCATATTTCGCCCTAAGTGGGAAGGGTATGCCCAGACGTGGGTCCCGTGCTCACTACACCACTGGATTCAAGCTAGCCTGGCTGATGAAGGGTGATGCCTTGAAACCGGTCCCGGGATGCTTGTTTTCTGGCCCAGGGAGGACCTGGCTTGGCAGTTTGGGCTGTACTGTTCCCACAAGGAACAGGGTCTAGACTGATTTGCATATGGCTGGGTCCAAACTGGGGTGGTGAGCAAAAGAATGATGGATTTAACCCAGATCCTTGTGACTGGGGGTGAATGTTTGCATTGTCCAGCATTCCATCCATCAATTGTTTCTTTTGCATATGTTGCCCTAAGTGGGAAGGGTATGCCCAGATGTGGGTCCCGTGCTCACAACACCACTGGATTCAAGCTAGCCTGGCTGATGAAGGGTGATGCCCTGAAACCGGTCCCAGGATGCTTGTTTTCTGGTCCAGGGAGGACCTGGCTTGGCAGTTCGGGCTGGACTGTTCCCACAAGGAACAGGGTCAAGACTGATTTGCATATGGCTGGGTCCAAACTGGGGTGGTGTGGCGAGCAAAAGAATGATGGATTTAACCCAGATCCTTGTGACTGGGGGTGAATGTTTGCATTGTCCAGCATTCCGTCTATCAATTGTTTCTTTTGCTTATGTCGCTCTAAGTGGGAAGGGAATGCCCAGACGTGGGTCCCGTGCTCACTACACCACTGGATTCAAGCTAGCCTGGATGATGAAGGATGATGCCCTAAAACCGGTCCCAGGATGCTTGTTTTCTGGTCCAGGGAAGGACCTTTGCTTGGCAGTTCGGGCTGGACTGTACCCACAAGGAACAGGGTCAAGACTAATTTGCATATGGCTGGGTCCAAACTGGGGTGGTGTGGTGAGCAAAAGAATGATGGAATTAACCCAGATCCTTGTGACTGGGGGTAAATGTTTGCATTGTCCAGCATTCCCTCCATCAATTGTTTCTTTTGCAAATGTCGCCCTAAGTGGGAAGGGTATGCCCAGAAGTGGGTCCCGTGCTCACTACACCGCTGGATTCAAGCTAGCCTGGCTGATGAAGGGTGATGCCCTGAAACCGGTCCCAGGATGCTTGTTTTCTGGTCCAGGGAGGACCTGGCATGGCAGTTCGGGCTGGACTGTTCCCACAGGGAACAGGGTCAAGACTGATTTGCATATTGCTGGGTCCAAACTGGGGTGGTGTGGTGAGCAAAAGAATGATGGATTTAACCCAGATCCTTGTGACTGGGGGTGAATATTTGCATTGTCCAGCATTCCGTCCATCAATTGTTTCTTTTGCATATGTCGCCCTAAGTGGGAAGGGTATGCCCAGACGTGGGTCCCGTGCTCACTACACCACTGGATTCAAGCTAGCCTGGCTGATGAAGGGTGATGGTCTGAAACCGGTCCCAGAATGCTTGTTTTCTGGTCCAGGGAGGACCTGGCTTGGCAGTTCGGGCTGGACTGTTCCCACAAGGAACAGGGTCAAGACGGATTTGCATATGGCTGGGTCCAAACTGGGGTGGTGTGGTGAGCAATAGAATGATGGATTTAACCCAGATCCTTGTGACTGGGGTTGAATGTTTGCATTGTCCAGCATTCCGTCCATCAATTGTTTCTTTTGCATATGTCGCCCTAAGTGGGAAGGGTATTCCCAGACGTGGGTCCCGTGCTCACTACACCACTGGATTCAAGCTAGCCTGGCTGATGAAGGGTGATGCCCTGAAGCCGGTCCCAGGATGCTTGTTTTCTGGTCCAGGGAGGACCTGGCTTGGCAGTTCGGGCTGGACTGTTCCCACAAGAAACAGGGTCAAGACTGATTTGCATATGGCTGGGTCCAAACTGAAGTGGTGTGGTGAGCAAAGGAATGATGGATTTAACCCAGATCCTTGTGACTGGGGGTGAATGTTTGCATTGTCCAGTATTCCGTCCATCAATTGCTTCTTTTGCATATGTTGCCCTAATTGGGAAGGGTATGCCCAGACGTGGGTCCCGTGCTCAGTACACCACTGGATTCAAGCTAGCGTGGCTGATGAAGGATGATGCCCTGAAACTGGTCCAAGGATGCTTGTTTTCTGGTCGAGGGAGGACCTGGCTTGGCAGCTCGGGCTGGACTGTTCCCACAAGGAACAGGGTCAAGACTGATTTGCATATGGCTCGGTCCAAACTGGGGTGGTGTGGTGAGCAAAAGAATGATGGATTTAACCCAGATCCTTGTGACTGGGGGTGAATGTTTGCATTGTCCAGCATTCCGTCCATCAATTGTTTCTTTTGCATATGTCGCCCTAAGTGGGAAGGGTATGCCCAGACGTGGGTCTCGTGCTCACTACACCACTGGATTCAAGCTAGCCTGGCTGATGAAGGGTGATGCCCTGAAACCGGACCCAGGATGCTTATTTCCTGGTCTAGGGAGGACCTGACTTGGCAGTTCGGGCTGAACTGTTCCCACAAGGAGCAGAGTCAAGACTGATTTGCATGTGGCTGGGTCCAAACTGAGGTGGTGTGGTGAGCAAAAGAATGATGGATTTAACCCAGATCCTTGTGACTGGGGGTGAATGTTTGCATGTCCAGCATTCCGTCCATCAATTGTTTCTTTTGCATCTGTCGCCCTAAGTGGGATGGGTATGCCCAGACATGGGTACCGTGCTCACTACACCACTGGATTCAAGCTAGCCTGGCTGATGAAGGGTGATTCCCTGAAACCGGTCCGAGAATGCTTGTTTTCTGGTCCAGAGAGGACCTGGCTTGGCAGTTCGGGCTGGACTGTTCCCACAAGGAACAGGGTCAAGTCTGATTTGCATATGGCTGGGTCTAAACTGGGGTGGTGGGGTGAGCAAAAGAATGATGGATTTAACCCAGATCCTTGTGACTGGGGGTGAATGTTTGCATTGTCCAGCATTCCGTCCATCAATTGTTTCTTTTACAGCTATCTCACATGCTTGTCACAGTGCTACCACTAAAAAAATAATAAATAAAGCATGGAGATAAAAAACATAAATTCAAACAAATGATGATGAAAACAGAACCTCATGATGAGAACCACGCCTTTGTGGATCGACACAAAAACCATAACACCACCACCAGTGTGCACCTACTCTCACTCTTGTTTATAAAGTGCCATAATGTCCGTGAACCCAAAGTCAAGGTGCTTAAAAGCAGTAGCCAATTAGTCCACTGCTCCAAGTCTAAAAATAAATAAAGCGGAGCTCGTACTTACAAGCTAGCATGGGGCAATAGATGCCGCCCAGCCGGGCAGTGAGACGCCTCCGTGACGACTGCCACACACTTTGTCTCCACAATAGCTTAAAAGCCCAAAGCACGTCCATTCCTCCAACGGCGCCCTTTTAGCACGGCTTCAAAAACAATTAAACTGCACTTTGTTGTCCACATGACGACAAGTCTGGGAAAAAAAAACCTCAAACGCTGAAACTAAATAAACAAATAAATGTCAACCAATGTACATGAAAACACAACAAAGGGGTCGCCAAATGACCCCCAACAAAACAATTACCTTTATTTCTGTGGCACAGCCGATCATCCGCGGTCACTTGGTAATGTGATGGGAGTGCAACAGCTACTCCGGCAGTAATAGAAAAACCGTGCGCTTGGCACTCAAATTCCGTCGCGCTGTCGCATCGGGACGTCATCAGTTGCGGCCCACCTCATTAAAGACATAGTGACCTTACTTTCGAAATGCCAACGTGCGGCAAAATAGGCAGTAATCCGGCGTGTCCAAGAAATGGATGTGTCCTCTGCTCAAATGGTGAACCACTATACCACCAATAAAGGACGGTACCACTAGACATAAGCACGAAAGAAAACTAATACGGAAATAATAGAATTCTACTAAAATAAATACACTCACAAGTGACTGTTCCTATAAATATGAAGACCTAACACCAAGTTGTCTACTATCCACCAAAGACGCAGGAAAGATCACATCAATCTATAAAAAACAAATATTTACAAACCATAAAATCCTAAAAAGAAATTTACACATCATATAAATAAAACAAAATACTGTAAATTAGGCATGCGTGGCTAGAACATCAGTTTTTTACAGACATATTTTATGAACCTTTAGATAAGACAATGCTGAAAGATAGAAAAATCAGGCATATACAGTTATAGCAGAGCCCAAATTTCATCATATTCATTTAAACCTTTAGTATCTGTCTTGTACTTCTCAATCATTCTGGCTTTAAGTCTATCCAACTTAGCCTGAAGAATCACCTTGTTTGTGTTTTGTACTACCATCAAGTCTTCGTTAAATCAGACTTAAAAACCTTTTCTCAGAGGCTCCTGGCCGTAACATTAACAACGCCAGCGGCCTGAGAAATAAATCCACCTTCTGTCCCAAGAGTGCAAGTATGCCACCACAAATTCTGGCATTTGAAGATCAAGTCCTTAGAGAAGTAGATGGCCTCAATGACAAAAAAACCTATTTCAAGGAAAACTGTTCAAGAGCAGAAATAGAGGCCTTAACAAACCTGGCCCACAATCCCTCAATATGATTAAACCAGCGGATAAAAGCGGAGGGATTGTGATGTGGGATAGTGAAGCGTACAATATGGAGGTAATGAGGCACCTCAACAACACTATACACTACAGACAAATAGATGATAATCCCATTCAGCTCTTGAAATCAGAGATTCTACACCTCACGACAGAAGCAGTAGAGGAGGGGTGGATTTGTAAACAAGAATTTGACTTTCTCAATGCTAAGACTGAGAAGATGCCAGATATATATGGTCTGCCTAAGATTCATAATAGCATAGACAACCCTCCTGGGAGGCCTATCATTTCAGCGTGCGGCTCCCTTTCGGAACCTCTGGCGAAATATATTGATACTTTCTTAAGAACTTTTGTTATAAATACCAGGTCTTTCGTTAGAGAATCAATGGATTTGCTCAATAAAATAGAAAATCTCCCTTTTGATCCTGGGAAGCAGTTGTTGGTGTCCTTTGACATTGAAGTGCTATATATAAACATCCCTCAAGATGAGGCGCTCAGAGTTTTAAAAGATTCCCTTGATCGGAGGGAACCTCCACACTCGGTACCTACAAAATTCATCTTGGCTTTAGGTACACTATGTTTGAAGAATAATTTCTTCACATTTAAAGACAACTTATTCCTACAAATAAAGGGTGTAGCCATGGGATGTAGCTTCGCCCCTGAGATAGCTAACCTCGTGATGGATTGTTTTGAAAATAAATGGATCTATAATTTAGAAAATCCTTTCAATATACATATTCGTAAATGGTACCAGTATATTGATGATATTTTCATGGTGTGGGATGGAGACCAAACCTCGTTGCAACTTTTTCAACGCCAGAACCCCGGATCTTAGATTCACGTTATCATATAATAGTGAAAGGATTCATTTCTTGGATGTGTGGATACAAAATAAGGAAGGTTTTCTGGAAGTAAGTTTGTATACCAAACCCACTGACCGAAATACATTACTGCACTTCACTAGCGGCCACCCGAGAAGTCTGAAAGAAAATCTACCTTATGGGCAGTTTCTTAGGATATGTAGAAACTGTACGAATAAACAGGATTATTTTAAGAATGCAGAGTGTTTAAAAACCAAACTCATAGACCGGGGCTATCTGAAAAAACTAGTCAAGAATGGCCTAAAGAGAGCTTGGTTTACACCAAGGGAAGAATTGCCGGTTCCCAAAAAACAACCAGAATCTAATCCCCTGACTTGCGTGCTTACATATAATTCGAAGGCAAACAAACTGAAAAATATCATACTGTGTAATTGGAGAATAATTAGCCACCTGGGTATCCCCAAACCGTTGTTTGCTTTTTGTAAAGGAAGGAACATACGTCAGCATGTAGTCAAAGCAGCACGCCCCACAGAAATTGAGAAAGATCTTAGAGGGATGCTAGGTCTACCTCCCGTAATTGGGCATTTTAAATGCCACAATTGTGCTGCATGTCAAATGACTATTGATACAAAATCTATTACCATCAATGGTCTGATACATTACCAGAAGAGCTTCTCTAATTGTAACATAAAAAAACGTAAGCCATTGTCTCAAATGCCCGTGCGAGATGTTCTATATTGGACAAACTGCACAATCAGTTAAACCACGCATTCTACAGCACAAATCTAGATTGAGGTGTAAAATATTGGGTGCACCCTTGGTGCACCATAACCAGCAACAGAGACATAACGAAAATGATATGCAGTGGTCAGTGTTGATGGTAGTACAAAACAGAAACAAGGCGATTATTCAGGCTAAGTTGGATAGACTTGAAGCCAGAATGATTGAGAAGTACAAGACAGCTACTAAAGGTTTAAATGAATATGATGAAATTTGGGCTCTGCTATAACTGTATATGCCTGATTTTTCTATCTTTCAGCATTGTATTGTCTAAAGGTTCATAAAATATGACTGTAAAAAACTGATGTTCTAGCCGCGCATGCCTAATTTACAGTATTTTGTTTTATTTATATAATGTGTAAATTTCTTTTTAGGTTTTTATGGTTTGTGAATATTTGATTTTTATAGATTGATGTGATCTTTCCTGCGTTTTTGGTGGATAGTAGAAAACTTGGTGTTAGGTCTTCACATTTATAGGAACAGTCACTTGTGGGTGTATTTATTTTAGTAGAATTCCATTATTTCCGTATTAGTTTTCTTTCGTGCTTATGTCTAGTGGTACCGTCCTTTGTTGGTGGTATAGTGGTTCACCATTAGGGCAGAGGACACTTATCCATTTCTTGGACACGCCGGATTACTGCCAGTTTTGCTGCAAGTTGGCGTTTCGAAAGTAAGGTCACTATGTCTTTAATGAGGCAGGCCGCAATTGATGACGTCCCGATGCGACAGCGCGACAGAATTTGAGTGTCGAGCGCAAGGTTTTTCTATCACTGCTGGAGTAGCTGTTGCACTCCCATGGCATTACCAAGTGACCACGGAGGATCGGCTGTGCCACAGAAATAAAGGTCATTGTTTTGTTGGGGGGCATTTGGCGACCCCTTCGTTGTGTTTTCATGTACATTGGTTGACATTTATTTGTTTATTTAGTTTTAGCATTTGAGTTGGGTAGTGGTCATTTGAGTTTTTTTGTTTTCCCAGACTAGTCGTTGTGTGGACAACAAAGTGCATTATAATTGTTTTTGAAGCCGTGCTAAAGGGGAGCCCTTGGAGGAAGGTGCGCGCCTTGGGCTTCTAAGCTATTGTGGAGACACAGTGTGTGGCAGTCATCACGGAGGAGTGTCACCGCCCGGCTGGGCAGCGTCTATTGCCCCATGCTTGCTTGTAAGTACGAGCTCCGCTTTATTTATTTTTAGACTTGGAGCAGTGGACTAATTGGCTCCTGCTTTTAACCACCTTGACTTTGGGATCACGGACATTATGGCACTTTATAAACAAGAGTGAGAGTAGGTGCACATTGGTTATGGTTTTCGTGTCTATCCACCAAGGCGTGGTTCTGATGCAGCGGAAGCGGTGGGGTTTTTTTATCACCTTACGTCCCACACCAATCACTATAAAACTAACAGAAGCGTAACTCTAATGTCGGGCCCATAAGTCATTATTATTCAGTTAGCAATAACAAAGGTCCTCCGAAGGATCTTTGGTAGAGCTAAAAGGGACTAAGTAATGAAAATCGGAGAGCTATTCCCTCATGAGGACCTATAATGAAGGAATAAACTGTGCATCAATAAACAACAGTAATATGTCAAATAACTCATAACTCATGAAAAAGACAAACATTATTCTTTTCTTTATATTTTCTCTTTGTTATTCAAAATATGAATGGTCAATCACAAGTACAGAATAATATATAATCACTTCGTTTTCAATGCTACAGGTTAATTCCACAACAAGCATAACAGGTTGAATACTCAAACTCGTCAAAACATCAGGTATAGAGGGGAGAGAGAGAGAGAAAACATCAGCATAGCACAGTTCACATACGAACCTCTTGAAAAAGAAATTTTATTGCACAGCGTGCAATTTGCCAGAAAAGCTAACCCCACTGCCGTTAGGGTATAGCACGAGCAACATCACCAGCCGATGATGTGCAAAGTCTTTAGGAAAGTCTGTTAGGATTTCGCAGTATACACCAGCCAGAGTGATCAGGAATCAGCACAGCATACAGCATACCACAAACGCAGGGTCAGGTCACCAATCTTGTGAACGTGCCGAAGGTCACTTTCCCACAGTCAACTTTTATAGTACTGTTTTTCTTTATCTCTGATAAAATGTTTCTATTACAACTCTCTACAAGCCTCTCCATTAGACAATGACTATAGGAAGACGATCTCCTGACAATGACTTTACAAATATTTTCTAAGCATGCTTTGTCTAAAAATCCTAGATAGGAAGAGGAAGAACTACAGTTACATTTGTATTAATATGTTGAAACTGTTTCATTTGAGTCTACTACATCCCTCCCTTAGCCAGGAAAGAACGTATAAAGTTTATTCAGAAATAAACTAATATCTACATTCTAAGGTAGCGTTTGAAACATTACAAGGACAGGAGCACGGAAGCACACCCCCTAGCATTCCTACGGCCTACATTATTTTAGCAAAAGTGAAAATTATTTCTAAAGCTTAAATAAACGTTCACGAAGAATGAAGCATTTTTCTTCTACGAATAAAGCACGTTTCTGCAGTTCAGGAGACATAATAACATTCAATTAGACAAACAGGATAATTTCATTTATCGTTAACTTAGCAATCGCCCTTACTTTCTTAAGTAATACTTCATGATCTAACACGATCTATTTCATGTTATTTATTTGTCAGCTAGGAAAAGTCATCTGTCGAGTCTAACTGCACATTTTGTGTTGTACATTTTAATAACGCTTGTTTAGTGTTTTGTTTTTCAAACATTAGTATTTATTAAAAACATGCACACGGGTGAATTTCATTGAGCAGATTTTATTTGCAAAAATCATGCTCCATCAGTTCTCAACATGAGGTTCTGTTTTCATCATCATTTGTTTGAATTTCTGTTTCTTATCTCCATGCTTTATTTATTATTTTCTTAGTGGTATCACTGTGACATGCATGTGAGATAGGGCATTGAGGATGTACAAAAGGGGAATATGTGTAGTACTCATGTCAGTGCATTATTTTTTAGGCATACATTTTGCCCATGTCCTGATGAGGCCTGATTGAGTTGGCGGAAATGCGTTGACTTTATTGGAGGAGTCCGACTGACTACAAGCTATCTACAAGATATCTGGATACACACTTTTTGGACTGTGTGGAGGTTGAAAGTTACCCTCCTAAGTGTGTACAGGACTATCTCCCACACGGATTGCGTATGAATTGTTGTGTTTTCGCAAGTGTCATTAGACTGTATGGGTAGGAAGGAACCTTGGAATATCAATGATTATTGCAATACTGTTATTTCTAGTTGTTGGATGTTTTTTATGTATGTGAAAAAGTATAACTTTATACTAGAAATTCACCTTGGTGCAGAATCGTGAATGATTTATTAACTAAGTGAAAGGTCTTGGGACTTAGCACCCATATGTAGGGACTAATTAATTGTTCTCTCTACAGGATTGATCTGGATCTTTTCCCACACATCTTTTGTTTTGTTGGTTCTTACGTTGTTGCCCTGATATGTTGGGGCGATTAGGGCAAACCGATGTGGTTTATTTATAATTGCTTGTAGGGAGGCAAGATTGCAGTTGTTGTTGCGTTGTCCTGGGTTGAGGGATAGAAATTCGGTACTTGGGTATCTGTAGATGAGAGGAGGACCAGGCATCTGGGCTCTGGGCGCGGTCCAGGCAGCACGTCCGCTGCACACCTGAGTTGTGGCCTCCATTAAGTAGGTTACCTGGGAGGGGGTTGGGGCGCCGAGTGGGATCAGTGGGAGGCGGAAAGGGCAGGAAAGAGCCCAAAAAAGTGGCAAAGAATTTGAGGAGGCAAATGAGCCTGAAAGTGGAAATGGTGGGAGGGAAAAGTAAAATGGAGTTAAAAGGGAGGGAACAGTGAACCTATAAGCAAACAAAGTTAGATGGAAAAACAAGCCTGAAAAGTAAAACGGAGTTGAAAGGGAGGAAAAAGTGAGCCTGAAAGCAAACAAACTTAGGGGTATATTCACAAGAACGTGTGCTAAACATCTCCAAAAAATGTTAACACAACCTTATACATCGCAGCCTATCGCGGGAAAATAACCCTGTGTTAACGTGGAATTCACAACACGGCGGTACCATGCGATAGTCCCCCGAAAACGCGGCCAATGTCCGCGATACAACAACCGCGACGGTGATAAAAACACAAACCTCAACGCGAAAAAACATGCGATGGGCCAAAGCGCGATGAGGAAATCAGCGATAAGCAGCGCCAGGCCTGCAATACACACATGGCAGGCGGGAAAAACCACTCTAAAAGTAGAAAAACACACAAACACAAAATGACCAACACCCAAGCACCATGGAGGCAGCCGGAGCAGGCGCAGAGGACGAGCGCAACCCCACAAGCACCCCGGACGACCAGCCTGGGACCTCGGGGACAGGGAAGGGCAAGGACAAGAAGAAGAGGAAGACGAAGTTCAGTCCGCAGAAAAACAGGATCCTGGTCACGGAGGTGATGGAACACCATCAACAACTGTTCGTCACCTCTAACGTGTCATTGGGCACCAAAAATGGAATATGACGGGACATCGTGAATGCCGTCGGAGAGCACAGGAGGTCAATGGACGAGTTCAAGAGGCGATGGATTGACATCAAGCGCAAGACCAAGGAGAAACTCGCAGGCAACCAGAAGGCAGCAATGCAGACTGGAGGTGGGAGCCCAGCGCCACAGCTGGAGCTGGATGACATGGAGGAGCCGGTGTCGACAGTCATCAGTGTGGAGACTGTGGCCGGAGACAGGGGACCGGACACTGCTCGACAGGACACAACACAACCGCAACAGGGTGAGTGACCACCAGGTACTGGGGTGACGGGTGGAGATGGCCACAACGGCACACATGCATAATCAAGCAGAGCACAGTGCACACCCACAATGACTCTGGATCATGGCCCTGATCCACAGACTGTCACAATGTACAATGCCATGCTGTCTGAATGTGAACCTGTACCATGCGGCTACATACATGCGGACACATTGTAATACACCATCTCCCCTTCACATTGCAGGGGCACCGTCAACACCTCCTGCAGAGCAGTCCCAGCCACTCTTCACTGATGACGAGGAGGACACCCCCAGCATCGACACCCAAGCCCTCCAAGACATCATTGACATCATCCGCAACTCACCTCCAGGATCAGGGCAGCCCAGCTGCATCCAGGAGACCCCACCCACTACCCACACCACCCAGCAGGAGACACCCACAGCCCCGGCAGACTCCCAAGCCCCCCAGGAACAACACATGGCCTTCTAACGCTGTGTGCTGGAGGGCCAGAGGGAGATGGCTGAGCAGGTGCGGGTGGGGTTCGACCTCATGGCTACCAAACTGGACGCCATCCATGGGTGTCTAGGTCCCATCAGGGACCAGCTCCAGTCCCTAACGGACACCCACGGCCCGCTCCATGGTCTCCAACGAGCCCTGACTGACATCGCTGGAGTCGTGACTCGGAGACAAGAAGACCTGTCCGCTCAGAGTGGCTCCAGCGATCCCAGCCGTGAGCTGGCACACATGTGGAGACTCATGGAGGACATGATGCGGATGGAGGCGGAAAGGATGGCAAACACCGCTGCACATCAGCAAAATGTAGCTGGGATCTACCATGCCCTGCAGATCCTCATCATGGCATTGATGCCACAAGGCGTGGCGATGATGAATGCTGCTGCCCCCACACCATCCACATCTCCGCCCCCTGGTGTGTCAGTGCCTCCCAGTGCGGCAGGCGTATCCACTCCGGCACCTGATGTGTCACTGCCACCCAGTGCGGCCGACAATCGTCCTCCGGCCCCTGATGTGTCAGTGCACACAGTGCCGCAGCCGGTACTGCAACACCCACAGGTGGGGCAGAGCACACATCCGAGGACGTGGATGGGATTGAGATCAGAAGGAGGCACTAGCATTCATTTCCGGCACCTTGCCTGTTTCTGCTTGGTGCCGCACATGGCCCAATGACCTTCCACTGACCCCCGATACACTCCGCTGCACTCACCTTGGACCGCGACATGGACTGCCATATCCTGTTTGATGACCAATGCAACGGCGACCAGACTGCGGACTGTACCCTTCCTCTTCCGCAGTACTTGTCATCCCCGGATGGACTCTGGCTGGCCCCCCACGGGCCCATATTGTGTAGTGTGCTTGGCATGGCCCTGTACCGCTCCAGCTGCAAAACTCCACTGGATGTGCAATAAACATCCAGAAACGCACTGCTGTGTCATGTCTTCCATCATTCATCTATGAATGTGTGGATGAATGTAGGGACAGTGATTTCCCTTACGTCAATGATGCTCATCTAGTGGGATGCCAGTCACAGTGTGCTACATTGCCTATTGTGTTTTGGTTGCCGTGGACACTACAACAGGGACACACGCATCAGTCACTTCCTTGTCCGGACATGGACTGAACCACGCCCAGAGCCCCCGAGTCATTGTTGCAAGCCCTGTGCTGGTCCGGCGTACGCCAGGCCAGACCACTCCGCTTACGCTCCGAGGGGGGCCCACATAGCTACATGTCGCAGGCGTACACGCTGGTGGTATGCAGGTCACTGGTCTAGTTGTCAGCATGTCACAGCCACTCCCTGAGGGCAGGTTTGCACACACACCACACCCATCCGGCACAGGCGTCACAGGCCATGTGACCCCACCAATATAAGGGGCCGACAACGTCACATTCCCCACTGCCGGTGGTGACTGGATGACGGACGTTCCACGATACTCAATCATAAAGGACCCATGACTTGTTGCACACAGGGTTGGTCGCACCTGAGGCCTTGCGCCCGTCACGGGCCTACCACCACGTGGCGCTGACTGGGGTTGCACAGGGTTAGTGGCACCCGAGGCCTTGCGCCCGTCACGGGCCTACCACCACGTGGTGCTGACTGGGGTTGCACAGGGTTAGTGGCACCCGAGGCCTTGCGCCAGTCATGGGCCTACCACCACGTGGCGCTGACTGGGGTTGCACAGGGTTAGTGGCACCCGAAGCCTTGCGCCCATCACAGGCCAACCACCACGTGGCGCTGACTGGGGTTGCACAGGGTTAGTGGCACCGAAATAGCTGAGCGGGTGTGCAGCCTGCGATGATGACGTGTGCACTGATGTGGTCTCTGCCATTGATGCCTCAGGACTCAGCGTCATGTGTGGGGCCTGCTGGGCCGCGGGGAGGGTCCGCATGATGTGGACCATGCCATGGTGGCGGTACCGGGGCCTGGAGCTTGCACGGGCACGTGGTGTGCCCACTGGTGGACACACCGTTGGCGGCAGGTGAGCAGTGGGCCCGGGGTGCGCAAGTGCGGACAGCCAGCGCTGGCCGGCGGGAGGGGGTAGGGTGCGGCTGCATGCATGCGCAGTGACGGACAGGCGTTGTTGCCGTGTGCTGTGTGATGGACTCTGCCATGATTGACTCTGGCCTCGATTACAGATTGCAGACTTGGTGGCTTGCAGTGTATCCCGGCACGTGGTTGGAGACACACCGGTGGCAGCTGGTGAACAGTGGGGCCTGGGTGCGCAGGGGCGGCGGTGTCTCTCTCTCTCTCTCGCTCTCTTCCTTCCCTCTCTCTCGCACTCTCTCTCCTTTCCTTCTCTCTCTCTCTCTCTCTCTCTCTCTCTCTCCCTTCCTTCCCTCTCTCTCTCACTCTCTCCCTTCCTTCCCTCTCTCTCTCACTCTCTCTCCTTTCCTTCTCTCTCTCTCACTCTCTCTCCTTTCCTTCCCTCTCTCTCACTCTCTCTCTCCCTTCCTTTCCTTTCCTTCTCTCTCTTTCTCTCTCTGCCTTTCTTTCATTCTCTGTTTCTCTATGTCTCGCTCCTTTGATGTGCGCATGGCACACGTTCTGATTTTGTGCTTTATTTTCCAGGCTGTGACATCGTGATTGTCCCGGACGATGACTGTTTCTCGTTCTTCTGGCCACCCCTCCAGACATTAGTATGGTCTGGTGTCCCGACGTTTGGGGCTTAATAAAAAAGCTGGCATATCGTAAGGTCAGTTAACAAGACCAGCAGTGTGTGTCCTTTATATTATTACCACGGGGCCCTACGCAGGTCACCACAATACCCATCTCATGAGAAAGCAGAGAAGAGGATAAGAAAAACAATATTAAATAACCAACCAACTCCTTTCCTTCCAGCTACCACTATACCCTCCTTCCAGCACTTCAGGACTCACTCGGACAGGCCACAGCCCTTCCGGGCTGTGGCAGGACAACTTGTACTCCTCAGTGGCATCCACCAAGCATCCTCTTCTGGTTTGTCTCCATCTTCTCCCCCTGTTGTCTCTGTCTCAGGCTCCTTCTGTCCTACAAATTCTCCCTAGGTCAACCTCTCTCTAGAATCCTCCTCTTCAGTTTTGCCCCTCTGCGTTTTCTTCCTTAGGTCCATCTCCATCCTTAGTCTCCTCCTTAAATGCCATGCCCTCAGCCTGCAAAGATGAATGCTCTTTTAGTTTCTCTGACCGTGTTTGCCCTTGTCTCCACCCCTACCCTTCCTGTTGTATTTTTTTTTTCTGTTTGTTTACATGTCCTTTTTCTGTTTCTAGAGTGCGTCCGACTTTGAAGGAAGACACGGCAGGGTCGTCAGTGACCTGATCAACTTCCTTCCAACTTCCCATCTTCCCTCACAATCCGATACATGAATTTGTGGAGATTGAAAAACAGTTTAGAAAATTGGTCCTGGTATCTCTACTTAGTTTATGAAAACACTCTAAATTACGTGCTCCCATGTAAAAAGAACATGTTCATTGAATCTACCCATCAAAAGTGTGCTCAACTAATAGTTTAAAGAAAAGAAAAAAAACACAGAAAAAAACAAAAGAAAACTTATCAGCTGGTCGCGTTGCAAGCCGCTGCCTCTCCGCCACCTCTCCTCCGTCGAAAGAAGCACCCGGGCTCCCAGGCTCCCTAAGCCAATGACAACGCTGCAATGCAGCGTCGTGATTGGTCTGAGCGCCGTGGTTCCACGCTCAGACGGGGACAGGGAGCCTGTGCATGTTCCCCAACAGGCTGTGCAATGCAGCCTTGTGGGCAACATGCAAAGTGCACATGACTGTTTGCCCGGCCCTAGACGGCCGGCCAAACAGTCATGCGCACTTTGAGTGTGCTCACCATCCTCCCTCTGGCCCCAGCTCTGGCCAACCCCGCCCGCACCTAGGAACGGAAAAATAAAATTATACTAACGTTCTGTTATTATCATTTTATATTTTCTCTGCACTGCTCTTAAAGCAGTGGGGCGACGCTCCTCCACCTTAGCGGAGTAGCAGCCGCTGTAGGAGCAGAGTGCTCTGCACGCAAGGGTGTGAAGAGTAGTATTTTGTACTGTCTCAAGCCAGGTGACCTAATACACTGCGAATAGTGTTTCTGAATCTGTCCTCCCATCAGTGCCAAGGCAGGTTTTAAAAGTTGCCATAGCTGACCCAACTACAAGTGAATAGTAAGATTACGACTGCGGTCAGGGAGAAGAACTCCGTACATAAAAAAATGGGCCACGGCAGACAACTCCACACATAAAAAGATAGGATTTTTTTAGTTTTAAACTTACTATTAACTGGTAGTTTGTGAAAACCAAAAAGAATGTAAACTTACCCAAAAGGGTAAGTTTTACCTTTGTGAATCAAGCCCAGACTGTTTAACAGAATATTATTGATAAACATACTTACAGAAATATGGTGTCCTAAATCTCATTTACAGAAATATTGCTCCACTGGGTTTAGATTTTCTATTTTTAACATCAATAGGGTGATATTTTTAAGACAATATTTCTGTTCTGATATTTTGCCTACCATATTCTGGGACTATTGTCAAAAGGCTTATGGGTCCACTTAGCAGCTGCAGACTGCGAACCAGTGACCCTAGTAGATTTAGCACCAGATTATACAACAGAAGGTAGGCCTAGATATAGAACATACAGAAAGCAAGTGAAGAGACTTACAATACCTAGTAAATACGCCTACCTTGCAAGTGAGACCAACACCCCTAAAGCACATGGCATATATCGCTCATAGTATTTATCAACCTGATTTTTATGACAGAGCTCAGATAGATTTGATGTTTAATGATATGCTTATCAGACATCCAACCTATGTCATTCTGGTCTTTGGTCTTGGAACCTTTGGTCATGCTTGTGATTTTCAATAGCTTCTCTTTTGATACCATGCCCACCACTGGACCCAAAGTACAAAGCACTTTTATGGTCGCAAACACACCAATTCAGAGTTAAGTAGTATGAGTGTGGTGTTCACAGCATACCAGTTTTGTAATAGTGATCAGTAGAGTGAACAGACCGTTTTAATTGTGTCACTGGAGTGAGGCCTACTCACCCACTCATGTAAAGTTCCACTGTTATGTACCTAACTTGCCCTTGGGCTACATCACATTAGTGTGTACTGCAGTGCAGCACTCATGTGTTTGCATGTGTGGGTTGCAAACAGTACATGGAGGCCTGTAGGTTCCATCTTGGCAACGTAGGGCCTTGGAAAGAAATGTGGAGTTGGAAGAGCCATCCCAGACAGATTTGTGGACTGCCTGCATTCCTGAGAGTGGGTGTGACACACTCACTGGAAGAAGGGAGAGCCAGGCTCTCTTGTACACTTCAAAAGAGCTCTTTGATTCTGGATATGTCACTGGCCAGTGGGGTCTGGGTACATTGTCAGAGAGACGATGTGGCTCATAAGGGAAATACTGCAAAGACAGGGAATCATAAAGAGCAGGGCTGGGGCCTATGCAACCTTTTTGGAGGCATATATCAGTGAGGTTGACATCCAGGTGTGATCCTCTATTCACTCCTGTGGCCTGTGTGGTTAGTCTATCAAGGATGAAGTCGCTCCTGCTGTGAAAGACTGCTTTCTGGACAAGGGACAGGATGGAGAGGTGGGCACTTTCAAGTGGGAAAAACCCACAGTGCAAACTTCAAAGACTGAGACACTAAGGGGCATATTTACGAGAGAAGTGGCGGAGCATGACATTTGCCTCCTTGGCTTAACGCCACGCTCCACTACTTCTGAAAACGCTGGGCTAAATCGTATTTACAACAGTACGGTGCAGCCCTGTGTTTTCCCCTGCGCTGGAGCCAAATTAGCTGCCTAGCGCCGATGCAGGCACCCTTTCACCATAGTGCAAGGGTGTCTGCGTTGCAGGGGAATGATTGCTTATGTGCAGGAAGGTGTCACTTTCTGCACATAAACAATCAGTAATGGCGCTTTGTAACTTTTGTATGTGCTGCTTAATGCAACACACATAGAATCTGCAAAACATCATTTTTTTTCAATGATCGTTTATGTGCAGGAAGGGACACCTTCCTGCACATATACAATCAATGGCGTTTTGCAGTTTTTATGTGTGCTGCACAACGCAGCACACATGGAAACAGCAAAAACAAGGAGAAATAAAGCATTTCTCCTCGTTTCACCTGTTTAAGACCAGGTTTTCCCTGGTCTTAATTTTGGCGCTGCCTCCTATTTACGCCACCATTGTAAATAGGGGCAGCGTCAAAATCAATGGGTGTTGCGGTGGAACGCTCACCACAACACCCATTGCCCTCCTATTTCATGCTAAGTGTAGCGTAAAAGGGTGCCTTATTTACAAGGCAGCGTTAAGCCACTTTAAGTGGCTTAACGCTGCCTTGTAAATAAGGCGAAGCCCCTATTGCCACTACAACGCCTGAAAAAGTGAAGTTGTGGTGGCTTGTAAATATGCCCCTAAATCACATCTGTGTCTGGAAACTATTACAAAAATAGGAGCTTCAGCCTCCCAAAGTTTTCAAATGTTGAACCATCAACTTTGGCATTACGTCAGCGTGGAGAAGCTTGGCATGGGATCTGTGACCAAGATTTGGTACCAAGGTCTGCTAGTCACTCTGCTGGGTGAAGGGAAATCATCCAGAAGAATAAAGACCACTTGTCCTGGGGTCTGGAGCATCAGCATCTGCCTGACATCGAGATCAGAGGACATTGTCAGGTGTAGTAGAGTGCCTGTGGCGAGCGAGGTCCACTGGGGATCCTGTCAAGTAGACCCATGAAGTGAAATGTGAGATTCTGGTCCAGTTGGGCCCACCGCACTGATTGGGCTGTTTCCCCATGTGCCACTGTTCACGACCCCCATCTGCCAGGTGGGGGCAGTAATGAAGATTAAGGGCTGTCACTATGGTGCATCACTGGGACCGAAGAGGGCTGTCGCGCTGTGCTGTGACCCGGAGGGGCCCTCACCCTATGTGCAGCTGATCACAACCCCTGTGTGCCAGGTGGAAGCTGCAGTGAACATTAAAGGCCTTTACCCTGGTGCATCTCTGACACCGAAGAGGGCCATCACCCTCTGCAGTGCTGTTACCAGGGGGGCCATTCCCCTGTGTGCCGCTGTTTGCAACCCCTTTATGTCAGGTGGGGGGCGGTGATGAAGATTAGGGGCTATCGACCTGGTGCATCACTAGGACCCAAGAAGGCCATCGCCCTGTGCAGAGCCATGACCTGAAAGGGCCATTACCCAGAGTGCTACTGTTCACGACCTCCATATGCCAGGTTACAGCCATGGTGAAGAGAGCCCTTGAGCAGCATGCAAAAGTGAAGTATAGCGGGTTGCAACCCCTGTAAGCAGAGTATCGACTTAACCACCGGAACCGACAAGCCACCCGACACCTGCCGCCAGAATCAGGACGACGTACCGCATATCCAAAGGAGTGACGTGGACGCCTGCAGCGTCTCCCGCAGAATCTTGAACACTGCTCATTAGCTTGCCACCAACACTCGCTTGGGCCTTATTGTAACACCAGCAAGAGTGGGTAAGACTGATCACCGGTCTGTAGAGCCTCTGGGGGAACTTGCTGACTATCGTGCTACTGCCCTGAGAAACTGCCTTTTAAAAAGTCATCATGGAGCTTCTAAGACTCAAACTCACTAGCGGGGATTTGCCTGAACGTTGCCTCATGTACAGGGGGAATAACTACAGTCCATAGACAAGGAAGTGGGGCTTATGATTTTACCAGACAGTGCTGTCCCTACAAAGGCTGTGTATATTACTTGTGGTGTGCTGTATTTCACTTCTTGTTCGTATAGTAATACTACTTTTTCATAAAAGCAAGTATCTGCCTGGATATTCATTAATTGGGGTTGCTGAGCATATTTTGAGTCTTGTGCCAGTGTAAACCTTGCACTTACCTCCCCCCGAGAAGCTTTGGACTGTTCGATCCGTGCTACCACTGAGAGTCAAGCGTTGAAGGGGGAGTACTTGGCCCAGTTACTCAGAGCCCATGGTAGGTTGCGCCCCAGGACAACAGGAGTAAAAGTCCTCAGAAGTGCTGACAATCTGTCTCTAATTTTCTTACTACAGGCTAACTTAATTGTGACATCATTTGTCAATTGTAATATGGGAATGGCATAGCTATCCTACTGTAACAAGTTATTACAACTGAGTTTTGTCACCAGAATGGCAGCTGTCAGGGATAGTGCTTCCATTTCTAACGATAATGGCATTACTCCTAGTCCTACTCCCTCGCCTTCCTTCAGTACTAATGAGGCCCCGCCTCCCACCCAGACCTACCCCCAGCAAAAAAACTCTGCCCGCCCCCACCTCCACCTGTACGTAAACAAGCCGAGCTAGCACTCAGTTGAACCGCACCGGGAGGGAGGGTCCTCGAAGGAAGGCGAGGGAGTAGGACTAGGAGTAATGCCATTATCGTTAGAAATGGAAGCATTACCTCCCGTCCCTCCCTCGCCTTCCTTCCGTACTAATGAGGGCATAGCAAGCAGAAGAAAACAGAGACGGACAACTGAGTGATAAAGAACACCAAAATGTAATACAGTGCCCCAAACACAGCAGATCAACATCCCTGGTCCCGCATAGAGGACAAGACCCTGTGGCCCAGAACAGTATCCAAACGCTCCAGGCTCGCAATTCGATAGTGACGGACAAAAGTAGAGGGAGAAGACCAGGTTGCCGCCCTACAGATTTCCACCACCGAAGCCCCCTGCAACTCTGCCACCGTAGCCGCCATACTGCGAGTGGAACGCCCCTGAACCCCCACAGGAGGAGCCACCCCTTAAGATGGTAAGCCATCAAGACCGTGGACCGAATCCAACGACTCAAAGTAACCGTGGAAGGCTTAACACCCTTCCTAGCCGGACCGAAGTTAACAAACAAAGAGTCCCCCACCCGGAAGGACTCCACAACCTGTAGGTACCACAGCAAAGCCCGACGGACATCCAAACAATGCAAGCGACAATCCTCAGCCGAGGAAGGAGCAGGACAGAATTCAGGCAAAATCACCTCCTGACTGAGGTGAAAAGCCGAATTGACTTTAGGGACAAAGGACGGAACCGGAACCAGAACCACCCGATCCGAAAAGACCTTACAGAAGGGAAACTTATAAGACAAGGCCCCCAACTCCCCCAAGCGCCCGCCGAGGTGATAGCAACCAAAAAACAAGTCTTAAAAGTCAAGAGACGCAACTCAAGACCCTCAAGGGGCTCAAAGGGAGGACCAGACAGGACATCCAACACCAAATGCAAATTCCACGAAGGGAAGGACCGAACAGGGCGGGAAAACAAATTCAACAGACCCTGAAAAAAACGAGGCATCAGAGCCCCGTCATCCCGCTAATTACGCCAGGAGCCCCGAAAAGCCTGAATAGCCGCCCACTGCACCCGCAGAGAAGCCACCGACAACCCCAGAAGAGCCCCATCCTGAAGGAACTGCATCACCACAAAGAGGTCAGCAACCGTGGGATCAACACCCTTACCAGCACACCAGGCCGAAAAGACCCGCCAATGCCTAGCATAGGACAGCAGAGTAGAGGATCTACGGGAAGCCTGCAAAGTAACTGCCAACTGGGCAGGAACCCCCAACCCAGCTAAGCCCTGCCGCTCAACCGCCATGCCGTCAGGTGCAACCTCCGCAGAGAACCCAGAGGAAGGGCCGGAAACTCCAAAGGGGACGGAACCAGTGGAAGGACCCACTCCCGGTCGCAACACAGCTCGGTCAGGAGAGGAAACCAATTCGCCCATGGCCAACAGGGAGCCACCAACAACACCTGAGCACAGTCCCTGTGGACCCACACCAGAAAGGAGCGGAGCAGCGGAAAGGGGGGGAAGGCGTACAGCAGACCCCGAGGCCAAGGACAGGTCAAGCCGTCGACCCCCAGAGTCCCGGGACACCTGCCCAGAGAACAGAACTGGACCACTTTGGCATTCCCCGGATCCGCAAACAGGTCCACCACAGGGAGGCCCCAACGACCCACCAACTGGACGAACACACCGGGAAGGAGAGAGAACTCCCGAGATGACGGAATGTCCCTGCTCAACAGATCCGCCCGCACATTGTCCACCCCCCGAATGTAGAGAGCTGACAGACCCAGCACCCAGACCTGAGCCCACCGAAAGAGGACGCTGGCAATCAAGTTCAAGAACCGGGTCCCCCCCTGACGGTTGATATAGGACTTCGCCACCAGATTGTCCGTCTGAACTAACACCCAACGACCCCGCAGAGAGTCCTGAAAGTGCACCAGGGCAAGCCCAATCGCCCTCAATTCCCGCCAGTTGGAGGACCTCCGGGAGTCCAGCAGGGACCAGCACCCCTGAACCTGATCCGAACCCAGCCAAGCACCCCACCCGGACAGGCTGGCGTCCGTAGTCACCACAAGTGGAGCCGGAGGAGCCAGCGAAACCCCGGCCAGAAGGTGACGCCGGCAGAGCAACCAGGAGAGCTCCCCCCGGATCCGGTCCGTCATGGGTAGCAGGGACAGCAGACTCTGAGACCCTGGAGACCAACCCAACAGGATCCAGTTGGCCAGGCGGAGGAGATGAAAACGAGCCCAGGGAACCAGAAACACCACGGAAGCCATGTGCCCCTGCACCCGCAGCCACTGGACCGCCGGAGGAGCCTCCCGGAACATCAAGGCCCAAACCTGCGACTGAAGAGAGACCAAGCGCTTGTCGGACAAGGTAACATGGCCGAGCAAAGTCTGAAAACGAACCCCGATGAACACCATGTCTTGAGAGGGGACCAAAGAAGACTTTCCCCAGTTCACCAAAAACCCGTGCCCCTGAAGAACCTCCAAGGCCATCCCGATGTGAGCGAGCAAAAGAGACTCCCCGCAGCATGCAGCAAGAGGTCGTCTAGATAAGGATGAACGAAAACCCCTCTGCATGAAGGAGAGCCATGAGAGGCGCCAGGACCTTTGTGAAAACCCTGGGAGCGGACCTGAGGCCGAAGGGAAGCACGCAAAACTGAAAATGGGCATCTCCCACATCGAACCTCAGGAAACGCTGAGAAGAAGCGGCCACAGGGATGTGGAGATAGGCGTCCTCGAGATCCATGGAGGCCAGGAAGTCGCCAGGTCGAACCAGAGGAATGATGGCCTGAAGGGTCAACATGCGGAAGTGAACGGGCCGAACCCAGGAGTTGACCCACTTGAGATCGAGGACAGGCCGAAAGCCGCCGGTCACCTTCCGAACCAGAAACAGAATGGAGTAGGTCCCCGTCCCCACCTCCTCGACAGGAACCCGGCAGATGGCATGCTTGGCAAGCAAACCGGACACCCCGTCCAGCAGAGCCACCCGGCGGGGACCGGAGACAGGCAGAGGAGTCAGCCGAACCCCAGAATCCGGCGGAACCTGCAGGAAGTCGATCACGTACCCAAGACCCACAGTGCTCAGGACCCAGCCATCCGAAACGTCCTGCTGCCAACGAGGAAGAAAACGATGAAGACGACCACCCACCGGCAGGGAACCGGCCAGACAGTAGTTGTCAGGGACCCTTCTTGGCAGGGCCCTTAGGCGCGGAGGCAGCGTGCTTGGGAGAAAAACGGGGCTGAAAACGGCGCCTGCGGAAAGACTGACGAGAATCACGCTTTGGGGAAGAACGAGGGGCCCTATTCCAAGGCCTGCCAGACGGAGCCGATCCGCCCTTATAGGGCAAGGCATGCTTCCGCTCCTTGAAAGCCTTCGATATCATGGCAGGCAATTGGTCCCCAAACAGAGCCAGTCCATCAAAAGGCAACTTCAACAGAGCCGCCTTCTCCCCAGGATCAGCCTTCCAGGACCGGAGCCAGAGGGAACGACGTGCCGCCACCAAAGCCCCAGTGGACATAGCCGAAGACTTAATCACGTCCGATGAAATGTCCGCCAACAGCCTAGCCTGCTGCTCCATAGCAGCCAGGAGGTCAGAGCATTCAGACCCCTCCTGAACCGCGGCAGCCAATTTCTCGAAATCTTGCACCAAAGACTGCGCCGAGTAGGCAGAGAAAAGGCTAGCCCTCAGCGCCAGGTTCCCAGCCGCAAAGGAGCGTTTAAGGCCAGAGTCCACCTTCTTATCAGTAGCATCCGCCGGGGTACAATCCTCAGGCAGAATCGCAGTTTTGCCAATCAGAGTGGCCAGGATAGAGTCCAGTTTCAAACTGTGAGGCAAGGGGTCCTCCCCCTCCAAAAGGTAAAGTTTCTGAAGGAAGCGAGGGACCTGCAACTTATCAATCTCACGCCACTCCCTCAACACCATGTCCTTGACCGGACCCTGAAAGGGCATGCCCAACCTGGAGGGAGAAGCATACTGAGGAAAAAGACTCCCATCCGTCTCCCCCAGCTGGAATGGAGGGAACCCCAAATTGTCCCACACATGAGCCAGAACATCCCACCTCTCCTCCCTGGAGATATATTTTCCCCCAGAGGAGGTAGAAGGACCCTCATCATCCGATAGGGAAACCTAGGGAAACCGCCCCTGCAGGATCCAGCGAGCGAGGATGCGAAGGAGCAGCAGGCACCGGACGAGCCAAGAGAGCCTTAGCCACAGCCGCCTCAATCATGCCCTGCACCTCCACCTTGGACATGAGAGGCACATCACCCCCCGAAAGGCCCCGACTCCGAGGGCGCTTGGGGGGAACAGGAGAATCCTCAGGAGAGGAAGAAGAGGAAGAAGACACCAGGTTGTTCCTCTTGAACGCCTGTTTGCGACCCGTGGCAGCAGAAGAATGGAGAAGCAACTCCCCCGCCACCTAAATGTAGGGAAAACCCACCAGTCACCAACCAATGAATGCCCTGGCCAGGAAACTGCCGAAAACAGGAAACAAACCAACAAAATGCCAGCCAAAATAAAAGATCGGGCACAAACCCGTCCTACCAGGTCTCCAGAAAGAGTGCAGTCCGGGAGGAGGCAGCCACGACAGCCCGACCCGGAAACACAGCCCCAGCCACAGGAGGACCGCCCAACAACGCAGCGGCTTCCTGAGCCACCGCTCCGCCCCCATACCACGAGGGAGACGAGGAGAGGAGGCATTGCCAGGAGAACGCTGCCGAGGGCACCGCCGTCGCAGAGAACCAACACGAAGACTCCCGGCACCGCCACAGGGAGGAACTGAAGGTAAGTCTCACTAGGGAGACAGAAAAAACAGGTGGAGGTGGGGTCGGGCAGAGTTTTTATGCTGGGGGTGGGTCTGGGTGGGAGGCGGGGCCTCATTAGTACTGAAGGAAGGCGAGGGAGGGACGGGAGGTAATGGAGAATGTGAAAAGCAACTCTCCCTCTCTCCCCATTCTCTTTGATTAAGAGGAAAAGAAAGTCCAAAGGTGTAATGGGTGGTTGAAGGGTGAAAATGATGGTGTAACTCTGTGTTATAAGGAATGAAGTACCCCCTTCTCTACCGATATTCTTGCAGTTCAAGCAACAATCCACATGAACACTGATTAGAGCGAGCCAGAAGTGGCAGCTATTAATACTCTATTGCTCTTTTGTAATGCAGGTCTTAGGGGTTAAGAAAGCAGCAGCATAAACAAGGTAAAAAGGGCTGTAAGGGTCATGCTTACTTGTTTGCAGTTTTCATTCTTTGCCCTGGCACCTCAGTAGCAAATAGAAGGTTAATGGGTGAAGGATGGAACATGAACTCAATCATGTGATGCAATCAGGTGTGAAATGATGTGGCAGATCACATCTTCCATTTTAGTGAGTAGATGTCAATGCGTTCTCATTGGTAATCTGGACAGTTGCATGCAGTAATACAATTAGAAGACAGCAATGGGATCAAGAATATTGGTTCTCCTAAACTGTGACAAAGGAGCGAAAGAGAAGGGGGTGAGTAGAAAAGTGAGAGGAAGAGGGAGAGACTGAGGGAGATGGACAAAGAAAGGGAGAGAGGGCAATAAACGTGTGTGTGTGTGTCTGTGTCTGTATGTGTGTGTGAGTCTATATGTGTGTTCTTATACGTTTGATTCTTTGTGAACTAGACATAGCTTTTAACTTTTGATAAAGTGTGCATCAGGGGGTTATGTAAAACTGATGCATATTACCAATTGACAGGCAGAATTTCAAGGGTCTAGAGTACCTGGTGCTGGAACAATTTTTAGAGTGAGGTTGCTAAAGGCACAGGGAACATGTGATAGCCTGTCTTTGAAACCAGAACAAATGCTGCCATAAAAAAACACATTTGAATGTCACCTTTATTGCTCATTAACCATCTAAAATGTTTGAAGTTTTATGGGGGGATGCTGCAGCACCCCCGTACCTTTCGTTAAATCGCCATAGGACCAATAGTCAATATAATGAGCACCCATCATTTTTTTAGTGGATGGTAAATAGCATTAACACCTGGCCTTTTGGACTTCGCTCTATACCAGCGGTTCATAACCTGTGGTCCGGGGACTTCTGGAGGTCTGCGACGCCTACTTTGGGGGTCTGCGTCTGCTTAGAAAATTAAATAATGTTGACAGATTGATAAAATGTACATAAATAAAGAAGTCCATTTGAAATTTTTTAAACGTTCTGTGAATGAATTTGAACTTGGAAGCCACCAGATCAGGATGCTGGATTCCCGCCAGCCTTTCCATGGCAGTTCAACCGCCATGGAAAGTCTGGCGGGGGTGTACTTTGGAGGCCCGTTGCGGACCCCCTTGTGCAGGGGCAGTTGGTGTGTGCACTTGGGGGGCACCTTTGGTGCACCCCTACATTTCCCTGCACCATGTGGCAGGCAGGAAATGTAAACAGTGCTTTTTTGATATTGCCGCGGGTGCTGCAGCCAGCAGTACCCACCGCAATGTTAAACATGCTGTTTGCGGCCGCCGTGGTGGCGGTCGCATCCTAATTTCATTTGCGGGACCGCCGCCTTATAGGCGGGCGGTCACATCCCCGGACAATGGCGGACGGACCGAAGTCCGTCTGCCATCGTAATGACCCCCATAGTCTTAATGATGGGTGTCCTGAATTGAAATTTGAAATGCTCCATCCTTCACATTAAAATGTAAATGTTCATTTTAAAAAAATATTTGTTTGTGAATTAAATTAAATATGTTATCGTCTGTGTATTTGATGAATGCATTTTTCTGTATTGTTTAAATCACCGAAATTGTGCAAGCTGGAGTCCCAGGATTCTGTAATAACTCAGTGGGTGCCCTCGGATTCCACTAATGATTCACTGGGGTCCCTGGATTCCAGTTATGATTGCGTGGAGGTCCACAGAAGTCATAAGGTTAGGAACCGCTGCTCTACCCTTTGGAACTCAGAAGTGTGAAACGCAGTGCGCATGCTTGGAACCTCCCAGAAGATGGAGAAGGCAGTTGAAGTTGCCGAACACATCATGACTGTATTTTTTTAACACTTTTATTGAGCGCCAGGGAGCCGGTTCTGACATATAGTACCACATGTATGGTGAAGAATGAGCTACGTTGCCTTGTAAGTCTTGGTAATCTCTTTTTGGTTTTGCCCTTTGTCGGAAACGCAGCCTTTTGATCAGACTTTTATAAGACTTCTGCAACACAGGTGGTGAGCAGGACACATCCTTGTTAACTTTGTACCAGCTTTCAACAAAAGCCAAGAAAAAAATATCAGGGAATAATAAAAAAGATATTAGGTTCAGATTTAGTAAACGTTTCCCATATTTCTTCACAGTGGACATATAAAAATCCACTACAGTAAGATTACAATTCAATCCATAAAATATTCACTTGAACCAGGTTATTAACCCAACAATCATGACTCACGAGCTGGAAATATTCTAGGGGTGCATGCGATTTGACGATAGGCATTAAAGAGAGATGGGCTTAGTTATCAATAGTGCAGCAGGTGCAGTGGCACAGGGGTGAGAGGAGCCCGCAGCTCCCCAAGTATGACTGTTTTTTTATTACTGAAATGGGAGAAGGTGGCCAATTTTCCTTGTGAGTGTTAGGGTGCATTGCCCTCTTGGTACCCCACTGGGCAAAGACGGATGTATGACGGAACCCTGCATGCATTTACCCAGCATGCCTTTACAACGCAGTCACTACCCGGATTGCGACGTTACCATGCATTACATTACCACGCAAGTCATAACAATGACTTGATTTAGGGGGTGCTGGACTTTGGAATAGCATAAATTACTATTCCAACTCCTTTCTACGCAACAGTAGGGAAGGTGTTGGACTTAAAATTTCAACACTAGTCGAACAACGCGCCCCCTACAGCAAGTCGTTATAACGACTTGCGTGGTAAGGTAACATGGGGTAATGTCGCAGTTAGGGTAGTGACTGCATTGTGAAGGCGGATCATGGTAATGACTGCATGGTAAAGGATGTTTCCCGGCAAAGACCCACTGGCAGAACTGCAGCAGTGCCAATCCAGGCCCTCCTTAACATGTCTAAAAACACAACTGTGTAATGAGATTTTAACTTCCTGCCCACATTCACCCTCACAAGTGTCACTTGTGAACACCCAGCTACGCAGTTTGTGTCGTCCACAAGAAGCACGGTTTCTTTAATTACTTGTTCCGCGTTCTGACGGGGGAAATATAATCTCACAATAATTCAGTAGACTTAACAATACTTCCCTTAGCCACCATAACGTGCCTACACAAAAGTGCGTCACCTCTAGAGAACATTCATTTTCTAGACACGGGGTTTAGTGATAGTGAAGTACATCTCTACAAAGCTTGCATCAGCACCTGCTGTATTACATGCTGGCAGGTTCTAATTGTTCTCTAATCAGTGCAACCACCAAAAATTTACAGCATGCTTGGATTATGCCTATGCATGATTGAGAACTACTGTTGTGGCTAACTTACAACACGGTCTGACTTACACATTTCTTCTTTGCTAGAAGCACCATCACTGGACGAATGTGACATTGGTGATGGCGTAAAAAGTAGCTGCCTAACTTCCTGAGTCACAGTGCTGGCTCAGTTACATACCAGTAATCTTCATTACTCCACGTACTTACTCACCACAGTCATCATGAGCTCCTGTTGACAGAAGAAGTCACCAAGCAATATAAATGTACCACCTATTTCCCATCCTTCCCGAAAGGGCCAACTTCCTAACTAACCCTGATAATTTGCATAAAAAGGAAGTCCACTCAGCCTGCTTCCTGTATTACCAGGGTATTCAACTTGTATGAAGTCGAAACCTAATGGACAGGAAGGAATTGGAAACTGACTGTGGAGAGGAAGACCTAGCCTTAACAAAGTTGAACCAAAAGTAGATAAAATATTTCCTCCAAGCTCACATATGCCAATAGAAGCAATTCAGGTGGGAGACTACCGATTTTTTAAGCCAAAAATGGCTTTATATTGGCTGTCTCCTGCCTGAAATTGCCTCTTCTTCAATAGAAGTCAATGGGAGAAATGCATTCTCTCGATTACAAGCTGCAGTCTACATTATTTCATAAATGTGTGAGAGGTAGATCAGGTAGCTGGGTTACAAACATCCAGCATTGACCAGTGACAACATTAGCCCCTGTAGCCCCTGCAGTCGGGGGGGGGGGGGGAAGCAGGGTCGGACTGGGAACCAAAACCGGCCCTGGCAAAGTGCTCGGCCGGCCCCCCAAGGGGTTGGGGGTGCGGCAGAACTGTTTGCCAGGGCCGGTTTCGGCCGATTTTGTTACAGGGGCCGATTTTGCAGCTATGCTGCAAAAAAGTCCCTGTAACAAAAACGGCCCCCACGGGCCCAAAAACGGCCCCCACCCTGGCGGCCCACCGGGGAAATGCCCGGTGCCCGCTATGGCCAGTCCGGCCCTGGGGGGGAGGGTCGCCCGAGCTCCAGTGGGTGCCCTCCAGCACGGTGCACGGGCAGCGGGCCCCTGGCCTGAGAGCTCCAGAGTGGGTCTGGATAACCAATTGAATAACCAATGCCAGTCATTTTAATATCTGTACCAAACATCACTGCTGAATTCTAGTCTAACTTGAAGATCATAAAGATGAGTTCTAGCAGGGCCAACTCAGTGTCAGGATGTGTGGCTTACCAGTGAGGGTTCGGCGTGTGCAATGGTGTAATACTCAAAACCCACTTCCACAGAGTTCATTCATTCAAGGAAGGAGAGCTGCAGTCACTAAATGTCAGCACCGCCTGTCAACGCGCTTCATGCCAGTATGAAACGCACTACATTTCCCAGGATTCTTCAAAATCTCACACTATTTGGAGATTGGAATGGCCATCTTGGATCATTGGTTATATCTTCCCTTGAGTTCCATGACGTCTTTGTTAAGCAATAATGCTACAATGTTACTACAAGGAGAGCCCTGAGATTGGATTGGATTTTCATTCGAAGACCTCTGTGTTCATGACTGATCACTCAAGTTTGAAGTATTCCTGAAATCAAGTTGTGTTGGAAAAAAACAACCTTTGAACTACTGCTTGAACATTTGATTTAACAAGTATAGACTTTACCAGAGACAGTTTACAAGAACTCTAGGTTATGTCTAATGAAAGAACGGAAAATATAATTGCTCAAAGAACTTCTGAATATTCTTTATATATTTATATGATTCATTATGCTTCAGTTTCAGACATAGCAGCTTCAGTTCAAGTACACACATGGGGGCATATTCTCAAGGACTTATCACCGATTCATCTGCACTTTAGCGCCGCAAAAGTGGCGATAGATTTATCGCCCTATTCCCAAGCTGGTGCAAACTGCCGATATTGCCAGTTTTCCAGCGATAGCTGGCGCAAAAAACATCACCACGGATGAGAGCGACAACTAACGCTAATGATATGCAGAGTAGGCGTTCCCGTGCAAAAACACACGAAAACACCACTCCGCGATATTCACAACGACCAGCCAGATCTGCGATGCGATCCGAAAACAGGCGATAAGGCGCGTTAGCAGCAGGGATTCAACACCTGCCTTTTACTGGTGTTAAGCAGGACGACAACCTGCAGTATGAAAGGGAGCCCAGCCTAGAGCCACATCTGAAGACCAACAGATGCCATGGAGACAACGATCATGCAGCCTGGAGACCCAAGAGGTCAACACCCACCGCAACCACCCCCCGGACCCTCCCCCCTAGGTCATGAAGTCCAGTAGTCAATGGTAGTGGAAAAACAGAACTTTATTACAAATACATAAACAACAAGACGAAAAGCTCAGCCAACGCGTTCCATTCCCAACGGGGAACTTCAACAGGGCAACGTGTGGATCCAATAAACTGCAAATGCTGCGGGAACTCCCCAATACCATTCCATATCCCGAAATCAGTAGTCAGAAACCTGTTGGAGAAATGGTGACAATGGTCAAGCGTCCTCATAGTCACAAACGTAATCTGGTACAGTGTATTGCACTTGGACAAACCGGAATGCATACAGGTATGATGAATCCAGTCCAAATATACTGTAACAGCAGTCCGTGTGCTCGTAACCTCCGCAGGAAAAAAAAGGAAGGTTACGACCACACAAACATCTGTTACGGTCTCATTTTGCAGGATTCATCATACCTGTAAACATCACGGTTTGTATCATCCTGATACCCCTGCACCTTCACTTCCCCCACGCTGTGCATGAACAGCTAGAGACCATGCAAGGGAATTACGCCATAGCTGCCTTACCGCACGTGTCGGGGGCAATTGACTGCACACATGTACCACTTGTGCCCCCTGCCGACCCTGCACACAATTACCGCCACAGAAAGCACACGCATTCCATCAATGTGCAGGCAATAGTGGACCACCCGGGACAGTTCACCAATGTCGTCGCCAACTTCACAGGCAGCGTGCACGATACATACATCTTCCGACAGTCCATCAACAACCAGCGCTTCCAGGATGGCAGCTATGGCAATGCACTGCTCATTGGTAAGTACTAACTGAACACACCACACACCTCAACTCCACAATCACACAACACACAACTGTGGGAGAGCACACGTAACATAATCACATACAACATGCCAACCAACATGCCCAACTACCGGACACGACAACACAAGTAACCGTGATAACAGGGGCCAGACATGTAGACAAACCATCCACAAAGGCAGAGCCCCTCTGCCACACAATTGCAGAATGTGGGGAGAGGTGGGAACCAAGAATGTGCGAAGGAGGCAAGTGACCCAGCAACAAGAAAGGACACAATGCCAAGTGTGGCGGAGATGGGTTGGACAGACTGCAGTATGCAGAGCACAGACATGTCCATGTGGACATCTACTGCTGGTGTTTGCAGTGTAGTGGACAGTGGACGCAAACAGGTTACCGAAGGCAGTGTGGAAGACCTTGGACATGTAGCCATGTGGTCCCCTCCTGTAAGCCTGAGCGGAGCGGCCTTGGCCGGTGTATGTCGCAAATGAATAGCCCAGGGCCCTGGGTGTGGTCCAGTTCCGGGATGGCCACCACAGTAACTTCTGCGTGTGTCTCTGTGTCCGCCATATCTTGACCATAGGCCTACACACACATGCCCGACCACATTCAACAGCCGTATTCACACTGGAGACGAGGTGACTACGTCCCAAGCCAACCTGCGCACATCTCGTCAGCGCATGCAGGGTCGTGTCTGCCAGGGCGGCGCCCCCCCCAGCCACGAGGCCGCCGCCGTGACCGGTGGTGCCTGCACGATCCTGTGCGCCTGCTGCACCCCAGCCCTGGTCCCCAGACCGGTCCGCCGCCCAGCGATGACTGCCCGCGCCTGCGCACCTAGGCCTCAATGCTCACCTGCCACCACCGGCGTGTCTCCAAGAGGGCCCTCCACGTGCCGGTGCAACCTCCTCAGCCGATGGCTGGATTCCGCGCCACAGGCCCCCAGCGCACCCTGCGGCACCGCACCACGGAGTCATGTGTGTGCTGACTGCTGCCTGCGCGTACACTGCGGTCCAGCAGGGCTCACAAATCAAATCGAGTCCTGATTTGCTGGACGCCGTATCGAGGCCAACGCATCATCACAGGCTGCACACCCGCTCAGCTCTTCAGGAGGGCCTAACTCAGTGCAACGCAAGTCATCGCCACGTGGCGGTAGGCCCGTGCCGGACCCAGGCCATCGGGTGCCACCAACTCAGTGCAACGCAAGTCATCGCCACGTGGCGGTAGGCCCGTGCCGGACCCAGGCCATCAGGTGCCACCAACTCAGTGCAACGCAAGTCATCGCCACGTGGCAGTAGGCCCGTGCCGGACCCAGGCCATCGGGTGCCACCAACTCAGTGCAACGCAAGTCACGGGCCCTTTATGATTGTGTTCCGTGGATGCGGACGCCATCATGTCACCTCTGGCACTGGGGGATGTGCTGTGGTGGGCCCCTTTTATTGGCAGGGTCACATGTCCCGTGACACCTGTGCTGGATGGGTGCGGTGTGGGTGTAAACCAGCCCTCAGGGAGTGGCTGTGGCATGCTGACGACTAGACCAGTGACCAGCAGATCACTACAGGGAAGACCTGGGGCATGTAGCTGTGTCGTCACCCCCTGTGAGCGTAAGCGGAGTGAGCTGGGCTGGCGTATGCCAGTCCAGCGTAGGGGTGTGAACAATGAGCCCGGGGCTCTGGGCGTGTTTCAGTTCTGGCCTGGACAAGGAATTAATCAATGCGTGTGTCTCCGTTGTAGTGTCTGCGCCACCCGGACCGCAATCGGCAATGTTGCACCCTGTGACCCAAGCCCCACAACATGTGCTAATTGGACGTGAGGGGGAATCAGTGACCCTACATTCATACATACTGTCATACTTGAAGGATCATAGACATGACACATCTGTGTGAATTTGAATGTTTTATTCACATTCAGTGGAGTGTTGCAGCTGGAGCAGTACAGGGCCATGCAAACCCCACTTTACATTGTTGCCCCGTGGAGGGCCAGCCAGAGTCCATTAGGGAAGGACAAATTCATCGGAAGAGGAAGAGTTCAGTCCACAGTCTGATTGCTGTGTCATTGGTAACCAAACAGAATATGGCAGTCCATGTCGAGGTCCAAGGTGAGTGCCGCAGAGTTTATCGGGGGACAGTGGAAGGTGATGATGCAAAGGGCCGAACCAAGCTGAAACAGGCCATATGGCGGAAATTAATGCTACCGCTTCCTCATTACCACAATGGCAGTCTCATCCACATCATCGTCCTCTGATGTGTGATGTGCCTCACCTGTGGGTGGTGGTGTTTCGGCTGCAGCACTGTGTGGCACTGACACATCAGGGGCTGGAGGTGGTTTGTCGGCCGCACTGTGTGGCAGTGACACATCAGGTGCCGGAGGTGGAATGTCTGCAGCACTGTGTGGCACTGACACATCAGGGGGCGGAGATGTGGATGGTGTAGGAGCAGCAGCATTAATCTGCGCCAGGCCTTGTGGCAGCAATGCCATGATGGGGATTTGCAGGGCATGGAAGATCCCAGCTACATGTCGCTGATGTGCAGCCGTGGCAGCCATCCTTTCCGCATCCATCCGCACCATGTCCTCCATGAGCCTCCGCATGTGTCCCAACTCCCGGCTGAGATCGCTGGAGCCACTCTGACTAGACAGGTGTTCTTGTCTCAGAGTCATGACTCCAGCGATGTCAGCCATGGCTCGTTGGAGACCATGGAGCGGACTGTGGGTGTCCGTTAGGGACTGTAAGTGGTCCCTGATGGGACGTAGATACCCATGGATGGCATCTAGTTTGGCTGCCATGAGGTCGAACCCCACCCGCACCTGCTCAGCCATCTCCTTCTGGCCCTCCAACACACGGCGTTGAAATGCCATGTGTTGGTCGTGTGGATCCTGGGAGACAGCCGGGGTGGTGGGTGCTTCCTGCTGTGTGGTCTGTGTAGCGGGTGGGGTCTCCTCGATGCAGCTAGGCTGCCCTGCTCCTGGGGGTGGGGTGCTGAGGGTGTCCATGAGCTCTTGGAGGGCGTTGGTGTCGAAGGTGTGGAGGTCCTCTTCGTCATCAGTGAAGAGATGTTGGGTCTGCTCTGCAGGAGGTGTTGATTCTCCCTCTGCAATGTGAAGGGGAGATGCAGTTTAACAGTGTGTTCCATGTATGTTCACGCATTGGCCAAGTTTCCAAACAGACTGCATGACAATGTACATTGTGACTGTTTAGGAGGAGCTGCCTATTTGAAGCGGGACAGTGGAAATTTGTGCACCATCAGGGATGCGGGGTTGTACTTGTCCATTATCATGTCACAGTTTCCTGCTATGCCAAATGTGATTGGCCAGTTTCTACACACAAGCGGCAGCAGTTGTGTTCTCTGTTCTGTTGTGAATGTGTTGCAGTTTGTACCACATTGTTGTCAATGTTGATGTGCTCTGATTCTTGTGTGTGTGCTGCATTGTGGGAGAGTCGCCCCTGCAGCTCAGACTTTGCTTGGCCTTCTCCCTTTCAGGCGGTGTGCCTTTGACTTCTGTGCTTATGCAGTGCTGTGATGTTGCATACTTGGGTAAATTGTGCTCTTGGTGGGAGTTGGGACTCTTGGGCATGGTTTGTCCGCAGATGTCTTGTTGCCGTCAGGGGTTGTTTGTGCACGTGGATGTGTCAGTGTGTGTACTGCTCCTATCCGGATGTGGACCACACTCAGCCACCTCGGTGTCGTGGTGTGCAACATGTCATGATGAGTGGCCTGCAGACATGCTCATCGTCATGCAGTGTCACTTGCATTGTCAGTGGGGCTCACGGATCCGCAGCTTTGCTGGGTTCAGCACATGTGCATGGGTTTGTTGTGCAATTGGTGATGTGTGGGAGGGCCCCTCTGGGCACATTGTGGACGGGGGACTACTTGCTGTTTCTATGTGTGCTGCAGTATGGCGGAGATCAGGGACATGATCCAGAGTCATTGTGGTTGTGCATTGTGCTATACTTCATTGTGCATGTGTGCCATTGTGCCCATCTCCCCCCGTCCCCCCAGTCCCTGGTGGTTACTCACCCTGTTGCTGTTGTGTCAGGTCATGTTGAGCAGTGTCCGGTCCCCCGACTCCTGCCACCGTCTCTCCACTGATGACTGTGGACACCATTTCCTCCATCTCATCCAGCTCCTCCTGTGGCGCGGGACTCCCACCTCCAGTCTGCATTGCTGCTTTGCGGTTGTTTGCGAGTTTCTGCTTGGTTTTGCGCTTCACTTCATTCCAGCGCCTCTTGAGCTCTTCCATTGTCATCCTCAGCACTCCGACTGCATTGACCTTGTCCAGGATGGACTGCCATATAGTATTTTTAGTTGCCAATGACACAGTGGAGGTGACGAACAGTTGTTGATGGTGTTCTACCACCTCCGTTATCAGGATCCTGTTTTCCTGCGGACTGAACCGCGTCTTCCTCTTCTTCTTCTCCTTGCCCTTCACTGACCCCGAGGTCCCAGGCTGTTCCTCCGTGGGGCTTGTGGGGTTAGGGTTGTCCTCTGTACTTGCTCCGGCTACCTCCATTGTGCTTCGCAGTTGTTATGTTTTTTTTATTTGCAGCTTTTATGGTGATTTTTCCCGCCTGACGTCGGAATTGCAAGCCTGGCGCTGCTTGTCGCCGATTTTTCTATCGCATTTGGGCCCATCGCAACTTTTTTCACGTTCGGGTTTCCTTTTTTATCGCCGTCGCGGTAGTTGTATCATAGACATTTGAGGCGTTATCGGGAAACTATCGCATGTTACCGCCATGTTGAGAATGAGACGTTAACACAGAGTTATTTTCCCGCGATGGACGGCGATATGAGAAATTGCGTTAACCTATTTTGGCGATGATTATCGCACGTTCTTGAGAATATCCCCCATGATTGATTATGGTTAAGGTATATGTTAGCCACTGTTAGGGCCAGATGCTTTGCTTAAATGACTATTAAAGCTACTTTATTTGCCATTCTCAATCTGTTTTGACCTTCAAATGTCACTGCCCATCAGATTGTCGAGTCAGAGGGTGATATTCCAGTATCTCTGTTTTCTCTCTTATTCCTTTCTCTTTTCCCTGTTTTCACTCTTTTTTTGTCAAATATTTTTATAAACATTTTCGTATTTGAAACATATCGTATGATAGTACATGTAAATTGAATTTGTTTCGTACATTTTTCCCTGTTTTCACTCTTACCTTACATATTCTTATATTGTGTGGGATTGACAGTAGTTGTAGTGAGGGATGGAAGACTGCATCACTTTCGTTGTATCCAGAGTACAAGGTTAGTGCTTTCTGAGACTTAGCATTCATCCTTCTGAAATAGACAAATGGAGTATCATTAAAGCAGCAGATAGTAATAACTATAATTCAAAGTGCTGAGAAATGGGAAAATCTGTGATACTGAGTACCATATTGAAAGAAGTATAATAATATTAATAACAACAATAATAATAATATTTACTCAGAACAATAGTGTTCACATTTAAGGTGTTTTTGTAGCTTGTGCATTACATTTTAGTAGGGTGCACATTCTACTCAGTATCTTTGAGGCTCTTACACACTAACAAACAGGTATTTATCTGTTTGAGCTTCCGCCAAATAGCTTTTTCTACATTTTCATCCACTTTCGCTCAGAGTAGTCTGATTTTCTCATTACTGGCTGTAGGGTACTGGAAGCCACATCTCTTTGTAGTCACCCCGTTTCAACATCTGGCAATAACTGAGAGATCTGAAGGATGGCGTTCAAGGGTTATGAAACTCCCATTGAAGTGTGTAACTCGTCGTTTTTCTTCTGGTTTTTCATTTTTAGCAACGTTATCACAGGAAGAGGGGGAAATTGTGCACGCTTCGAATGTGCTCATAATATTTATAGTGTTATGAGCTGCATATTGATTATACACCTTATCATTCTTTCACAGAGAACAATGATAAGTCCTTATTACATCTGCATTTTCATGCAACCTTTGATCCAAAATGTCAAGATTTGATCGAACCATTTTCGCACTCTTCACCATTCAGCAGCCACCTTTTTGCTGCTGTGAAGATAGAGGAAAGGGGAGTCATTTAAAGATTTACAGGTAATAAACAGGGTTCTTATAACTTAACTAGCTTTCTTTTTAAAGTCTGGTTGCTTTCTAATTTTTCTGCTGGTTTTATGGTCAGGGTATGTTATTGCCCCGCAAAGGTTATTTTTAGACCTTGCAGCGTTGGTGTGGTCTTCCCCCAAACATTTTGCCTTCACGCCTCCTGTTTAGAGAAATTCGTTTTTGTTGGCACCAGCACTCTGTGCACTAACCAGTGCTTGTGCTCTCTAAACATGGTAAACTTGTCTTACACCCAATGGCCACATTTAATTTACTTGTAAGTCCCTAGTAAAGTGGTATTACAGGTACCCAGGGCCTGTAAATTAAATGCTGCTGGTGGGCCTGCAGCACTCCTTGTCCCACCCACTAACTTAGCACTTTAAAAAGTGTCTCAGACTTGCCGTAGCAGCCTGTAGTGCCTTTTTAAACTGCCAATTCAACTTGGTAAAATAAACCTCTTGCCAGGCCTAAACCTTATTTTATAATACATAGACGTTACCCATAGATAGGACCTAAATAGCCAATAGGGCAGGGTGCATTATAATTAAATGGTTGGGCATGCACTTTTAGGTTTTGCATGTCCCTGTAGTGAAAAACTCCTAAATTCATTTTCACTACTGCAATGCCTACCTCTCCCATTGGGTTACCTTAGTACATTTAGTTTGTGCTAGCTTTTGATTGGGAAATAGTCAAAATGTCATGTTTGTGACAAATTAATTTTAGTTTAAAATCTTCTTTAATGGTAAAGTTGGATTTTAAGTCACAATCTTGAAAATGCCACTCTTAGAAAGTTGGCATTTTCTTGCTTGTCCTAACCATTTGGTGCCAGCTGCTAGTGTCCTGGGTCACATTACCATGCTGTTAGGCTTTGTGGATTTCTCCCAGACAGTGTGACAATAGAGTTTCAGTATGGACAGGCTTGGCCACCCTAACAGGATGGGGGGGGGGGGGTCAGAGCTGCTGCCTGCCCAACGTTCACTTCAATAGGCTGTCTCCAGCATACAAAAAGAAACCTAACAACAGTTTTTTGTCACCCTAGATTTCCTGGCTCCTTGGCAGGTGAAGGAAGGAACTTTCCAGAACCAGATGTGGGGGTAGCCTAGAGGTTTACCCGGCTTCAAAGGCTGGCACCAGGTATAAATATCAGGCCTCCTGAGCCACCCAGCAATACCCTCTTGCAACAGACGACATCAGAAGGACCCCCTTGGATCGGATCCCCAGAGGGCTGCCCTGTTGCTTGAGGCCTGACTTGAACATCAGAGGAGTGCTACCAGAGGACTGCACTGCTGCTTGAGGCCTGCCTCCTACTTAAACCCAAGTCTACCAGAGTGACTCCAAGGGATAGTTGGCTGTCCTCCTGTGTGATGTACAGAAAGATAACAAGCTCCAGAGATCTTGAAACATGCTCCTGGTCTCTGCTGGAGTGAGTCCTGACACCCTAGTGGTGTCCTACAGTCCTGGACCCTTGATAGTGGTGTTGATGATGCTGCTCTATGCTAACCCTAAAAGTTGGGACTTAGAAAATGTTTCACCAAAAAGTCACCTGAAAACTGACAGAAGGACAGGGCCTACCTGCTTGCCGGTCCAAGATGCATCGCTGGCCGACCTGACTCCATGGTAGCTCCCGCTACGTTATTCTCCGTCGCAGCAAATCCTGTTCAATGGGACTCCTCAGTGAAGGTATCTGGCCTCGTGGAGCCCTCACCGCTACAGCCTTCTGCTTTGTCCCACTGGAGATTTTCGACTTCTAAAAAAGTGACAAAGTCTGAAAGTAAAAATCTTCACGGTGTCTCTACCCAACGGCTCCCCGATGATGATGCCTCCTACTTGGACACCGCTGGCTGTCTTGCCCCACTGAACTGTACCTTCTCATGAATGTAAGGCAAGAGCGGGCCCAATCCACTTTGTGCAGTCGAACCGCACTCCATTGGGGACAGTCTTAACTTTTTACTTTGCCCTAGTCTTGCGCAACCAGATACCCAAGGTTGATGTTTTGATCTTTTTGGTGTTATGTTTCACTTAACACTTTAAAAATTCATAATTCTGGTTCTACTGATTGGATTTAATTTGTTTTGGTGTCATTTTATTTATTATATTTTTCTCTAGTCTTCTAAATTGGTGTGGGATTTGACTTGTGTTGTTTTCACTTTATTACTGTTTGTGTGCTGCATAAACACTTTACACTTTACCTCTAAGTTAAGCCTGACTGCTGTTGTGCCAAGCTCCCAGAGTGTTAAGCACAGGTTAAATGTGTGTCCTTTGTGGTTCACCCTGACAAGGATTGTGATTGTTGCTTGAGTAAGGTTCTCACCCCCTCAACCAATAACCCAACTCCTTACAGTTATCAAATGGCAAACCAAGCATAGCATGATACCCTAAACTTGGCACCACTAATTGATTTTAATGTTTTATGTGCTTTGTTTATTTTCTGTGCTATTACTATATTAGGTCAACAAAAGCAAAAGGAACGAATGATGGACGGAATGCTGAACAATGCAAACGCTCACCCCCAGTCACAAGGATCTGGGTTTAATCCATCGTTCTTTTGTTCACCACCCACCCCAGTTTGGACCCAGCCATATGCAAATCAGTCTTGGCCCTGTTCCTCATGGGAACAGTCCAGCCCGAACGGCCAAGCAAGGTCCTCCCTGGACTGGAAACAAGCATCCTGGGACCGGTTTCAGGGCATCATCCCTAATCAGCCAGGCTCGCTTGAATCCAGTGGCGCAGTGAGCACAGGACCCACGTCTCAGCATACCCTTCCTACTTAGGGCGACAAAAGCGATAGGAACAAATGATGGACAGAATGTTAAACAATGCAAACATTCACCCCCAGTCACAAAGATCTGAGTTAGGGAAAGGAACAACTGAGAAGAAGAGTCACTAGGCATGACACCATATTCCCTGTTGCCCTAACAATCCTTCCCCACTTGTGTCTATTTTTAAAATTCCCTCTCCTTTCCTCATGCTCAGAATTGTTGTGTTTTCCCTATGGAGCCCATTGTCATTTTCCTTATGTTAGCCTAATTGTACACGTATTGGGATGCTTTTGCTTTGCACACATTACCAAATATCACACTTGTTTTCGTGCCACATTGTATTTTCATACATAGGCAGCACATATTTTCATATTTTGTTCTCTTCCTGGGATTCAGTCAGAACATCCCATGCATGGTCAAACAACACTGCTCCTTGTTATTCTCTGTGGTCGGACACAAGGACCTAGACATAATAGAGAAATCTAGCTGCTGTTTCTGAACACATAGGTTTTATCATATAACCCAGGACAGAGCAAAGGTCCCAAGAGAAGAGAGCTGCGCCAGCTGAGATGTAGAACGACCATCTATGTATGACAGGTACGGGGTTTGCCACTAATCCCAGAGATCTATAATATAACTTTGTTTTCTATAGGAGGGTAGGCGTAAGCAAATCTGTCAGCTAATATGACATGGCTTTTTATTGTGTATGATCTCCTAATTATGCTAATCACATTGTTGACCTTCATATGCTTTTTAATTGCAGTGCAATTGCTCCATAATAGAGCACAATAGTTTCAATAAATATTGTAAGCTTTCTTGTGGCACTTTTTAATTTATTGTGGACATGTATGAGTGAGAGAACAAAAGGTAATGACCTGCTACTGTGATCCCTGAGAGTGTCTAGAGTGTTGTGTTCTGGGGTGCCAAATCACTTGTCTCCCAGGAAAGGCTAGGAGGGCAAGTGAGGCACTATTAGCTAGTCGGATTTGGGCCCATAGGTACTGAGGTGGTATGGTGAGTGACTCAGTCCCTACGTACCAATGTTCTATGGTCCCATGCATAGTTCTGTTTCTGATCAAAATCTCTGCAATATAATTATTTGTCCTGATGCTGAATTACGGTGTGCTTCTAAACAATGGTAAATAGTCCTATCTCTGTTTTTATGCGAGGTGTGTGGGAATCAGGTAGGTTCTGAAATTCTCTGCCTCCCTCTAATTTTTACAGAAGTGGCTACTGCACCAGCTTAAGATGGCTTGACTCAGTAGCATAGCAAGGATGTCATGAGCCCTGGTGCAGGCAAGTAAAAGGGAGCCGTTTGAAATCGAGAGGAGAACATGTAAGGAAAGCACCAGTCACTTTATGGCAGGGTGAAAGGAGAGCACGAAGCACTTTATTTTCCTGTGAGGCAGGAGGAGAGCACAGCGCACTTTTCCCCGGACTGCCAGGAGCCCGTTGGTGAACTTCATCTCCCAGCAAGCCTTGCGCTGGGAGACGCCCACGTCCAGCGTCGGCGTCAGCTGGTGCCTAAAAGCGGCTGTGGGCTCCCGCGGGGCTGGAGCCGTTTGAAATCGAGAGGAGAACGTGTAAGGAAAGCACCAGTCACTTTATGGCGGGGTGAAAGGAGAGCACGAAGCACTTTATTTTCCTGTGAGGCAGGAGGAGAGCACAGCGCACTTTTCCCCGGACTGCCAGGAGCCCGTTGGTGAACTCCATCTCCCAGCAAGCCTTGCGCTGGGAGACGCCCACGTCCAGCGTCGGCGTCAGCTGGTGCCTAAAAGCGGCTGCGGGCTCCCGCGGGGCGGGAGCCGTTTGAAATTGAGAGGAGAACGTGTAAGACTGGACGAGGCTGGGCTGGGTCAGGTCCCTTGGCCGTGTTGTGGCGCACAGGAGTATTTGGGATCCCCTTCTGCCACAAGCCAGTCTTTTGGGAGCCGTTGCAGCTGAAAGGTAAGCAGATGGGGAAGCACAAAGCAGCCATGCCCTCTGCCAAAGACCGCCCGTTAACTTCATCAATTACTAGTTTTTTGACCAGTGCTATGGGGGCAATTACAAGTAAAATTGAGTCCGTGGAGAAAAGCATGGGGGAAGCGCAAAGGGCCTTAGAAAATGGCACATTGTTAGAGGTAGCCCACCAGCATGGCAATCTACTAGAACCCTCTGTGCCTATCAGTTTGGACTTAAGTAGATCTGAAGTCAATACTGACACCTTACAACGGGCGGGACTAAGTGATACCCTTTGCCCCCTACCTTCAAAGAAATCTAAGGCGTTTGTTAAAGGGAAGAAAGATGCATTACCCATGGCAACACGGAAAAAAACTATGCCCCCCCCCCCCACAAAGTCAGCACCAAGGACTCGAGCTCTGGATACTGTGACTGATATGGATTCTAATAATGTTGTCACAGGGGGGGACAAAGTGTCATTCAAACATATTATCAGCCTGTTAGAGGCAATTATTAAGCCAATTCTTGAACCACTTGTAGGGGTGTTAAGTAGCATTGATGCATCTTTAAAGTCACTCGTTGATTCTAGTGCCCCCAAGATAATTTCTGGTATAGGAACTGCGGCTAATTGCATTCCCATTGTTGTTCCGGATACTTTCCATGAGGCGCTGCCCTTACCGTCATCATCAACAGTAGGCTGTATTGTCAATGACATTCAACCTACGATGCAATTGACAAGACAGTTAGGGAGAGGGCGGCAGGGTTTATCACCTGGGAAAGGGGAAAGCAGTGGATTTAATGCTACCGAGTTCCATCCTTCAGGTGCTAATCAGAAAAACAATCAAAGAACACTTTATCTCCCCCCAGAAGCCACCCCCTATGTTATTGTGCTTAAAAATGTACCGGCACTGCCATCTAATAAGGAGGAGGATTGGAAGCAGCTTAAAAACAAGACAGTGCATTGGCTGGCAAAAGCTACGAATTGGTCAAGTAGTGATGATTTGTATCATAACATAATCAATGTTGAACGAGTATCATGGGTGGGCCCACGGGTAAAATTTAAAACAGGTGATTGTGTTGTTCTTAATTTCAAGGAAAGGTCCGTAGTACAGCGGTTCATGGATAGGCTCACCTGGAGCAATAATACGGGGGGCCCTATCGAAGCTGTACCACTAGGTTATTTTTACAGACCCTTGTTAAACAAATGCCCTGGATCGGTTCCCTCACATTTTAAAACTTTACCTCCGTTCGTTATTCCAACTTTTAATCACTTCTCCCCTTTAGATCACCTGGATTGACTTACTTCACACCCTTTGAGTGTACTTGATGCTGATAACGCACTTTTATCACACAGGTTCCCGGAGTTAGATAGTGTTAATTATCGTGAATCAACTATGATCTCCTCACCATTTATTAATAATGAACCCACAAGAGAAGACCCCTTAAATAAGCTGGCTAGTCTGCAAAATTTAGTTTTGCGTAAAACGACAAATGTAGCTTATCCTACTTTGCCAGCTAGAATAGAACCCCCGTCAGCACCGCCTGATGTATCTCCTCCTGGTAACTTGGACGTTCATCTAACAACTGATACAGTTATAGGAGAAGGTTGTGTTGCATGTACTGGTTGCCCAGAGAGTGAGCACTCCATGAAGACTAAAGTAATCGCCCATGGTAGTCTTTTTTGGAATATTGCAGGGCTGTCGAATAAGTTAATAATTGAGGAATGGGCTCTTGTGGGGAAATATAGCATAGTATGTCTACAGGAAACGTGGATGCGTGATACTGCATACATAAATGGTTTTCATTCTATTCACACACCAGCTATAGCCTCTCTGGGAGGGCACGATAAAGGAGGTTTACTAACCCTGGTCACTACAACATTAAATGGCAGAATAGGGACGACGCAGTTGGAGTCTCAACACTTCCAGATTATCAACATTTTATTCGGTAAAAATTTGACTTTGGTTGTAGTTAACTTTTATCATAATAATTTTAATAATACAAACATTACTATCGCTCAGGAACTGGATATTGCACTAACGAAACATATAGAGGAGATAGAAATGAATTTTGTAGTGCTTTGGGGTGGTGATTTTAATTGTAAATTATGCCCCCTTTCTAAATACTCTGCTTGTCATCGTTTAATGGGGGCTATGGAGGGTGACTGTCATTTTGATCATAACCCATGTGGGAATATTTTTAACTCTTTACTATCAAAATTTTCTCTGTTTTTAACTGTGGATGTTATCGAAATGTCATGCTTGGATTTGGTTACATATGTTGGGAGAGGCCAAGGCTCTTTGATTTATTTTATTGCCTTATCAAATTATTCTAATTTGTATCTTATTAATTTTAATATACTGAAAATTCATCTTAGTGACCATTATCCACTGTCCTTAGAATTAGCGGTCCCCTCTGATGATTTAATCATGCCTATTAGATCATCCTCAATATCTTTTGATAGAAATAAGGGGCTGTTACGGAAGTGGTCGACTGTTAACCCGTATTGTGTTTTGGAGCAGATCATAAAAAAAATTTAAGTCAAGTTATGAACTGCCTGGAAGACAATCTAAACCCTCAAGTGATGATCAGCTCCCTTAAAGCAATAACTGAGACAACCAGGGCGCTATTAATTAAGAAACATAATGATGGACCGCAGTGTGATAAAAGGTGGTTTAATAGAGAATCTTCTCACCTCCATAATAAATTAATTAAGACTTTAAAAACAAATCCCCGTACTAAGACGGAGGTGAGACAGACACGCTTGGATTACAAGCATGCACTGGAGAAACGCAAGTCGGAAATCAGGAAAGAAGCTGGGGGTCAACTCCATGTGGCATGCCAAAGTAAAGATTCCAGACTTTTTTGGGAAACTGTAAACCAAGAGTTCTTTAGTGACACCAAAAAAGGCAGTATCGATGTGGCAATTATGCCAGAGACCTGGGTGGACTATTTTACTAGACTCTATAGCTCCAGTTATGAACCCTATTCCAGCACTAATTATCATTACGGGATTTGTACTATGGAACCACCCACCATAGAGGAGGTGAACAGGGCTTTAGCTCAGACAATGAAGAACAAGGCCTCTGGCACAGATGGTATGCCTGCGGACCTGTTTTTAGCTAATCTTCCCCTGTGGCTTCCGTTGCTAACCAACATATTGAAATGTTATGCGGCCCAGGGCCCTCCGGACTCCTGGAGATCAGTTATACTAGTCCCCATATTTAAAAAGGGAGTCAGGTCGGATCCTAAATGTTATCGACCGATCTCTCTAATTGATTGTACCTGCAAGATCATGGGCCGTGTGATATTGGAGAGGTTGGAGACCTGGATAACAGACAACGGGACATTTTCCGATGTCCAATACGGCTTCAGGAAAGGTCTGGGCACGGTGGAGCAGTGCCTTAATCTGCACCTGGTCATTAGTAAATACACCTTGGCTAGGCCCGGATCATTATATCTTGGGTTCATGGACCTAACCTCCGCTTTTGACTGGGTGTCGAGGGGGAGGCTCTGGGAAAAAATGCTGTCTATGGGCATTGACTCAGCAATTGTCCACTTTTTGGCAGCAATGCATCAGGGAGTCACAGGGAGGGTACGCTATGGAGTAGGTGGTGAACTCACCTCTCCTATGAGGATGAATCACGGGGTGCGTCAGGGATGCGTTCTTGCCCCTTTTCTATTTTGTTTATATATAAACGATTTAGAAAGTAAGATCAGTACGGGAATAGTGGATGCACCCCTAATAGGCCGCAGGCCCCTACCAGCATTGTTATACACCGATGACTGTGTTTTAATGTCTCGAACTGGGATGGGGTTGCAAAGGCTTTTAATGGGTTTCAATGATTTTATGAGTGAACTCGGCCTAAAAACGAATGTGGCAAAATCACACGTCATGACAGTGGGTAAACCTCCTTTGAAAACAAAATCCTTTTGCATAGACACTGAAAAATTGCTTCATGTGCCAACTTTTTCTTATTTGGGCATCCTTTTTAATCAAAAAAACACATGGTCCCACCTACTTGAAGCTAGGATTGGTGGTTTTAATCAAAATGTCGAAGCGATTTTTAGATTCACTAAAAAACTAGGCTCTCGGCCCATAAAAACCATCATTGATATTTATAAAGCTCGTACGTGCGCAGTCACTCTGTATGGTGCCGGTGTCTGGGGATGCTCAAATTCTATGGGCATACAGAGCGCGGAGAATATGTTTCTGAAAAGAGTATTAACTGTCCCCAAAAGTACCGCTGCTACCATCTGCCATAATGAATTGGGCGTTACTCCATTATCCTTTCGTATACAAGCAGCACCTTTGACATAGTATTTGGGTAAAAGAGGAAACTGTTCTGAATTGTGCTATAATTTCAGACTGTTTTAGACTGGATTGTGTGAGGAAAATCCCTGGATTACTTATATCCAAGACCAGTTGGGGAAGTTGGGACTGCTGTATTGTGTTGATATCCCTGAAAATATATCCAAAATCTCTAGGGCCAAGCTGAAAAGAGATTTTTTTCTTTCTTGTACCAAGCTAGAGATAGACAAGAGTTGGCAAAAAACGGGTTGTTGAGCACTCATTATTAATCAGCTCCCCAGGTACTGAGCCTTATCTCTCTTTTTATTTTAATCATGCTAAAATGTTTTATCTGATCAGGTTCAGGATGGGTATTTCATACTTGCTGGTCTCATACCCCGTGATGTATATTGTGATGCTAAATTAGAATTGTGCCCCTGTGATTCAGAATCTAAACAGAGCACTCTGCACATTATGTTTTTTTGTAAACTTTATAGTAATCCAAGAAACGTTTTTTAAAACCATTAAGATTTTTAAACATAAGAAAGTGTCAGGCTGCATTGTATCATCTACTCCTTTTAAATGATGAATTTATTTGCCTGATGATCTATAAGTACATTTCCTCCGCTGTCCGGCTCCGGAATATTGTTGGAAAATTATTACTTGTGTATTGCCCATGTGGGTTCAATTTTATCATGTCGACTTTTTATTTTTATTTTTAAATTGTTGTTTTATGATGTTTACTTTTATGGCTGTGACCCAGCCGAATAATGGGGGTCATTACAATGACGGGCGGATCGCCATTTCCCACCACCTGAATGCCATTTCCCCCCCACCATATTACGATGGCGGGGGGGGAGCCCGGCGGACGGAAAGACCGTCCGCCGGTTTTCCGCTGGTCCCACAGGGGACCGGGCGGTAAAGGACCCTAATATGGTGGCGGTGTCTGCAAGACACCGCCATCCATATTAGGATGTTGGCGGAAAGCAGCCTTTCCATGGTGGTGTTGCCGCCATGGAAAGGCATGTGGTCTTTGCTTCTGGGGGCCCGTGGCGGACCCCCAGGATTTGGAGGGTGGGGGGTGCACATGGGGGGGTACCTATGGTACCCCCCTACATTTGAATGCACAAGGTGGCAGGCACCGCGCGGTGCCTGTCACGTTGTGCATTCAAATGCACAACATGCGTTTTTTGCATTGCGGCGGGTGCTGGTGACAGCACCGCCCGCCGCAATGCGAACAATACGGGATGCCACCGCCACTGTGGCGGTGGCATCCCAATACCCATGGCGGGACCGCCGCACCCCTTGCGGACGGTCCCGCATTCTGTTGCGGTGGCGGGTGGACTTTGTCCGCCCGCCATCGTAATGTGCCCCAAAGTTTTTCTGACTGACTGACTGGACCATTTGACTGCAGATGGGGTAATAAATACAGCAATCATCAGGATTCAATTGGCCCCTCAGGGCTTTGAGCACCTGCTACACTAATAGTAGCTACGCCCATGGCATGACTGTTCAGTCAATCACATTTCCCTGTCATAAAACTGCAGTTCCTGGCTGATTAATTTTAAAGTGAAATCCAATTTTTCTATAAGCAATATATTGTGACCTTCTCCAAATCTGGTTATAAAATGAGAGATGGTATAGATTCCATCTCCGCATCCTCTGCTTTTGACATTTGGTAAAGAGCATCTGCTTTGCCACTGTGTGGGTCTGGCTGATAAGTCAACTTGAAATATGGTATGAAAAGAATACACCATAACTGACGAGGAGTTAGAGCTTTTGCAGATTTTAAAAATTGCACGTTTCTGTGGTCAGTATCAATTTTAACAGTATGTTTTACCCCTCATAACTAGTGTCTCCATTCTTCAAAGGGATGTATTATGGCCAGGGGCTCCTTGTTAGTTGTGGTATAATGAAATTCATTGGGTGAAATCTTTTAATTAAAAAAAAGGCTACCAGATGCATCTGACCGGTATCTGGCTGTCTCTGCAATAGAACCCATCCTCCCCATAGATTAATAAGATGCATCTGATTCTACTAGGAAGGGTAAGGTTGTACTGGAGTGCTGTATTAGAGGGGCTGTAGTGAATGACAACCTGATGTCCTGAAAGGCTTTTGTGCATCAACTGCAAATCTGTGCCCTTTAATGAAAGCTTAGTAATTGTACTATGGATTGACAATTTTGGATAAAATGGTTATAAAAATTGGCAAACTACCGGAAGCTTTGAATTGATTTTGCTGAGCTGGGTTCAGTCATTGCATGATCACAGAAACTATTTTGTCACCAATACAAATACCATCTGCCTTGATTATATAACCAATTATATATCCAAGAAAATCTACAGTATCTACATGGAATAAACATTGTTCCTGTTTTGCATACAGATGGCAATCACAAAGTCTTTGAAGAACAGTTGTTACATGAGTGATGTGGTTGTGCTGTGAGTCAGAGAAAATTACAATGTGAAACACATCGCAAAAACCTTTCGGGACATCATCTATAAAGTCTAGAAAACCACCAAAAGAGTATTACCTGATATTCAAAAAGCCTATACATCGGAAAGCAATCTTCCATTCATTGCCGTCTTGGACTCTGATTAGTTAGTATGCGCCACACCAGAGATCCATTTTCATAAAAAATTATAGCCCTGCTAATTTAATCGAATAAAAAAGAAATCAAGGGTAAAGGAAACCGATTCTTAACTGTTGCTCATTTTATAGCTCTATAATCAATTGATTATGGCCACTACTCCCCATTATTTTTGGGTACAAAAAGACAGGGGACTGCTGGAAACTGAGAGTGTCTGATGAAGCCTGTAGCTCAATTTTTATCAAGGTATTGTTATAAATGTTGCATCTCAGGTTCAGTGCGAGATTATTTTCTTCTACATGACATTGGTCCTCCTGGTTGTAGATCAATGCGACAATTGAAGTTGCGATATGGGGGTATGATACTGGACTTCCGCTTATCAAATACATCCTGAAATTTGGCATAACATCTTAGTATACTGATTCAACTCTAGTTGAAGCTATTGCTAAAACTACCAAGGGTTCACCTGGATTTTCATCAGTCAATTCAGAAGGGTAAGCATGAGTACAATAATAGCACAAACAGTTTTCAGAAGTCATGTGCACAGTTCATGATGCCCACCTAGCAAATAGATCATGTAAAGTGAGCTATGGCATACTCATAATAAGTTTAAAATGTAGGGCATCTAGCAAATCAAATTGTGTCTGATCTCTGTAATTCACAAAAAAGGTCATTGTCATACTGCACGTATGATACTTGATGGGCCTTACGTGAGAGCTTTTCTTTCACTTGCTTTTATCGGTTTGTGTTCTTTTTTCTTAAGAAATGGATGTAAAGGCTATGAGCAAATTTCAAATTTATCAAGTTTCCTGTGGCATCCAACTTCAATAATGTAGCCAGACCTTGGTGTGACCCATTTGGGGATATAAAAAGGATTAATATATTTAGGTGGGCCACAGACGTTTGTTGGGTGTTAGCTGGAGAAACTGGAACCCTATTCGGTATCTTAGTGGATGGAACAGTTCCGTCTTTCATCAAGTACTTTAGTGTTCCTTCTTCACATCTCATCTCTCCTCAGATGCCACTAGTTGTGCAGACCAGAGAAAGGTTTTTGTAATGGCCATTCTATTGTCAGCCCTACACTTTATAAAATGACATGACCAGCCGCAATACACACACAAATTCAATTTCCTTCTTTTTTCCTGTTCTTCCTTGGTTAAGGGTCCCTTAATACTACTGACCTTGATGGGTTCTTCCCCTTCAGGATTCTTAGAGTCTTTTTTTGATGCACCACTACGACCTTGGTATCAGAGCTTGATTTGTGCATTTAACGTTCAAACAATCTGTGGTATAAATAAGCACTTGAACATTCAATTTGGGACAAGTACGTGGGAATTAAACTGAGCTATTCTTTTAAATCCTCCTTTCAATCTCAGTAAAATATGAGGGCTATTTTTTCCTCCCACAAGTCCTTTGTATCACAAGACAATTCAGGATTATGTAAGTCATGAGGTCTTGCTAACCCTAGCACAAAGTTAGCAGTTCTGTATGAGTTTACCTGTCAAATGACTTTTGCACCTCCTGAGTAAAGGCATTATAGTTGTACAATATAGGATCCTTTTCCTCAAGCACTGGAACCGAACAATTGGCAAGTTTACCTCCCAGGTAAGAGAGTACAAAGTCCACGTTCCTCTAATCGTTCTGGAAAGGTTAATGGTTTCCAAAGGAATTGCAACCAGCATTGGTTTACAAATAATGCATACTGTAACCAGCCTGGAAGCACTCCGGCAGGCCTAATGGAGGAGATGGAATCTGAACTATTTGCATTGGGGCATCTACAAAGCTGATGCATTTGTAGAGGAAGTGGTGGCCGCCACCTACCTAAAGTGGGAGGGCGGCCGCGGGTGGAGAGGGAGGTAGGTTAACGAGGGGGGGGAGAAATAAAATATGAGTAAAAAAAATAAAGAAGATTTACCTGCTGCTCCGCTCGCCTCCCGATGGCCGGAACGGGATGGGCCCTCAGGGCACAGGCTGCACACCCAATCCAGACGCTGCTCTCACATGAGAGCAGCGCCAGGATTGGTCTGAGCGGCCTCGTTTGCCGTTGAGACAATGAATTGGTGCCTGTGGCTTTTTTCCAACCCGGCTGTGTAACCTCATATAGGTGAGCAAAGACAGGAACCTATAGTAATGGGGCGCAAATGGCCCAGGAAAGTTCCGGAGGAGTGGATTAAAGATCTGGATTCCTCCACTCCACCAGACACTAAGGACCTGGAAGAGGCTTACGATAACTGGCGAACCTGGATAAATAGTTCCATTGATCGGAACTTTAGGAAGCCAGGTCCTCTAACGTATAAAAACTCGAATAGATCTTCCTGGTTCTGCCCCGCGCTGGTTGCTCAAAAAAAGAGCTGTAAAAGACTAGAACGTAATTGGAGGAAATCATATGACCCAGAGCTCAAAAGAGCTTATAAACTAGCAATACAGCTCTACCACAAGAGCATTAGGAAAGCTCAAGCAGCCTTCTTTGAAGGAAAAATTGCAAGGTCCTCTAATTTTTCTAAGGAGCTTTTTAAAATTGTCAAATCACTCACCACACTAGTCCCAGGAACAAACAGTTCCCAACATTCCAACGAAAGATGCAATGGGCTAGCCTCATTTTTCAAGAGTAAAGTGGAAAACATCTACAACTCCCTCCACCCCAATTCCCCCTCGATGCCAGGTGCCATAGAGGGCCCCCATAGTATTTTAAACCCCCCAAGTAAGAGTGAACATTTGGAACTGCCCCACCCCCCCACACCTGCCCTCCTGTCCTTCCCGAAAATGAAGGTAGATCAGGGATGCTCCATACTGCAGAAAATTAAATCGGGCTCCCCACTTGATCCAGCCCCACCACATATTCTAGCCCAAGGGGGGAACGCTGTTCTTAACCAATTATCCAATCTTATCAATCTTTCCTTTGAAAAGGGCAAGGTGCCTAAAGAGTGGAAACACGCCATCATTAAACCCTTGCTAAAAAAAAACACATCTTGACCCCGCAGATTTGGCCAATTATCGCCCAATATCCCTATTGCCTATCTTAGGCAAGATTGCTGAGAAACATGCGAATAGCACGATCTCTAGTTTCCTCGAAAACAATAACATTATACACCAGACACAGATGGGTTTTCGACCAAACCACAGCACCGAGTCAGCCCTGCTGGTCACTGAAAAACTCAAATCCATCTTAGACCAAGGGAGAACCGCGGCCGTAGTACTCCTGGATTTAAGCGCAGCGTTTGATACGGTAGACCATACTGTGCTAATCCATAGACTGGAGAATGTTGGAATCAGAGGAGTAGCCAACCAATGGGTTGCGTCATTCCTGAGGGATAGATCCTTCCAATGTATGGAGGCTGGATTTAAGTCAGACTCCCTCTCAGGTCGCCGTGGAACTCTGGGACCTGCTCGACGCAACAGCACCGGACGTCGCCTTCCTCACCGAAACCTGGATGAACGCCTCCTCAGCGCCCGACATCGCCATAGCCATCCCGGACGGATACAAGATCACCCGGAGGGACCGCGTCAACCAGACGGGAGGAGGCATCGCCATCGTACACAAGAACACCATCCGCATCTCGACTAACTCCGACGAGACCTTCACCGCCGCCGAACACCTACACTTCCAGATACACACTGACCCCAAGACCACCCTCCGAGGCACCCTCATCTACAGACCCCCGGGACCACGCACACTATTCAGTGAAGACATCGCAGACTTCATCAGCCCGCACGCCATGCCCTCCGCCGACTACATCCTCCTAGGGGACCTCAACTTCCACCTGGAGAACAACAACGACAGAAACACCACCGCCCTGCTGGACAACCTCGCCAACCTCGGACTCAAGCAACTGGTGAACACACCCACCCACTACGCCGGCCACACGCTTGACCCCGTCTTCTCTTCCAGCAAACACATCTCCTTCAGCCACGCCACCGGACTCCACTGGACCGACCACAGCTGCGTCCACTTCAGCTTCAGAAAGACTGCGACCCACCACCACCCGCAACAGGCTCCCCGCCGGAGCTGGAGCAAGATCACCGCCGAGCAGCTCACCGCCTCCCTCAGCCAGAACACACCCACCAACACAACGGACCCAAACGAAGCAGCCAGCAACCTCGCCAAGTGGCTGACCGCCTGCGCCGACGACCTCGCACCACTAAAAACCCTCCCAGCAGACCCGGAAGCAAGAAAACCCCTTGGTTCACCAACGAACTCAAGGAATCCAAGAAGAACTGCCGCACTCTCGAGAAAGCCTGGCGACTCGACCAGACCACAGACAACAGGACCGCCCTCAAGCACGCCACCCGCAAACACCACCAGCTGATCCGTGCCACCAAGAAGTCAGCACTCAAAGAACGACTGGACAACAACGCCCACGACAGCAAGGAACTTTTCAGCATCGTCAAAGAATTCTCCAACCCCAGCGCCGGAAACAACGACATCACCCCTCGCAAGACCTCTGCAACTCACTCGCCGCGTTCTTCCACCGCAAGATCACCGACATACATAACAGCTTCGACGCACAGACCACGCACCCTACCGCCGAACCAACGCCCGCCACCACCACCCTCTGCAACTGGACCCCGATCAGCACCGAAGACACCATCCGCACGATGAACTCCATCCACTCCGGATCACCAACCGACCCCTGCCCACACCACGTCTTCAACAAAGCCGACGCCACCATCGCACCCCATCTCCGGGACATCATCAACTCCTCCTTCCACACCGCCACCTTCCCGGAGAGCTGGAAGCACGCCGAGCTTACCGCCCTCCTGAAGAAACCAACGGCGGACCCCACCGACCTCAAGAACTACCGTCCCATCTCGCTCCTTCCGTTTCCGGCCAAAGTCATCGAGAAGACCGTCAACAGACAGCTTGCCGCCTTCCTCGAGACGAATGGATCCCTCGACCCCTCGCAGTCCGGGTTTCGGGCCAACCACAGCACCGAGACCGCCCTTATCGCAGCCACCGACGACATCAGAACCCTAACCGACAACGGGGAAACAGCAGCCCTCATCCTCTTGGACCTCTCCGCGGCGTTCGACACCGTCTGCCACCGCACCCTAGTGAAGCGCCTCAGCAACATCGGAATCCGAGAGAAAGCACTGGAATGGATCATCTCGTTCCTCGCCGGAAGAACCCAGAGAGTCCGCCTCCCCCGTTCAGATCCGAGGCCACCGAAGTCATCTGCGGCGTTCCACAAGGATCTTCACTCAGCCCAACCCTCTTCAACGTCTACATGAGCCCCCTCGCAGCCATCGCACGCCAACACAACCTCAACATCATCTCCTACGCCGACGACACCCAGCTGATCCTCTCCCTCACCAACGACCCCACCACCGCCAGAGCCAACCTACACGACGGGATGAGAGACGTCGCCGACTGGATGAGGAACAGCCGCCTTAAACTGAACTCAGACAAGACGGAAGTCCTCATCCTGGGCTCATCACCTTCCGCCTGGGACGACTCTTGGTGGCCCCCGGCCCTGGGCACCGCACCCAAGCCAACGGACCACGCACGCAACCTGGGCTTCATCCTGGACTCCTCCCTGTCGATGACCAGACAAGTCAACGCCGTCTCATCTTCGTGCTTCAACACCCTGCGCATGCTCCGCAAGATCTTCAGATGGATCCCCACTGAAACCAGGAAGACCGTCACCCAGGCACTCGTCACCAGCCGACTGGACTATGGGAACACCCTCTACGCCGGAACCACAGCCAAACTTCAAAAAGACTCCAGCGCATCCAGAACGCCTCCGCACGACTCATCCTGGACATCCCCCGACACAGCCACATCACCGGACACCTGAAAGACCTGCACTGGCTCCCCGTCAGCAAGAGAATCACGTTCAGACTCCTCACCCACGCACACAAGGCCCTCCACGACCTGGGCCCCAAGTACCTCAACGACCGCATGACCTTCTACACGCCCACCCGCCAGCTACGATCAACCAGCCACGCCCTCGCCACCGTACCACGCATCCGCAGAGCCACCGCCGGAGGAAGATCCTTCTCCTACCTGGCAGCCAAGACCTGGAACTCCCTCCCCACTCACCTTCGGCGAACCCAGGACCATCTCTCCTTCAGGAAGCAGCTCAAGACCTGGCTGTTCGAGCAGTAACTTACCCCTTCCCCCAGCGCCTTGAGACCCTCCCGGGTGAGTAGCGCGCTCTATAAATGCCGTGATTGATTGATTGATTGATTGGGGAGTCCCTCAGGGATCCTCCCTGAGTCCAACACTTTTTAACATTTATCTTAGCCCCCTGGCACATATAACACAGGAATTTGGTCTCTCCATCGTGTCATATGCCGATGACACTCAACTAGTGTTCTCAATCTCAGACTCGCTTGACTCGGACCATAGACAACTCGTCCCCTGCTTGGAAAAAATCGGATCTTGGATGGCGGACTGTAGCCTCAAACTTAATGGGGACAAAACGGAGCTTATGATCCTAGGCAACAATTTTAGCCCCCGCGCAGAGATTTCCTGGCCTTCTAATTGGGGATCGCCTCCTCCTCCAAAAGCAGCCATAAAAAATGTAGGTATGTGGCTGGACCAGAACCTGACAATGGAGGTTCAGGCCAAAAAATTATCAGGCATCTGTTTTGGGATACTTCGCATGATTAAAAAAATAATGTCCCTGCTTTCAGAGGAGTCTAGGAAAACCGTAGTCCAAGCCTTGGTGGTATCAAGGCTGGATTACGGCAACTCCCTCTTCCTGGGCTCCCCTAAATATGTCACGAACAGACTGCAGGTCGTACAAAATGCAGCTGCCCGACTGCTGCTGAATATACCAAGACACCACTCGGCTAGACCTACACTCAGAGAGCTTCACTGGCTTCCGGTCCAAGCCAGAATCAAATTCAAGTCCTTAAGCCTAGCCCACAGAGCCATGTATGGGAGAGGACCCGCCCTGATTCAAAAAATGGTCTCACACTATTCCCCCTGTCGACAACTCAGGTCAAGTTCCAACTTCCTGATGAACTCCACCACAATTAAGAGAGCCAGATGGGGTGGAAGGTCATTTGCCCATCTGGTGCCAAAACTTTGGAATAGTATGGACCCGGAACTCCGACTAATTGACAATGAAGTGGCATTTAAAAAAAGACTGAAAACTTGGCTCTTTCCTTAAACCCAAGTGCTAAACAGTCTCCTCCTGTATCAATCTAGCGCTGAGATGCCCATGAGTAGTCATGCGCTTTATAAATCCCATAAACATAAACATAAACATAAACACAGCCAGGTTGGAGAAACATAAGTGCGCATATGGATATCAACAAACTGAGGGTTGAGGCTATAACAATCCGCACCTGACAATACAGTATGTGGGCAGTGAATAACAGTGCAAAGAACCATGGAGTACACCCCTCTATACTCCTAAACCAGGAAAAAATTCCTAATCAAGGAATTGCATGGTGGTTAACGGAGAAAGGGAATCATCATCAGAGGGTCAGGGTTACGCACACTGTCCCAGTAAACAAGCACGAGAAATACCCAGAGGTCCTTACCTGCTCCGTCCGCGAGCGCTGCCACGTGCGAAGGTTCTGCCCCGTCTTGATTAACGGAGAACTAGGACAAGCTGCACCTTTGTTCTTGATGATGACAGCCAATCCCACTACATGATTGTCTTCCAGGTGACTCCGATGCCCCGATGCAACAAAGTGAGCAGAATGTTCTGTGGAGTTTTCCATTTCTCTACGTCATTCCTGCCCTAACGTTGTTGTGTAACAATACCATCGGCCCCTCAGCCCTGTCATCCGTGGAAACGAGTACCTCATAAAATGTTTGAACTACGGACCTAAGACAGACTGCAGAACAAATGTCAACATTGAAAGTTTTTTGTTACATTGTGGAGCCCTGAAGAAGTCCCTTTGCGGGACGAAACGCGTCGGCTATGGTCATTGAATTTTAACGAAAAATTTAATAAAGAACAACTTTGAACAAAAAGAAACAACTGAGAACTGGGAGTTTTTCAATGTGCACACTGATACTGTTTTGATTACTATGATACATTGTTGAGTGCTGAACCTACTGTGTGTAAGTGCGCATATGTGTTTGGCTGGCCAAGGACAGCCGGCCAAACTCACATGCACACTTATGAGTGCACACTACTCCTCCTCCTTGCCATGCACGGCCCCGGCCCACCCTATACTTATTGTATTGTGGGGCTCTGACAGCCTAAATAAAATGATAATAACATTGTGTTATTATCATTTCATTTATCGTCTGCTGGCTCAGGCTGTGGGGCGAGTCTCCTCCGCCATTACGGAGGAGCTGCCCCTGTATAGAGGTAAAGGATTAGAAACCCCTACTGAATGAAAAGGTGGAGGTCTATCTGCCCTAACCACACACCTTCCCACCGCCCACCCTGACCCGTGTAGGTGGGGAACCCTGTGGGGTCTGTCCTAAAGCAGCAGGCACAAAATGTTTGAGGTCCTCCTACCCTACTCTTTCTTAATAGAGTCAAAACGTATTTCCGAACAGCTTCTCACTTCTCCCGAAGTCTTGACTGGGGTAGAATACATGGGCAAGGTAATATGTAACACGAAGCAATCACTGACCTTTATTGGGGTCCAATTTAGCAGGAGCGATGACTGGCATACCGCCCTCAACTTTTAGTACACCTAAGAAACCATGATTTAGGCATTCAATTGACATCCATGTCTCGAATAGGAAGTGGAAGTGGGAAGATAAAACAAGAGAAAACAGGTGGTCCGCTGGTGTGATACCCACACAGTCGGGCTGTTAATGGCGTTCTCCCTGCCTGTCAGTGTATCGGGCTTCTAATCTTCACAACACAACAGCAGTTTTCAATTATCAATGCTACAACTTACTCTGCAGTTCCAGAATGCCTCTACATTAACTGGGGTTTACTTGCTTGTGTCTTTCTCACTTTCTTTCTGATGTTATCTGCTAATGAATGTGCCAGGTCCCGAGGTCATATGGTTATACTTTCCAAGTGTAATTTGTACACACGAAATGCCGATTACAAAGGATGTTCTGCAAAGAATTCCAACACAATTTTTGATCTCTGAATAAGGCCAGCTGGAAATTATGCAAAATGTCACTCTGGCTATTAGTGCCACTTTTTTAGAGCATATTTTAGTGCCAAATGCATCCTAGCATCTATTTGAGAGAGGAGGACATATTTGGTACTTTAAAAACGCAAAAGTGGGCACCAAGCGAAAAACAACTGCAGTAGGATTTTAAGCTGAATGACTTCTCAATTAAATGACATGGGGTAAAGGGGTAATCTCTCCAGCATTCTGCCTACCAAGCTTAAGGCAAAATGCCAGAAATAATGGTGTAAACAAAAGTTCACCAGGGCCTACTTTTGACATTTGCCTGTACACTTTTAGGTTTCAAAACCCAGTCTTTTCAACTGTCACTTCACAGCATGAAACTTGTTATTTGTCCTCTCCAAATCTCCTCGACTTTCAATATTCACTTGTTAATAGCCCCTAACAGTACATAAATATTAAACTCTCACAAGTGCTTTTTATGTTCCTCTTGAAAACTTAGGTTTCCTTGTATTTTTAAATGTGCAATCTCATAAACTTCCAAAAGACTGTTCTGACTTTAAAGACTTTTTCTTGGATCCTGAAGCTCATGCCGCCCTTGTCTGCACCTCGAGCTGTGTGGCCAGTCTGGAACTGGAACTCCATGATAATAACGGATTACTTCTTGCGAATTAGGATTGATCGTCATCCCATTTACCGTGACGATTGCAGAGCAAAAAACTGTCAGTTGGGCTTGATTAAAATATGCGAGCTCACAAAATGGCCGCTGAAACTTGGAGAATCTCAGGGGATCTTGGAAGATGACACAAAACTCCTCAAAAGACCGTGTTGCTGCCAATGGGGATCTTGGCAGCCAATTTTACTCTGAATGTCGACACTTTTTGAGTCCATATGCACTGCGCTACTGAATAACACAGCCATAATCACCCCTGATACTTCCCCCCACGCCACACGTATAATGGAGCTGCATTAAATGGGCACAGTGGCATGGTGAAACACTAGACCTCAGACTACATGTCCTGGCCAGTTGTGACTTTCAGAGGTTGCAACACCTACTGGGCACCACCGAAGCTGTTTCTTCCCAGCTGGTGGGGGGGGGCAGATAATGCACTACAATTAATACCTGCATCCGCAACCTGCACCACGACTGAAGTAAACACGACTGTTGCTACCGCGTCTTCTGCAGTTGACATCGTCTACACAGATCCACCTTTGGTGGATCCACCTCTTCTGGATTTTTCAAGTACTAGTACTGAACCTGAGCCACCAGTTTTTTGTTTTTGCTTCTGGGTATTATATTGATTGGGATGATTTTTCTTCTGACAGTTCTTCAGTTTTAGACCCTCCTCCTACACGGATCTGTGTTTTCTTTTCATGGCGGAAAACACACTTATCTGGTCCTGTCTTGGATATATGTTTGGATGACACTTTCCTTGGTTTTTCTATTTTTATGGATAGGATTTGTGACAGTTTTTTTTCTTGCTGATTAATGGCCTTTACCTTCCAGAATGTTCTGCTATGGAACTGGTCAATGGGGTGTTGGCCTCCCACTCTTCTTCACATAAACTAAAAAGAGGCGTGTCCCTCGTGAACATTTCAGCCGTTTCAGTAACTGATGGAATTGTTTGGGATAAAGTTCCTTTAGACATATTCAGCCCTACTGAGATCCTGCACATACCCTATGTGTTTAAAGTTTCTATGGTGGATGTAAAAGTACCTGGGTTATATTCAGATGATTGGTATGTTGAAACTGTGAACTCCATGCTGTCAAAGCTGGAATTTTAGACTGTTTTCGAATCAGAGGACCTGTACCTTAATTCTGCTAATTATGATGACATGTTCTGTTATTACCATTACGGCCATCATTTTCTACATATGGGTATTGTTCAACATACACTTTTTAATTATACACAATGGGAGCATTGTCCTACTCCCCCACAAGGGAGTTCCAAAGCATGCAAAGATAAATTCACATTTATTTCAGGCTCTGACACTTCAGATTCGACATCATATTATTTCAAATTACTTCCCACACCACCAAAGAAATATATGCTTACACAAACTAAGCTAATATATACAGCTTCATTTGTTACCCAGTTACCCCTTCAAGGCTATGATTATTGGAAGGGCACAATTGAATTGAAATCAATTTGGGGAACCAAACCCTGGCAAGTTCATGGGACGCAAACCTTGTTTCGAGCATGTTTAATCCAAACAAATATGATTTTCCTGAACGACACTGTCCAACAGACTATGTGTCTGGGACTGGCTAAAATTAAAGAAATGATTGCCTCGGATATTCCCTCCATTGCCAGCTTCGATAATTGGCAAAGTCTGACAAATTATACTGAAGAACAACTCAATAGTATGGTGCAAAGTGGTACATTTAATTCTACACTTTCAGGTCCTCACGGGTGGTTATTGTGGCCAGTAGACACAAATGGTTGTCATGCTTGTTTTCTTAATTCCGCCCCGGGGTTTAACACAAGCCGACCATAACCCGATAATCTCACTCACAACATTCAGATGTTGTTACCACCTATTCGGTGGGGAAATTGTGTCAACAATGGTTGGAACATGCCGCACTGTCTGCAGTGAAACAACATCTTTCTCTCCTGTCCGAAGACATGTATTTATCAGATTTTTTATGAGGCCCTAAGTCCCCCCCATTAGAAAAGATGTATTAATGCAACCTACAATGAAATTTGGAAATTATCACAAATGGAAGCTACCGCACAATTAAGACAAATTGATCAAGATAATTTGGATAAAGTGCTTGCTGTTGTTGATAATAGTATTAATACGCTATCTTCTCACATTTACTATTTGAATATCATTGTGTATTGATTTTATGCAAGTGACATGTCACCATTGTATCATGGGCAAAGTCAGCTTAGATCTATCATGCAGTTTAGATGGACACTTCAGACCCTTAAAAATGGGCGCGCACCATGGCGTTATTTAAATTCTAGTAGCCTATTTTTATCTTTCAATTTAACATGCAAACAACAACTGATGTCAAAGAAAGATGCCATCTATACAATGTTACATTTATAGAAATTAGAATAGCTCTCATTTGCCATAGCCAAAATACCTTCAGCTGTCTGGTTAATACACAGTGTGATTGATATCTTTACCAATTTCAACATTTCAATTCACAGCCTGCATGAAACATTTCCTTGTCAGTAGATATGAACCCTCGGAGGCAGCTTCATCCAAGAATTATGGTCACTACCCTTTTCCTATCATTGTTAACGTGCCAGCAAAAGAGGTCTTCCTTACTGGAAAAGAATGCAACTCTTCTGTCAGGCACTCCCTCATTTGCAAACATGTGACCATCCACAATGCATGCAATACTTCAGGAGCAAATTTGGCCTCTTTTCTAAAAGGAATACCAGCTCCTGCAATACTCCCCCTTATTACAGTCCTTTCAAATGGAAGTTATTTAATGTTAAGGGATCAAGATTGCTGTGACATGCGAGCTGGGAACCTATACATTTTATTTGTTTCTCAAACCGTCACATGTTGTAATAAAGTCCAGTTACCCCCTACACAAGGAGTCATGGATAGCCTGTTATGGCCTTCCATTCCAACTTTGAAGGCCGATTTTAACAAGCTAAGCAGACTTAAATCACTATTGTTTCAAAAAGAGGTAGCACTCACATCTGCTCGAGAAACTTTCAAATTGCAAGTAGCAAGGACATCCAGTGAGATACAGGCCTTATATTTTGGCAAATTAGTTCATCGTATTTTTAACACATCTAAAACTGCCGGCCTTCCACATTTTTTTAAGATTATAGGTTCTAGCTTGGTCAGTTCATTCCAAACTATCGAAGTAATACCGGCTTTTATTAATTCCTTTTTTCTAGTGTGTTCGGAGGATTCCCATTGCTGTTATTCTTCATTTGCGGCATTTTGGTCTTATTTTTGCTCCACTGCAATGAATGTTCCATTTCCAAGCCCACTGAAAATGCCACGGCTCCCGCTGTGTCATGAGCGTATGCTGCGATACTTTGGAATCTTGTTGCTTCAGGAACTGGACCTTGATTGGTCGCTAACATTCTAACCTGTCTGGTTTACCTGTGTGCAACCCATGTTTCACTGCCTCTGGTGCCCCTTCGAATGGGCACTGGATATTTGCCTGGCTTTGCAGACGCTTGCTCACGTAGACATTGAACTGCTGATGAGTCCTTTAGCGACCCTTTTTCAGAGTTGTCCCTTGGGTTTGCAGCTTCTTCACAAAGCAAGATATGATCCACTCCTTCCAGGGGAGATGTGTGCATTGGCACATAGATAGCTAAATACTGGCTCTACTAACAAGGATGCAGGTTACACAGTAGCTATCTCAGCATCGGCTGAGATTGAGGATCACGTTTGATCTCTGGACCTTGTGACCTGGGCTGTTGATCAATCATCTTCTGTGGAGACTGGCTCCTTTTTGGAGTTCCTGGACTTTGAATTTGAGAGTGGCACCATAATGTGATTATTTTTTCAAAATTGACATGTTGGTTTTTTACATAATTATAATCTTTTTTATAACATGCTCAGTAGACATGCTTTGAACTTGCTTATCTTATGATCGCATTCATATTATTTAGTTGCTTGTCATGCTATTTCCCTGACCAAAGGGAGGATGTCGTGTGTTCCCTATGGAGCCCATTGTCGTTTTCCTTATGTTAGCCTAACTGTGCACATAGTGGCCCACTTTTGCTTTGCACGCATCACCAAATCTCACGCTTGTTTTTGTGCCACATTGTATTTTCACACATAGGCAGCAAATGTTTTTGTATTTTGTTCTCTTCCTGTGATTCAGTCAGAACATCCCATGCAAGGTCAAACAACACTGCTCCATGTTATTCTCTGTAGTTGGACCCTAGCACCTAGACATAATAGAGAAATCCACTTACTGTTTTTGAACACATAGTACATTCAATTGAAGGTGCACCGAAAATTAAGTAGCACAATCTGGTGTTGGTTTGTTCTTCAACCTTTTATTCTTTATTTCATTTTCTTTTGCAACAGACAGCCAACGCGTTTCGTTCCCACTTTACAGTGTGTGGAACTTCGTCAGGGCTTAATTAAGATAAAATCAGAAGCGTAGTTTAATGGATGACCATAGGGAATCCCAGGATTAATGGGTTTTCCCGAAGTAGGACCGGCCACCTCAATAAGCGGACCGGTCGTCAGTTCCTTGGATTCTTGTATGTAACGTATGTACTGTTTTTGAACACGTAGGTTTTATCATATTACCCGGGACTTGTCGTTTTGAAAACAAACAGAGAGTGAAGGCAGGCACACAGAGCAAAGGTCCTGAGAGGGCAGAGCTGAGCCAGCTGAGATGTAGAACAACCGTCTATGTATGACAGGTACTGGGTTTGCCACTAATCCCAGAGATATATAATATAACTTTGTTTTCCATAGTGAGGGAAGGCGTAGGTAAATCTGTCAGCTAATATGACAAGGCTTTTTATTGTGAATGGTCTCCTAATTATGCTAATCACATTGTTGACCTGCATATGCTTTTTAATTTCAGCGAATTGCTCCTTATTAGAGCCCAATAGTTTTGATAAATAGTATAAGCTTTCTTGTGGCTCTTTTTCATTTTTTGTGGACTTGTATGAGTGAGAGAATGAAAGGTAATGACCTGCTACCACGATCCATGAGAGGGTCTAGAGTGTTTATTTCTGGGGTGCCAAATCACTTGTCTCTCTGGAAAGGTTAGGAGGGCAAGTGAGGCACTATTAGCTAATCAGATTTGGGCCCGTAGGTACTGAGGTGGTATGGTGACGCAGTTCCTACATACCAATGTTCTATAGTCCCATGCATAGTTCTGTTTCTGAGCAAAATCCCTGCAACAGAATTATTTGTCTTGATGCTGAATTAAAGTGTGCTTCTAAACAGTGGTAAATAGTCCTATCTCTGTTTCTTTGTGAGGTGTGTGGGAATCGGGTAGGTTCTGAGATTCTCTGCTTCCCTCAAATTCTTACAGAAGTGGCTACTGCACCACTTCAAGATGGCTTGACTCAGTAGCATTGCAAGAATGCCATGAGCCCTGGTGCAAGCAAGGGAAACGGCCCCCTTTGACTGCAGTTGGGTTAATAAATACAGCAATAATCAGGATTCAATGGGCTCTTTAGAGCTCTGAGCACCTCCACTAAGGGTAGCTATGCCCCTGGCTAGACTGTTCAGTCAACCACTTTTCCCTGTCATAAAACTGCAGTTCCTAGCTGTTAACTTTAAAGTGAAATCCAATTTGTCCATAAGCAATATATCGTGGCCTTCTCCAAATCTGGTTATAAAATCAGAGATGGTATAGATTCAGTCTCTGCATCCTCTGCTGTTAGCACTTGACAAAGAGCTTCTGCGTTGTCACTATGTGTGTCTGGCTGGTAAATCAACTTGAAATATGGTATGAAAAGAAAAGACTTCACCATAACTGACGAAGAGTTAGAGCTTATGCAGATTTAAAAAATTGCACATATCTGTGGTCAGTATAAATTTTTACAGTATGTTGTACCCCTGATAAATAGTGTCTCCAATCTTCAAAACAATGTAATATGGCTGCGGGCTCCTTGTTAGTTGTGGTATAATGGAATTCATTGGGTGAAATCTTTTTTGATAAAAAAGGCTGCCAGATGCATCTGCCCGGTATCTGGCTGTCTCTCCGATAGAACCCCTCCTCCCCCATAGAATAATAAGATGCATCTGATTCTACTAAGGGTGAGGTTGTGCTGGAGTGCTGTTTTAGAGGGGCTGTGGTGAATGACAAACTGATGTCCTGAAATGATTTCATTGTTTCAACTGCAAATCTGTGCCCTTTCACGAAAGCTTAGTAATTGTACTATGGATGAACAATTTTAGAAAATGGTTATAAAAATTGGCAAACTACAGGAAGCTTTGAATTGCTTTTGCGGAACTGGGTTTTGGTCATTGCATAATAACAGAAACCATTTTGTCACCAATACAAATGCCATCTGCCTTGATTATATAACCAAGAAATTCTACAGTATCTACATGGAATAAACATTGCTCCTGTTTTGCATACAGATGGTAATCACAAATTCTTTCAAGAAGAGTTGTTACATGAGTGATGTGGTCATGTTGTGAGTGACAGAAAATAAGAATGTTGTCAATGTAGACAATGTAAAACACATCCTAAAAACCTCTCGGGACATCATCTATAAAGTACTAGAAAGCCACCAAAAGTATGACCTGATATTCAAAAAGCCTATACTTAGTTCAGAAAGCAGTCTTCCATTCATTGCCGTCTTGGACTCTGATTAGTTAATATGCGCCACACCAGAGGTCCATTTTCATAACAAATGATAGACCTCCTAATTTAATCTAATAAAAAAGAAATCAAGGGTAAAGGAAACCAATTCTTAACTATTGTTCAAATTATAGCTCTATAATCGATCGATCATGGCCACTACTCCCAGTTCTTTTTGGGTACAAAAAGAGAGGGGACTGTTGGAGAGTCTGATGAAGCCTGTGGTTGAATTTTATCAAGGTGTTGTTTTAAATGTTGCATCTCAGGTTCAGTGGGAGATTATATTCTTCTGCATTACATTGGTGCTCCTGGTTGTAGGTCAATGCTACAATTGTAGTTGTGATATGGGGATAGGATATTCGGCTTCCTCTTATCAAATACATCCTGAAATTTGGCCTAACAGTTTAATAAACTGATGCAACTCTAGTTGGAGCTATTGCTAAAATTATCAAGTGTTCACCTGGATTTTCATCAGTCAATTCAGAAGGGTAAGCATGAGTACATGTTATGGCATACTCAAAATACGTTTAAAATGTGGGGCATCTAACAAATCAAATCATGTGTGCTCTCTGTAATTCACAAAAAGGTCATTGTCATACTGCACGTATGATATTGGACTGGGCCTTAAGTGAGAGTTTTTCTGTCACTTGCTCTTATCGGTTTGTGTTCTTTTTTCTTAAGAAATGGAATGTGAAGGCTATGAGCAAATTTCAAATTTATAAAGTTTCCGGTGGCACCCAATTTCAATAATCTAGCCAGCCCTTGGTCTGACCCATTTGGAGATATTAAAAGGATTAATATATTTCGGTGGGCCAGAGACGTTTGTTGGATGTTAGCTAGAGAAACTGGAACCCTATTCAGCGTCTTAGTGGATGGAGCAGCCCCTTCTTTCATCAAGTACTTTAGTGTTCCTTCTCCACATCTCATCTCTCTTCAGATGCCACTAGTTGCTGATACCAGAGAAAGGTCTTTGTAATGGCCATTCTATTGTCAGCCCTACACTTCTTTATAAAATTACATGACCAACCACAATACACACACAAATTCAATTTCCTTCTCTTCTCCTGCTCTTCCTTGGTTAAGGATCCCTTAATACTACTGACCTGGATGGGTTCTTCCCCTTCAGGATTCTTAGAGTCTTTTTTGGATGCACCACTATGACCTTGGTGTCAGAGCTTGATTTGTCAATTAAACGTTCAGTCAATCTGTGGTCTAAATGAAGCACTTGAACAGTCAATTTGGCACAAGTATGTGGGAATTAAACTGTCTGAGCTGATCTTTGAAATCCTCCCTCAAATCTTGTTAGAATATGAATGCCATTTTTTCCTACCACAAGTCCTCCGTATCACAAGACAATTAAAGATTATGTAAGTCATTAGGTCTTGCAAACCCTAGCACAAAGTTAGCAGTTCCCTATGAGTTTACCTGTCAAATAACTTCTGCACCTCCCGAGTAAAGGCATTATTGTTCTACAATATAGGGTCCTTTTGCTCAAGCACTGGTATTGAACAATTGGCCGGTTTACCTCCCAAGTAAGAGAGTGCTATAATCGTTCTGGAAAGGTTAATGGTTTACAAAGGAAATGCAGCCAGCATTGGTTTACATATAATGAATATTGTAACCAATCTGGAGGAGCTCTGGCAGGCCTAATGGAGGAGATGCAATCTGAACTACTTGCATTGGGGCGCCTACGAAGCTGATGCATGTTTAGAAGCAGTGGCAGCCGCCGCATACCTAAAGTGGTAGGGTGGCTGCGGGTGGACAGGGCGGCGGGTTAGCGAGGGGGGGGAGAAATAAAATATAAGTAAAAAAATTAAGAAGACTTACCTGCTGCTCTGCTCTCGCTGATGCCTGCCTCGCGAATCCTCTCGTTGGCCGAAAGGGGAGGGGCCCTCAGGGCACAGGCTCCACACCCAATCCAGACACTGCTCTCACATGAGAGCAGCACCAGGATTGGTCTGAGCGGCCTCATTTGCCGCTCACACAGTGAATTGGAGCCTGTGGCTTTTCTCCAACCCGGCTGTGTAACGCAGCCAGGTTGGAGAAACATAAGGGTGCATGTGTTTGGCTGGCCTAGGACGGCCGGCCAAACTCACATGCGCACTTAAGAGTGCACACTACTCCTACTCCCTGCCAATGCCGATCCCGTCCCGCCCTATACTTATTGTATTGTGGGGCTCAGACAGCACAAATAAAATGATAATAACATTGTGTTATTATCATTTTATTTATCTTCTGCTGGCTCGGGCTGTGGAGCAAGTCTCCTCCATCATTACGGAGGAGCTGCCCCTGTGTAGAGGTAAAGGATTAGAAATCCCTACTGAATGAAAAGGTGGAGGTCTATCTGCCCTAACCACACACCTTCCCACCCCCCACCCCGACCCGTGTAGGTGGGGAACCCTGTGGGGTCTGTCCTAAAGCAGCAGGCACAAAACTTTTTGAGGTCCTCCTACCCTACTCTTTCTTGATAGAGTCAGAACGTATTTCCGTACAGCTGCTGACATCTCCCGAAGTCTTGACTGGGGTAGAATACATGGGCTAGGTAATATGTAACACGAAGCAATCACTGACCTTCATTGGGGTCCAATTTAGCAAGAGTGATGACTGACAGACCCCCCCTCCACTTTTAGTACACCTCAGAAACCAGGATTTAGTCATTCAACTGACAGCTATGTCTCGAAGAGGAAGTGGAAGTGGGAAGATAAAACAAGAGAAAACAGCAGGTCCGCTGGTTTGATACCCACACAGTCGGTCTGTTAATGGCGTTCTCCTTGCCTTTCAGTGTATCGGGCTTCTAATCTTCACAACACAACAGCAGTTTTCAATTATCAATGCTACAACTTACTCTGCAGTTCCAGAACGCCTGCCTCATTAACTGGGGTTTACTTGCTTGTGTCTTTCTCACTTTCTTTCTGATGTTATCTGCTAATGAATGTGCCAGGTCCCGAGGTCATCTGGTTATGCTTTCCAAGTGTAATTTGTACACACGAAATGCTGATTACAAAGGATGTTCTGCAAAGAATTCCAACACACTTTTTGATCCCTGAATAAAGCCAGCTGGAAATTATGCGAAATGCCACTCTGGCTATTAGTGCCACTTTTTAGGTCGAGCATCAGTGATGACCTGTTGTATCTCTCTGTGTGGCTTTGGCAAAGCCACCCATTGCTATTGGCTGTTGGCTGCAGCATTCAGAAATGCTGGTTTCTCATTGGTGCATTTCTGTTAAAGTCCCTCCTTTGTGTGTTCAGCTCTCTTTCCGGTGATTTCACTCAGAGAGCATTTTGGTCAGCCAGCGTGTGATGGCCTCTCTTCCCTCTTCCCATCTGGTTGCAATTTTCCATGTCAACAACAGAACACTGGCAGATGGGCTTTTTTGGTAGAATGTTTGGTTGGATTTGGGCTTCCTTCTAGGGGAAGTTGGCCTTGTTTCTTCCACCTTCCCCTCTCGCTGATGGAAGCAGTGGCACACTTGTCTGCAGTTAGCGCGGTGGGAGACAGAGCTCTGATGTTTGAATGAGTGGCGCCCTGCAGGCTGGGAGACAGTTGGCAGCGACAGACTGCTCACCGTGGCCTCAGACATTTCTTTTACTATTTATTAGCTTATGCGTCGCCCTTTGCTCCCCGGCTTTGTTTTTTTTTCTTCTCAAAAATAGCTGTTAACCTTCGTGTTAACCTGTATTTCTTAACTAGTTCTCTTTCGCCTTCACATGTCACAGGGATGTACGGCGCAGGCAATGCCATGACGTTGCTTCGGTGCTTCGCTTTTTTTTTTTAAAAGCGTCGCCCTTATTACTGAATGCGAATCCACGGCTTCTGTTCAATGCCTGTAGCTTGACACAGGCCTCAGGTCGGTATGCTGTGGTAGGTTTGTGACGTTCTGCAAAAGAGGAGCCTTCGGGCATACACGGCGTGGCAGGAGAGTTGGTCAACAGAGAATGCTTGTGTGATGGTTTATCTTTTTCTTATTAAATATAACGCACTGGCGGTGTCGCTGCGCTGTACTGTACAGCGCGACTCAGCGCCAATGCGGCAAGTAACGTTTATTGGGAATGGTGTGTTTGTTCCTAATGTATCCTTCTTGCAGGGATGTTGTAGGGCCGTTGCCTTCATTTAAATGACTAATGGCAGTACTACCTCAAGAGCTCGAGCAGGGCTGCAGCTGTCTGTACAGTGCGTTTTTCCATAGCCTACTTCCCTTTCCATTTCCTCGATGTTTAACTCTATTGTCACAAGCCATGTGTTATACCTTTTTTATCTTTATTTTTTTGTAGAGGGTGGGTTGCGGTGACGATTGACAAATGCATTCCAGAGTTCGAGCGTGTCACATCCCTCCTTCGTTTTCAGAGGACTGACTTATCTGAAGCAAAGGTAAGTGCGAGCTGCCACTGCTAATGCTGCTGAGGAGAGGCTTGCCATAATCCTCACTTTCACACGTTTCCTCATTTTAATGACTGTCCTCCTATAGCTTTTAAAGATCGGTTGTAATTTAGAGCTCGGAGCTCTGCTGCATCGGCGCCAGCTCATTATAGTGAGAGCAGTGTTAGCCTTGGCCCTGTCTGTGCCCACAGCCTGTATGAGCTTAGAAATGTGGGGCACGTGGAACGGGAACAAAGGGCTAGCGGTGCGCAAGCCAACAAATTAACATGGAGAGCCGAGCCAAGGTTCTGGCTCGGCCCTTAGAGCCCATGTAAAAGCCGAGCCCTGCAAATATTGGCTATGTAAATCATACAGCAAACATCACGCAAAATATGATCAAGTATCTTCAAAATTCTAAAAAGTCTATTTCTTTAATATGTGGAAGCTTTGAATTTAATGGGTCACTTTGTACTGAGAAGCAGTCCAAAACAGTCATCTGCAATGCACTAGGCATATTCTCAAGGAGCCATCGCCGATTTATCAGCACTTTAGCGCCGCAAAAGTAGCGATAGACTTATCGCCCTATTCACAAGCTGGTGCAAACTGTCGACATCGCCAGTTTTCCTGCGATAGCTGCCACAAAACACATCGCCACGGATGAGAGCGACAATCAACGCTAATGACATGCAGAGTAGGCGTTCCCGCGCAAAAACACACGAAAACACCACTTCGCGATATTCTCAACGACTAGCCAGATCTGCGATGCCGGACAAAAACAGGCGATAAGGCATGTTAGCAGCAGGGACTTAACACCTGCTTATTACTGGTCTTAAGTAGGACGAAAACCTGCAGTACAGAGGGAGCCCAGGCCAGAGCCACATCTGAAGACCAACAGATGCCATGGAGCTACTAATCATGCAGCTTGGAGACCCAAGAGGGCCACAACACCCACCGCCACCCCCCACAGGACCACCCCCAGGACCACCCCCCCCGGACCACCACCGAGGCAGCTCAGAACAAGACAGCGGACCTTCCGAAAACGCATCAGCCTCACAGACTTAACGCCAGAGGATGTCATTGCCCACTACAGGCTCAAAAGGACAACCATCCTCCGCATCATGACCCACATTGCCCACAGGCTGACGGTACCAACACAGCGGACAACCAACATCCCTCCGCAGACAAAGCTGCTGGCTGTGCTGCACCTGTTGGCCTCTAGTACCTTCCAACCAACAAAGGAGTCTCACAGCCAGCCCTATCAAAGGCCATCACACGTTTCATACCCCAGCACCTTCACTTCCCCCACACTGCGCAGGAACAGCTGGAGACCAAGCAAGGCTTCTACGCCATAGCCGGATTCCCACACGTGTTGGGGCAATCGACTGCACACATGTCCTACTTGTGCCCCCTGCCGACACTGCACACAATTACCGCAACAGGAAGCACACGCATTCCATCAATGTGCAGGCAATAGTGGACCACCGGGGACTGTTCACCAATGTCGTCGCCAACTAGCCAGGCAGTGTGCATGACTAATACATCTTCCGACAGTCCATCATCAACCAGCGCTTTCAGGATGGCACCTATGGAAATGGACTGCTCGTTGGTAAGTACCAACGGAACACACCACACACCTCAATTCTACAATCACACAACGCACAACTGTGGGAATGGACACGTAACAAAATCACATCCAACATGCCAAACAACATGCACACTTGCCAGACATGACAACACAAGTAACCGTGGTAAGAGGGGCCAGAAATGTGGACAAACCATACACTAAGGCATAGCCCCTCTGCCACACATTTGCAGAATGTGAGGAGAGGTGGGAACCACGATTGTGCGAAGGAGGCAATGGACCTATGAATAACAATGTACACAATGCCAAGTGTGGCGGTGATGTGCTGGACAGTCTTGAGTATGCAGAGCACAGACATGTCCATGTGGACACATACTGCTGGAGTCTGTAGTGCCGTGGACAGTGGATGCAGCCATGTCATCACAGGCAGTGGGGAACACCTTGGACAAGTAGCCATGTCGGCCCCCCTGTAAGCGTAGTGGGCAGGCCCGGCACACGCCAGTCCAGTGTAGGGGAGTGACTAAATAGGCCGGGGCTCAGGGAGTGGTTCACTTCCAGGATGGCCACCGAAGTAACTACTGCGTGTGGCTCTGTGTCCCCCATATCCTGACCATAGGCCTACACACACGTGGCCGACCACCTACAATGGGCAAAGTTACACCGCCAACGAGGTGGCTACGTCCCACGCCACCCGGCGCACATCTCGTCATCGCCTGCAGAGGCGTGTCTGCCAGGGCGGCGTCCCTCACCCTGCCACGAGGCCGCCGTCGTGACCGGTGGTGCCTGCGTGATCCTGTGCGCCTGCCGCACCCCAGCCCGCTGATCCCCAGACCCGACCTGCGCCCAGCGGTGAATGCCCGCCCCTGCGCACCCAGGCCTCACTGCTCACCTGGCGCCACCGGAGCCTCTCCAAGAGGGCCCACCATGTGCTGGTGCAATCTCCAAGGCCAGGCTCCGTGAGCTTGGTAGCCTCCTCAGCCGATCGCTGGCTTCTGCCCAACAGGCCCCCAGCGCACCCAGCGGCATCGCACCGCGGAGTTGCGAGTTGGCTACTGCTGCCTTCTGACCAAACTGCGGTACAGCAAGTAACATACACATCCTTTCCAGTCCGCCCCTCCAGGCCTGCTGCATCATCGCAGGCTGCACACCCGCTCAGCTCTTCCGGTGGGCCGAACTCAGTGCACCACAAGGCACCGTCCAGCCTCCACCATTATAGCATGATGCACACCCGCTCAGCTCTTCCGGTGGGCCGAACTCAGTGCACCACAAGTCACCGTCCAGCCTCCAGCATTATAGCATGATGCACACCCGCTCAGCTCTTCCGGTGGGCCAAACTCAGTGAACCGCAAGTCATTGTCCCGAGTGGCTACCCCACAAGTCCGCCTCCAGTAGCCAACAGCATGTCCTCGGTAACGCCACTGGAGCCCTTCACAGTCACGGGGCTACCCCGTCCCAGGCAGGCCGCCGGTAAGCCTGGGCAGATCGTCTGGAGACGTACTCCGAAGCGCACAACATCCCAGCGCCGCGGCGGCGGCGCACGCGTGTGAGGAGTGCGGAGAAATGGCCCGGGCTCTGGGCGTGGTTCAGCTCTGGGTGTGGTCCAGTTCCGGCCTGGCCACAAAAGTGACTATGGCGTGTGTCTCCGTAGTAGTGTCTGCGCCACCCGGCCTGTAATCGATAATGTTGCAATGTAGCATGCACCAGGAGGGCGGCCTCGCCCGAATGGATTAATAAAGGAGCGCAAGACCTCTCGGGGTCTCAGCTCATTCATGCCAACTGTTGTGTGTGTAACTACATTGCCGCAGCCTGAACCGAAGACCTAGCCTCAATATCAGCACGAGTTCAGCCAGGCCAGAACTCCACATCTGTGTCCGCCCTATCCTTACCATAGGCCTGCACACCTTCAACAGCCAACATTACAGTCTTGCTGTCAGTCCTGCGGACATGCGCAGACAGGCATGACAATGGTGTGCCGTAGGAGTGCAAGTGATGCAACCGTGCAGCACACACAAGTAAATAGGCTCGGTGGGAGGGAGGAGCAGCTGTGAGGCTACGTAATACACATTATCCTATCACATTTGCCAGCAGCAATACATGGCTAACATGAATCCCAAGGTCGCACAAATCACACACCACAAAACTTGTATGTCTGCCAACACAGCATGCAGAACCACCAGTTAACACTGACCTCACTTACCTCTCACAGGTGATCAAGGATATGCACTCTGCCCGTGGATGATGACACCCCTCCGAGACCCGAACACCCCGGCCCAGAGGCAGTACAATGTGGCCCACAAACGCACCAGGGGCATTGTTGAACGCACGTTTGGCGTGTTGAAATCACGTTTCAGGTGCCTGGACATCACCGGTGGAAGACTCTTGTACAGCCCAGAAATAGTGTGCAAGATGATCACTACATGTTGTGTATTGCACAACCTATGTGTACGCACCAGTGAACCATGGATCCAAGTCCCAGAAGCACCGGACGATGATGAGGAAGATGATGCAGGTGGACCACACCCCACTGCAGCCGCAGCAGGAATAGCCCGAAGGAACACAATCATCAACAATTTCTTCGCATGAGCACGTCACATTGTGACTGTCCACAGCAATCATGGCACAGTACAAGATGACCACATGACCAGCATGTTCAAAAAAAATCTTAGCAACACACATTCCCCGTGTGCATGTCAGTCCTCTGCATTAGCACATTACTCTGACGGGTGTAAGTGCAACATTTAGTGCTTACATTCGCATATGTTGCAAGAAGAGATGGTGTGTATGTCACCTCTGTACCGAGAGGCTGTTTAGGGCGTCATGTATTCGATATGCCATATCTGGATGTCACATGTAGTACGTCATGCCACTCATCAGCGTCCCACGTGTACATGAACATGACATGAAGGCTGTCATTGGTGTTCAGGAAAAGACAACAGGGTGCCATTTGTGGTCAGAGATGTACCTGCCTGATGCAAATATACACCCTGTGTGTCGAGTCCCACAACATGTACAACATGGCCGTAAGGGGGATGTGGGCACAGTGGACACCTCAGCAACATTGGGAGATGCACACCAGCCTAGAAGCCAGCAGGTCCACCTTGCGTGGAACACACCAAGGTGTCCCCTGGTCAAATGTGCCATGTACAGGTCACATGTGTACACGGACGTCATCCATCAAGAGTAGTGATCAGTGCCAGCTAATAGGTGCAAGGTGAGTGGTCAACCGCCTCCTCACAGCTACCTGCACCCATCACTGTCAGACTGCAGCAAAACAACACTGCTACATCAGAGCATCGAATACTGACCGTGAGGGCACGTTCATGGCTGGTAAGGGTTCAACCATGCCGGAAGGCGAAGCAGTGACATCCCCCCCACCCAATACCCATCACATTTCCAGAATGCAAGCAGATGACAAACTAACATTGTGGATGACAGCCCCTCTGTCTGAACTAGAAGGCGGTAGCACATCTGCACCTCCGACCATGGGAATGCATGCACCCGGCACACCCTGAGCAATACCATAGCAGCTGCTGACGGCTCCCACACTACGCACAGCGCTAACCAGAGACCAACGTATACACACCCCACACACAGGAGTCCTTGCTCATAGTTCACTTGCATGGTATGACCTTCACACTTACGCACCGACCATCCCAGGAGTCCAAGCGCTCCACACTCAAACCAATCATTGCTCCGAGCTGTGGCTTCCACATAACTGTGACTTTGCCTTTGTGACACACAGCCCTATTTCATACATTGACGTGGGGCTAAGTTTGGAAATAGCGAGATTGTTGTTTTGGAGCAATGAGGCCACAGCTAGTTCACACATTCCCAGTCATCTCACTGCCTATCTGGGTCACGGACATACATGCGCATTGAAATCAGTTCCCAGGAGCACCGTTGTTTGGAATCACTGCCCCTACATACAGCCATACTTTCATACTTGCTTGATCATGGACATGACTCATCTGTGTGAATTTGAATGTCTTAATCACATTCGGTGGAGTGGTGAAGGTGGACCAGTACCTGGCCATGCATACGCTACTTTACAATGTTGCCCCGTGGAGGGCCAGCCAGGGTCCTTTGGGGAGGGAAAAGTACATCGTAGGAGAGGGAGTTCAGTCCGCAGTCTGATTTCTGTGTCATTGGTTGCCTAAACAAATTTAGCAGTCCATGTCGGGGGCCAAGGTGAGTGTCGCAGAGTGTTAAGGGGGACAGTGGAGGGTGTTATTCCAGGGCATGATGCAGAGGGCAGAACCAAGCAGAAAGAGGCCATATGGCGGAGATGAATGCTACCGCTTCCTACTTATCCCAACGGCAGATTCATCCTCATCATCGTCCTCCTATGTGTAATGTGCCTCACATGTGGGTGGTGGTGTTTTGTCTGCGGCACTGTGTGGCAGTGACACATCAGGGGCCGGAGGTGCATTGTCAGCCGCACTGTGAGGCACTGACACATCAGGGGGCGGTGATGTGGAGGGAGTAGTGGCAGCAGCATTCATCTGCGCCAGGCCTTATGGCAGCACTGCCATGATGAGGATCTGCAGGGCATGGTAGATCCCTGCTACATCTCGCTGGTGTGCAGCCGTGGCAGCCATTCTTCCTGCCTGCATCCGCTCCATGTTCTCCATGTTGGCCAACTCATGGCTGAGATCGCTGGAGCCACTCTGACTAGACAGTTGTTCTTGTCTACGAGTCATGACTCCGGCGATGTCAGCCATGGATTGTTGGAGACCATGGAGCGGACTGTGGGTGTCTGTTAGGGCCTGTAGGTGGTTCCTGATGGGACTTGGACACCCACGTATGGCCTCTAGTTTGGCTGCCATGAGGTCGAACCCCACCGCACCTGCTCTGCCGTCCCCTTCTGGCCCTGCGACACACGGCGTTGGAATGCCATGTGTTGCTCATGGGGATCCTGGGAGACGGCCGTGGTGGTGGGTGCTTCCTGCTGTGTGGTCTGTGCAGGGGGTGGGTTCGCCTTGATGCAGCTGGGCTACCGTGCTCCTGGGGGTGGGGTGCTGAGGGTGTCCATGAGCTGTTGGAGGGCGTCAGGGTCGATGGTGTGTAGGTCCTCTTCATCATCGGTGATGAGGAGTACGGTCTGCTCTGCAGAAGGTGATGATTCTCCCTCTGCAATGTGAAGGGGAGATGAAGTTGTGTACATTGTGACTGTTTGTGTGGAGATGCCTATTTAATGCTGGACAGTTGACATTTTGCCACCATCACGGATGTGAGGTTGTATTTGTCCATTGTCATCTCACAGTTTCCTGCTATGCCAAATGTGAATGGCCATTTTCTACACACAAGCGGCAGCAGTTGTGTCCTCTGTTCTGTTGTGAAAGTGTTGCAGTTTGGTCCACTTTGTTGTAAATGTTGAGGTGCTCTGAGTGTTATGTGTGTGTGCTGCATTGTGGGTGATTTTCCCCTTCAGCTCTGATTTGGCTGGCCCTTATCCCTTTCAGGCGGTGTGCCTTTCACTTCTGTGCTTATACAGTGCTGAGCTGTTGCAGACTTGGGTAAATTGGGCTCTTGGTCGGAGTTGTGACTCTTGGGCATGGTTTGTCCGCAGATGTGCTGTACTTACTTGTGCATGTGTTCCATTGTGCCCGTCTCCCTCGTCCCCCAGTCCCTGGTGGTTACTCACCCTGTTGCTGTTGTGTCAGGTCATGTTGAGCAGTGTCCGGTCCTCCGACTCCTGCCACCGTCTCCTCACTGATGACTGTGGACACCATTTCCTCCATCTCATCCAGCTCCTCCTGTGGCGCAGGACTCCCACCCCCAGTCTGCATTGCTGCTTTGCGGTTGTTGGCGAGTTTCAGCTTGGTTTTGCGCTTCACATCATTCCAGCGCCTCTTGACCTCTTCCATTGTCCTCCTCAGCACTCCGACTGCATTCTCCTTGTCCACGATGGACTGCCATATTCCATTTTTTGTTGCCAATGACACAGTGGAGGTGATGAACAGTTGTTGATGGTGTTCTGTCACCTCCGTAATCAGGATCCTGTTTTCCTGCGGACTGAACTGCGTCTTCATCTTCTCCTTGCCCTTCCCTGACCCCGAGGTCCCAGGCTGGTCCTCCGTGGGGCTTGTGGGGTTCGGGTTGTCCTCTGTGCTTGCTCCGGCTACCTCCATGGTGCTTCGCAGTTGTTTGTGTTTTATTTGTATTTCGTTTTTGCCGCTTTTATAGTGATTGTTCTCACCTTACTTGTGAGACTTGCGGGCCTGGCGCTGCTTTTCGCTGGATTTTTGTCGCAGTTGGGCCCATCGCAGCTTTTTTCACGTTCGGGTTTCCTTTTTATCGCTGTCGAGGTAGTTGTATCGCGGACATTTGTGGCGTTCTCGGGAAACTATTGCATGTTACCGCCATGTTGGGAATACGACGTTGACACGGAGTAATTTTCCCGCGATAGACGGCGATATGGAAAATTGCGTTAGCCTATTTTGGCGATGTTTATCGCACGTTCTTGTGAATATCCCCCCCCAGTCTTTTCTACTGTCACTTCACAGCATGAAACTTGTTATTTGTCCTCTCCAAATCTCCTCGACTTTCAATATTCACTTGTTAATAGCCCCTAACATTACTTAAATATTAAACTCTCACAAGCGCTTTTTATGTTCCTCTTGAAAACTTAGGTTTCCTTGTATTTTTAAATGTGCAATCTCGTAAACTTCCAAAAGACTGTTCTGACTTTAAAGACTTTTTCTTGGATCCTGACGCTGATGCCGCCCTTGTCTGCACCTCGAGCTGTGTGGCCAGTCTGGAACTGGAACTCCATGATAATAACAGATTACTTCTTGCGAATTAGGATTGATTGTCATCTCATTTACCGTGACGATTGCCAAGCAAAGAACTGTCAGTTGGGCTTGATTAAGATATGCGAGCTCACAAAATGGCCGCTAAAACTTGGAGAATCTCAGGGGATCTTGGAAGATGACGCAAAACTCCTCAAAAGACCGTGGGGCATATGTACAAGGAGTTAACGCCGCGTTAGCAGCACTTTTCCGTCGGTTTTGCGGCGATATTTTTATCGCCATATGTACAAGCTGTCGCTAACCTCTGTTAGCGGCAGTTTTCCGGCAAAAACGTCCATTATAAAGATCGCCACTTCTGTTAGCGATAATGACATGCAAGGGAGGCGTTCCCGTGCAAAAACGGTTGCTAACCCCACTTCGTGATATTTACAAGGGGATTCTTTACGTTTGGAGGACCAAAAAAACTGCCTCTAACTGCAGTTAGAGGCAGTTTTTTAAGACCAGAAAATAGCTGGTCTTAAAAATGGAGACAACACTTGGGGCCTCATTTCAGCAGGTTTTGTTGCTGGACTGCGCTACAAGCAATGTTGCTGCTCTGCCCTGCGACAAAACTACAGGGCAGGACTGCGCACCATCAATAAGATAGTGCGCATTCCTGGGCCTCACTCATGAAAAGTGTTGCAGCTCTGCGACAAGACAGCATTGCAACACTTTTCACTACCCCCTTCTTGCGACCCCACGGATGCGTTGTATTCACTGGACAGTGCTCCATGATGCAAGTAATGACAGATACGGCTGGAATCCTGACGTATCTGTCTGCGCTAAAGTCACACATTGCTGCAGTCGTGTCACAACCATGACGCAACTCCAGCAATGCATGGGGCCAGCCTATCCCTGTGGCACTCCGTCACCCTTACGCCTGCCATCATGCAGGCGTAAGGTACTGACACAGTGCCGTTCTTGAGGGGTGCCCGGGTGTCGGCGCAGTTGGAGATCCATCGGTGGCGGTTGCGCGCTGCGGTGTCATCGTCTGCAAGCGTTGGCGGAGTGGTGGTGCTGAGGGAGTTGACAAAACGTACTTCGGTGACCTTGATCCAGCTGCGAGGGGGGCGATGATGGCGGTTGGGTACGGTGGGCATGGTGAAGACATGATGTATACAATGATGGTCGGTCCAGGAGAGTCCGGTGGTGTGGCTGTAGTTGAAGGTCCTGCTGGTGGAGGAGACGTGCTCGACCGTGTGTCCTGCTATGTGGCTTGCTGCGGTGACTAGCTGCTTGAGTCTGATGTTGGGGAGCTACCCCAGGAGGGGGTGGTGTTCTGGTCACTGGACTGTCCAGGTGGAACTTGAGTTCGCCAAGTGGGATGTCGTCGGTGGATGGGAGAGCCTGGCGTGCAATGAGGTCTACAATGGTATTTGAGAATGGGTGTCCATGGCCCGGGGGGCCTGCAGATGAGGGTGTCGCAGAGGATGGGGTTGGGGTTGGTCCTGATCTGGAAGTTAAGGTGTTCCATGGTCACCGTTGGGTCATTAGAGTGCGTGGTCAGTCGGAGTGTGCTTCTGTAGGTGATGGCAATGCCTCCTCCTGGATGGTCGGGGTGGTCCTTGCGGGTGATTTAGTAGCAGTCAGTGATGGCGATGGCGATGTCTGGTCCGGAGCAGATGTTGGTCCTGGCAGGCGATGTGGCCGAGAGGAAGGCTCCTTGGTGCTGAGCGCGGTCCAGGGGCAGACGGACGCAGATGGGCTTGCCTATGGCTTGCCTTTGGCACAGGAGACCTCCATTACAACGCAGGCATTACATCGTAATGCCTTTACAACGCAAATCCAACAACGCAGGTGCCTTTACATCGCATTCCATTACAACGCATTGTGAGGTCAGTAATGGGGTATTTTAAATTTTTAGGGTGGGTATGGGTTTTGGGTGTCGGAGATGAAATGTGGGGTGTATTATGGGGTAATATTTGCAATTTGGGGTGTGCATTTGGGTCAAATATGAAAATTGGGGTGTGCATTTGGGTCAAATGTGAAAATTGGGGTGTGCATTTGGGTCAAATATGATTTTTAGGGTGTGTTTTGGGGGCTCAAAGATGAATTTTAGGGTTCAGGGTTTGCTTTGGGGTGCAAGGGTCAGTTTTAGAGTTGCACTCTCTGAAGTGGGAATAGTAATGTTTACATCTCTGCAATCCATCACCTTCCCTACTGCTGCACTATGCCTAGTATTACTATGCATTGTAATGGAATGCGTATGCGTCGTAACTCCATATATACCTTTGGCACACCAGTGGTACGCCCGCTGCGCATGGCCGCACAGCAGCCGCCATTGAGAAGTGCTGCGTGGGTGACTGGACAGCTGGGAGGTGGGAAACGCCGGAAAGAACACTGGATGGGGCGTGGACGCAGGGGGGTGTGTGTGAGCGGGTGTTGTAAATATTTACATGAGAGAAATCTTACCTCGAGGCCGGGTCCCGTGTCTTCGTTGCTCCTGCTCTCCTGAGTCTGCTTCCAGGAACAGGAAGTAGGCAGCCAGGCTCCCTCCCCTAAGCCAATCACAACGCTGCAATGCGGCGTTGGGATTGGTCATTGGCGCCGGGACGAGGCGTTCAGCCAGGGGCTGGAGGTGTGGGCATGTTCTCCATGCAGGCTGTAATGCTGCCTGCATTGCGAACAGGACAGTGTGCATGACTGCTTTGTGCGGCCTGAGCAGGCCGACCAAACAGTCACTGCGCACTTGAGTGGGCATGACACTCCACCCCTGCCCTGCTCAGTGAGTGGAGCAGCCCTACCCACCCTCCAGCCCGCAACGGAAACATGGCACCATAACATCAGGAAGTTATCATCATGTGATGATTGTTCCTCTTGCACTGCTTGGAAGCAGTGGGGCGACGCTCTTCTGCCATAGCGGATGAGCCGACATTGGGGGTGCGTCAGCTACTGGTGCTAGACCTGGGCGACTCGACCCCCGGGCCTCCTCCGCTATGTGTCCCACCTTCTCCTTACCTGGACATTGACACCGTGGCGCAATCCGCTAAACTCTCTCCAAATCTGTGACACACCCAGCAGGAGCCTCAGCCAGGTGGGATTTCACAAGCGTGGGTACAGCAGTCGCCGCCAAGTCCGCTGGTGAACCTCCCGATGCAGTTGATGCAGCAGGGCCCCCTTAGGCGTGAACTTGCAGCGCTCCCGCAACACAAGTTTGGCGCAGCTCAGGGGCCTCACCCTCCACAGCGTCCGGCCAGCGCAACCTCATCCGGCCTGTGATGCAGAGAGGTGCCGCCCACCGTTGGTAATCCTCTCTGTGCACCCCGGTGTAGTGGTGGATCGTAGTATGCGATGCAGACCTCCCTATGTTGGTGCGCAGGAGCGCCTCTACAATTTACAGCTCCAAAGGGCGCAAGGCGGTCTTCTCACACAGGTCAGCAACGTGTCTCCATGCGACCGACCAGACTTCACCACCAGGTACGGGCGATCGCCGCGCCTCAATGTCTACCGCCACGGCTCATCGACTCCACAGCTCCTCCGCATCCCACTCCAGGCTCCAGACGCAGGTCCAGCGAGGCATCCAGGCTCCAGACGCATATCCAGCGAGGCATCCAGGCTCCAGATGCAGGTCCAGCGAGGCATCCAGGCTCCAGACGCAGGTCCAGCGATGCATCCAGGCTCCAGACGCAGGTCCAGTGAGGCATCCAGGCTCTCATCCTGGTCATCCTGGTTGTTGGGTGGCTTGAGGGGGTTGTTGATGTGTGCTGCACTTGGCCCTGGCTGCTTCATTCTGCATTTCATTGTTTTTTTTGCCTATTTTCTATTGGAGGTCGACTGACAGGCTATTTTTTCCATTAGAGGCAAAAAAAACTCATGTTGGGCTGACTAACGTGTGTTTTTTTGCCACTAATGGGCCTTTTGTTGGTTTTCGCCTGCTAATGCCGGAATTCCTATCGCCATCACGCTAATGTTAGCGGCAGTTTTCACCGCTGATCCCTGAAGCTATCACCATGTAGCGACGTCTTGTACATACGTCGCTAACAAGGCGATAGTTTTCCGCGGTACACGGCGATAGAAAAACTGCCGCTAACTAGGGCTAGCGATAGTTATCGCCATTTCTTGTACATATGCCCCGTGTTGCTGCCAATGGGGATCTTGGCAGCCAATTTTACTCTGAATGTCGACACTTTTTGAGTCCATATGCACTGCGCTACTGAATAACACCGCCATAATCACCCCTGATACTTCCCCAAACGCCACACGTATAATGGAGCGGCATTAAATGGGCACAGTGACATGGTGAAACACTAGACCTCAGACTACATGTCCTGGCTAGTTGTGACTTTCGGAGGTTGTAACACCTACTGTGCATGGAGGCTGCACCAGCTGTCCCCAATTGCCTATCTGCACCCGGCCTGGGAGGCCACTACTGTCGAATACGAGTGCTGGTGTGTGAGTGTACCATCCTGTTTACATCCACGGGCTCGTGTTCCAAGTGAGGTCACCGATGCAGCCCCCACAGTGACAGGGCAACTGCCAGAGGAGCGGGAACATGGTCCATGCCGAACGGCACCACCAGAAGTGCACCTACGGTGAGCAGGTTGGAGCAGAGTAATTTAGACTCCACCCTCTGCATATACTCTACTCATATGTTACAGCATATAATTGATATATTCAACGTGTGCCTTAACTCATTAACTTGTGTGTTTCACATTTTGCATATTATATGTAACATTGCTGTGCACACTTAGACGTCATAAAGTAGTGGAGTGAATAAATAACACATATTTACATTTATTGCATATTCACGATAATAATCTGGACAGTTTGCTTTCTTAGGGTTAATAATATTATAATATGCTTCCATTCTGAGTCTCAAGTGAGCTTAGCTTGACTTTTGGCTTTAGCCAAATGCAGCACATTTTGAGACTGTCATTATGCTTCTTGTTTCTTTCTTTGCAGGTGCTTTATGAAGTCTCTCGTTAGTTAAAGGCTCATTATGCTGAACTAGATTGATAGGAAGGCATGAAGATGAGAAGCTGTCAGCATGGACGGTGAAAAGGGCAATTAGAGGAGACTCCTGTACCCCGTGTACCAGGAGGATGCAACACTCAAGCACAGGCAGATGTGTACCGAACTGTGTTGGGATGGGAATTTAGGAAGTCTACTGGCTCCTGCAGGATGCCGCCACATGATTGCTTCTGAAGTGTGCAAGCAAGATCTGGACGTTCTGGAACTTTCAATTATGATTTTCATTAGTGTTCAATAGCAGTTAGTTTCTAGACCCATTCCCGATTTAGAAGAGAGCAGATCTCTCTACTTCTCTGTATCCCCAAGAATGAGAGACTTTATGTTAAACACTCTCTCCGCTGTCTGAACTTCTACTGAGGTTCACATAATGCTGACACCTTCTTACTTTCACTCCAGAAATCCCCTTTGCACTTTCATTTGTCCGTTTAGCTAAGGTGATGGAACACTCAATCTGGATAATATGCATTCTTTACATATTGATTATTTGCATTCTGTACTTTCTAATATTTCGATTTAGACTTTGTGAGAATCTTGATCTTTTCCTCATAATGATAATGTTGACAAATGTTGGAACAGATTAATGATTGTAACAAACTACTAATCTGGAAAAATAAACCTTTAAAGTTGTGTTCCATCATCTCTGTAGTTATCATAGACTTGTATTGATTTGTTGAAATTAAATTGACTACTGAATGCTAGCTTTCCCTAAACACTTCAAGTCCACTACAAAAGGTCAAGTGGGGAGTCCATTTGATGATTGCAGGTTCAGAGATCCCCGGCTACATCAAAGTAAAAGAAGGACCTAACTGAGTGGAATGAGAGCCTGAAAGTGCAGAAGAACTCTGCCATACGTACTTAAGTTTTTTGTCTAGATAAACACAAATGTATGTAAAATATCTGAACCGATTTACACATCTAATCAGTGAATTATTTATGAGTGTCCTGCACCCTTGCTTAATCACTACCTATACCCATGCTATCCACCAGGGGGTCTAGACATTACAAAACTCTTATAATAGAAGGAGGGTAGCGAAAGTGATGAAGTGTTTCACTGAAGATCGTAAATAAGATTATAACCCTGTGTAGTATCACATTTTGCAACACTGAGCTGGACAATATGTTATTGTGTCTGTTGGTTGACTTTTGAGTGCTGAGCTCTTGCCCCTAAACTACCTTCCTAAGAAGCCTTTAGCTGGTTGCCACCACTACCCTGACAGTCAAGTGTGAAAGGAGTGTAATGTCAGACTCACGGTTCCACTGTGGAAATGTCTGTGCTTCGATGCTGCTACGTCTTGCCTACCTTGTATTCTCAAAAACACAGAGGGAAATGGGAATTGGAAAATACACACGTCACTAGCACTCTCTCCCAGGTCTATCCAACCCTCAGCAACCTGTCATCCAACCCACTGCCAAGTAGACCAGGTCTCACCCCCTGTGGCACCCCTCCCCAGCGGCTGTCGGGCCAGTCATCCCACTCTGGCATGTCCTCCTAATGAGGCATCCCAGTCATTCAGTCGGGGCTGGGTCCTCGCTCCCATCCATGTCTTGAGGTCCCTCCATCTGAGTATACGCATCATAGGGCTGCTCACATTTATCCACCACTTCCGACCATAGGTCCGCCATAAGTCTACTGTGCACACCCTGGGCCCCCACCCTCTGTAGAGCTCTCTCCTCTGCTCGGGCCCACAATGTCACATCCCTAATCTACTTCTTCACCTTAGGTACCACAGTCGACTTCCAAGCCATAGCTATTCATCTCTTCGGTAATATTAGTGCTAGGTCAAGGAATCTGTTTCCAACCTTCTTAGGTTTGGGTCTAGGGAAGGAACCTAATAGGCATACCTCTATGTAATTTGCCAGTTTGCGTTTCAGGGTTGTGTTGAGCTTTGATAGGACTATCCTCCAGTATACCTGCAGCTGGGTGCACCCCCATGTCATATGCCTGAAGTCCGTGTCCAGCGTTGCGCAGCGGTGGCAAGGTCTAGGTTCATCCCCATAGATGGCCCTGATTCTGCACGGTGTCAAGTATGTCGTGTGCGTGTAGTTGCACTGGATGTACTTAAAGGGTGTGTTGCGAGACACCTTCTGTGGGTACACCAGCATTCTCCTCTCTTCAGTGTTGGGTATATCTCATCCTAGCTCTGTGTTCCAGCACCTCCTGAGGGCTTCCACAGGGTTCCTGACCATAGTGTTCAGTGCTTTGTAGACCCATGCAATCAAATGTCTTCCTGTGCCCATCGTCAGTAGTAGTTGGAGAACTATGTGGTTCGGTGGTTCTGTATCTCCCTGTCCCATAGTTAACAGAATGTACATGAAAGTCCCACGTATGTGAGGAATTGGCTTTTTGGTAAGGTAGGGTTTGTTCAATCACATCTGGCAGTGGGATTAGGGTACCTATTTGATAGCAGTCACTCACTGTCACTATCCTCGCCTCTGTCCAAGAGCTCATCTACCCTGCCTTGAAGAATGTGACCAGGTCCCATGTGGTAGCCCCACCAGTGGAAGCTATGTGGCATAAAGCATCGCACCGTCCACCTGTTTAAGACAGCGACGCCAATAGTTCAGAGCCGTAGCCAAAAGGTGTCCCAGCCGTGGGATCATCAGTGTGGGCCAGATCAGTTTTGCCAGCAATGTCTCCAGGTAATGTTCAAAACCAATCGGGCCCAGTTCCAGTAGCCCAGCCCCATCCAGCCACCTAGTGACAAACTGGAGTTGTGCCGCTATGTGATACAGTTGGAAGTCTGGAACTCCCAGTCCACCCTTCAGAGGTGGGCGGGAGAGGGTGGCAAGCAAGACCCTCTGGCTGCCTCCACCCCAGATTAACGCCCGCAAAGGGAGTCCAGTTGTCTTAACCATGGCACCAGAACCCTCAACAGAAGGTTTGCAAAATAGTAGATCAACTTTGGGAGCATAACCATCTTGGAGAGCGCTATGCGCCACATTATGGGCAGTCGGATCGATCGCCAAAAGGGGACACAGGATATTAGGAAGCGCATTGCCTTTCCCAGAATTCCCTCTTGCAAATCATCAGCCTTGTGGAAGAATTGAATACCCAGGTATTTGAAGGTGCATGGCGCCCAGAGGATGTTGGACAGGCAGCCGGCGAGCCGGGGGGGGCATCGTAGGCCACTGGGAAGACACGCGCCTTGCCCGTTTGACCCGGATGCCCGAAAAAGTTCAGAATTCCTCGAGGAGCCGCAAAGTGTGGGCTCTGTCGTTGTCCCCATTCTGCAGGTAGATCGGTAAGTCATCTGCGTAGAGGGAGATAGCATGCTCTCTCCCATCCACTGTGAGTCCTTCACCCCTGCAAGCCATTTGGAATCGCTCTGCCAGTGGTTCGATAACAATGGCAAAGAGGAGGGGTGACAATGGTCACCCCTGCCTCGTGCCCCGAAAGATGTCATACGATTCCAAGAGGGTGAGCCCCATTTTTACCCTTGCCATAAGCTTTGTTTACAGCAGCTGCACCCATCTGGCCCATCCCTCTCCCAGCCGCATACGAGCATGGCCGCCTCGAAGAAGCCCCACCTCACCGTGTGAATGGCCTTCTCTAGGACCACTGACATGATCATGGCTTGAGGGTAGGCTGACAAGTTGCAGCTGTAGATGATGTTATACAGCCTGCGGAGATTGAGGGAGGTATTGCGTGCAGGGATGAACCCATTCTGATCGACATGGATCAGCTCTTGCATATATGGCCACAGCCTGAAGACAAGCACCTTGCTTAGAACCTTAAAGTCAGTGTTGAGCATGGAGAGGGGTCAGAGATCCACGGTACCGGCCTCCGGGGAGCTGGATTTAGGTAAGGGAACAACCAGTGCCTCCCTGGTTGTGTCCGGCAGGTGCCCCAGCGCAAGCGCCTCCGTGTACAGCACTTTCAGTCTCTGAGCCAACACTCCAATGTATGACACGTAAAACTCTAGGGGAAGCCCGTCCAGTCCCTGAAACCTGCCGGTAGCCATGTTCGTGATGGCGGTTTTTATTTCCTAGACTGTAATTGGACCCCCAGTTCCTCCACTGCTTCCGTGGAGAGGCTCTGGAGCTCAAGTCGGCCCAGAAGGGTGTTCCGGCAACCTTGGTAAGTCGACTTCCAGCGGCCGATAGAGGGAGACATAATAGTCCCGGAACACTGAGTTTATTTCCTTGGGGAAACTAGAGCATATCTCCCTTGGGAACAACAATCAGGTGAAGGGATTTTGCCAGGCCAAGAGTCTCCCTGGCTTCCACTCCTCTTCATGAGCATGGTTAATGTACTTTTGTAGTTATGAATGTGAATCGTTGCGCACTCCTATTTTAGATATGTTTTTGCTAAGAATTAACTAATGCTTGTTGCTTAAACATTTATAGCGTGCTGGTCGGGGATGAGGTAGCCTGCCTCATGGTTAAACAATGTGGGTTATTACAAGTGGAATTTCACTCGGCCCCCTTCCGCACTGCAGTAAGTGACTCTTGTGTTTCTAAGAAAGATTAAATTCAACAACTCAAATCAACATTTTTGACAGTGATTATATCAAAATATCATTACATTTTCCTTTTATTTGTTGCAAGCATTGTATGCGGAATACTCTCCGCTGCTAACACAAATTTCCTATAACATACAAAAATTTCAAATGGCGATTTCAAAATAATAATGATGTGTATCCATATGATACTCAGGTTGTACAACAAATGACTCTCACAAAACTGTTCCCAATGCATTTCGGGATATACAAATCCATTCTTCAGGGGTGCTGTCGAAATAAAAAATACAAACTGTTTAAGCTTCAAAAACAGAGAAGATCACTGATATATTCAGCTCCATGCATGCCAACCATGTGACAGTTATCCTAGTATTCCCTCCTTTTGTTAACTGTGCTGTTCACGAAATGCTGTGATTTTACTAATATACATGCATTGTGCTGCTCCGTGCGATCACTACTAGTGTGTAAACATCCTCATATCTACCCACACTGTAAATATAACTGTACACCATGAACTGCTGGTTGCAGTGCAGCCTTTGATCGTGCGCATGCTCGAGTGCACAATACTATCAAGTAAGAACATTTTTGGGCTTACTGAGAGAAAGTTCCAATCCTCACATGCGCATTACATGAGCGCCCGACTGGCTGAGTAATTCCGAGTGACCTTAAACAAGAAAAATCCTGGTTTTACACTTCACGCTCAAGATGCTGGCGCAAACAAGTCTTTGCTACATAGCGATTAGAATACCTGAGTTCTGTGATGGTATGTCATGGCTTCTAATCCCCACGTAAGTACACAAAAACCTCTGTTCATTCCATTCGATGCTGAAAAAACACAGAAATACTCGATCAGAATTCCAATACCGCACTCTCAACCTCTACAAACACGTAGCCTTGTTTTCTAATCTCCAACGCTCACCTGCTCGCTAAACGAATCCCGCGAGATATCGCGCGTACGTTTGAAAACCGGGTAAACTCATACGAGTATGGCTGCCACATAAAATACTCTTGTAGAAAGGACACAAAAGTAGGACTCATTTATCAACCGATCGTACTAGCACTGGTAAACCAGCGCGGCCATTATGAACTAGAAAACTATCGACCGGCGCTCTTGTGGAATACTCTGTAGACACCTTGGGGCCGATTCCGATTTGGGCCGGAAAACGTACCGACCGACTCGGTGCGGGAATTTATTCCGACCGACACGAACCGGCGCCGTCCGACCCGGGTAGTACGATGAAATGCATGTGAAACCAGACCGACTCGGACGGAATACAAAATGAACGACCGAGCCGGACGGAAACAAGCCATCCGGCCGGGAAAACACTCGAAACTAACCGACCGACACGCACCCGGATAGCGACCGAACGAAACGTACCCGCGAACTCCGACCTGCGTAGTACGATGCCATGCGTGCGAAACACGACCGACTCGCACGGAGCACAAGCCGTACGACCACACGCACACAAAACCCAGCCGAATCAACCCAATACTCCGCGACCGACTCGTACGCCGCACATGAAACCAACCTGAAACACAGCGGGAACGAGTCGGACAACATCGCATCAGACAACAGCAGCGTCCGACTCAGACACAAGAACGACTCCTACATGCACACAAAGCACCAAGGGAAAAAAGTTTTAAAAAAAGGCCAAACAAGCTACCACAATCCAATAAATACTGGGGGTGGGGGAAAAAATGGAACAAGGACACACCCCCAACCCCACCTACATAAAGGCCACAAATCCCTACCATGAGCCTTTGCAAATTCCACAGACCTGCCAGCAAACAACACCATCACACAGCAACCACAGACACACTCACAGCTCATGCATCACACAAGCCACACACCATTACCACACTTACAAATAGCACCCTCACACACACCCAGCTAAACCTACACTCACACACCCCCACTTGCACACACACACACACACACACACACACACATCAATCACCACCACCACCCATCACCATGCCCCCAAAGAAGAACCACAAGTTCCTAGATTGTGAATTGGAAGTCCTGGTAGACGAGATACTCAGGGTAGAGCCACAGTTGTTTGGTACATTGGTACAACAGATCCCCATGTCGCAGAAAACCAAGATGTGGGCGAGGATTGTCGACAGGGTGAATGCACAATCACCATGTTTGCGCACAAAGGAAGACATCCAGAACAGGTGGTATGATGTGCGCAGGAGTGTCCGGGACCTACTCAAAAAGGACTACATCATCAGCCAGCGCACCGGCAGTGGCCCTCCTGCAAAACCAATATACCTCAGGCCCTGGGAGGAGAAGGTGCGGGCCATCCTACCACCAGTGAGCGTATATGGACTAACAGACATCCCAGAGCCTGGTGAGTACACAACTTATATACACAATATGGTGTGACAATACACACACAGCACCCTCAAAGGGATAGGCAAACCATGCACCCTCACCAAATACACAGCAAACAAAACATACTCATCCCAAGATGTGAATGCCAGTCAGACAAACACAATACCTGCCATCTCATGGTGACATCTAACTGTGTCATGACATCTACAAACCTAACAACAAATACAGCAAGGCAGTGGCACAAATAGAACCAACAAACACTCACAGATATATTGACATCACTAGAACACCACCTCACAGGGAAGATCACTGAAAGGAAGGAATTCTGTGTATGCTGGTAAAGTCAGTGTAGCCAATAGCATCATGGGAGTTGGAGTCATAGATATTGCTCAGCCTCACAATTGGCCCATCAACACCACCCTGAACCATGCTTACATCACAGGGAGTGGAAAAGGACTCACAAGATGGCTGACACTGGGTACTGCTGGGGGAGCACAAGGCCCTGCAGGCAACTGTGCAACAACCAACAGCAGGACACCACTGACTGACATCCTGAAAGACAACTTGCACTCCCTGCAATGGAAGCATGTTCCATGGTGGGATATCTGGCTGGGTGGGAAGGAGGACTCACAGCACTGACCATAGTCACAAGCACCTCCCCTCACACACACCCCAACACTAACTCCACAGAACCCACCTGGGAGAATGCAATGCCTCACATTCTAACTCAAGATCCCACAAAGACCAACCAGCCGGGCTCATACTGTGTGAAGCACAGGGACACTCTTGGGACTGGTAGCCAAACAACCGCAAGGAGAACACTCTCAGCCAACCTGTCAGCACACGCACCCCACCCCACAAGGAAGCAGAGTCAAAAGGAAGGAAGGATGGGCATGCTGGGAAGGGGGGTGGAGGCAATAGCATGATGGGAGTGGTAGTCACAGATGTTGCTCAGCCTCACAATTGGCCCATCAACACCACCCTGAACCATGCTCACATCACAGGGAGTGGAAAAGGACTCACAAGATGGCTGACACTGGGTACTGCTGGGGGGAGCACAAGGCCCTGCAGGCAACTGTGCAACAACCAACAGCAGGACACCACTGACTGACATCCTGAAAGACAACTTGCACTCCCTGCAATGGAAGCATGTTCCATGGTGGGATATCTGGCTGGGTGGGAAGGAGGACTCACAGCACTGAACATAGTCACAAGCACCTCCCCTCACACACACCCCAACACTAACTCCACAGAACCCACCTGGGAGAATGCAATGCCTCACATTCTAACTCAAGATCCCACAAAGACCAACCAGCCGGGCTCATACTGTGTGAAGCACAGGGACACTCTTGGGACTGGTAGCCAAACAACCGCAAGGAGAACACTCTCAGCCAACCTGTCAGCACAGGCACCCCACCCCACAGGGAAGCAGAGTCAAAAGGAAGGAAGGATGGGCATGCTGGGAAGGAGGGTGGAGGCAATAGCATGATGGGAGTGGTAGGCACAGATGTTGCTCAGCCTCACAATTGGCCCATCAACACCACCCTGAACCATGCTCACATCACAGGGAGTGGAAAAGGACTCACAAGATGGCTGACACTGGGTACTGCTGGGGGGAGCACAAGGCCCTGCAGGCAACTGTGCAACAACCAACAGCAGGACACCACTGACTGACATCCTGAAAGACAACTTGCACTCCCTGCAATGGAAGCATGTTCCATGGTGGGATATCTGGCTGGGTGGGAAGGAGGACTCACAGAACTGACCATAGTCACAAGCACCTCCCCTCACACACACCCCAACACTAACTCCACAGAACCCACCTGGGAGAATGCAATGCCTCACATTCTAACTCAAGATCCCACAAAGACCAACCAGCCGGGCTCATACTGTGTGAAGCACAGGGACACTCTTGGGACTGGTAGCCAAGCAACCGCAAGGAGAACACTCTCAGCCAACCTGTCAGCACAGGCACCCCACCCCACAGGGAAGCAGAGTCAAAAGGAAGGAAGGATGGGCATGCTGGGAAGGGGGTGGAGGCAATAGCATGATGGGAGTGGTAGTCACAGATGTTGCTCAGCCTCACAATTGGCCCATCAACACCACCCTGAACCATGCTCACATCACAGGGAGTGGAAAAGGACTCACAAGATGGCTGACACTGGGTACTGCTGGGGGAGCACAAGGCCCTGCAGGCAACTGTGCAACAACCAACAGCAGGACACCACTGACTGACATCCTGAAAGACAACTTGCACTCCCTGCAATGGAAGCATGTTCCATGGTGGGATATCTGGCTGGGTGGGAAGGAGGACTCACAGCACTGACCATAGTCACAAGCACCTCCCCTCACACACACCCCAACACTAACTCCACAGAACCCACCTGGGAAAATGCAATGCCTCACATTCTAACTCAAGATCCCACAAAGACCTACCAGCCGGGCTCATACTGTGTGAAGCACAGGGACACTCTTGGGACTTGTAGCCAAACAACCGCAAGGAGAACACTCTCAGCCAACCTGTCAGCACAGGCACCCCACCCCACAGGGAAGCAGAGTCAAAAGGAAGGAAGGATGGGCATGCTGGGAAGGGGGTGGAGGCAATAGCATGATGGGAGTGGTAGTCACAGATGTTGCTCAGCCTCACAATTGGCCCATCAACACCACCCTGAACCATGCTCACATCACAGGGAGTGGAAAAGGACTCACAAGATGGCTGACACTGGGTACTGCTGGGGGAGCACAAGGCCCTGCAGGCAACTGTGCCACAACCAACAGCAGGACACCACTGACTGACATCCTGAAAGACAACTTGCACTCCCTGCAATGGAAGCATGTTCCATGGTGGGATATTTGGGCTGGGGGAGAAGTCGGCCCGGATGGCAACCAAATACCACCAATGCTGGTCAGGCACACACCTCAACATTCACATTGACATGCCACAGGTTGGCAGGACAATGTGCTACACCAATAGCACTCACTGACTGTCATAACTGAGTAGAATGCAATGTCCAGGGCCGCATCCAGAGGTACAGTCACAACTGTCCGGTGTTTTAACAATTGATGCCTGTAGAAACATACCATACAATCTGTGCCTCTCCCCAAAACAGGTGAAGATGGGGACTCAGCAGCAGATGAGGAGGAGTCCCTGTCCCAGGCTCCGGGGGACACAGAGCTCACTGGTGTGGATCAGCCTCTGCACTCCTCGGATGGCAAACAACAAGCTGGACCCTCCGGTGCCAGTCATCATGCAGCACCAGCAAGACCAACATCTGCACCCCTGCACCCACCCCTCCAACAACTGCCAACACACAGGCCACCCCTGCCAACACGGACACACCAAGGACCACAGGTGACAACAGCGCAGGGACCCAGGACCAAACTGGAGCCGCTGCCATCGAGCCCACTAACAACACCCAAGTGGGCACACGGTCACCTGTGCGTGGCACCGCAGGCCCTGCACATGTTGCCAGGGGTGGTGGGAGGGGTGGTAGACACAGGTCGCTATTTGCAGAGGGGTCAGGACTGCGTGATGACCCACAACTGGCACGCATTGCAGATGCGTACCAGACCAGCACCGGAGAGGTCACCCAGGTAGTGGGGATCCTCAAGGACATACAACAGCAGCAGGCTGCCCATCATGTCCGTTTGGACTCCCACATGTCCCGTGTCGAGACACACATGTCTTGCATGGAGTCCAAGTGGGACACATTGCAAGAACTCACAGCGGTGCATAGGGACATACTGACATGCCTCCGCCAGATCAGCACCAACATGGCCTCACCTCCCTGTGCGCCCACAACATCTGTTGCCACTACATCCGCAACAGCCACAGGGAGGGAGGAGGACTCTGGCGGAGAGTACCCTGCACCGCGGCAGCCTGCACCTGAGGATCCCCACCCAAGAAGAGGGGCCATCCAAGGAGGCCAAACTGAGAGGCCGATGGCCAGCTACATCCCCCAGGAAGCCAACACCTGTTCTGGAACTTTTCCTCTGTGTGCAAACTGCACGCCCTGTCGATGGCAACCCAACTCGCCCACATGAAATGGGGAGCTCTAGTTGTACAAATTCATCAGATGACTGTGGACTATACCCTGGACATTCCATCTACCAGGACTTCCAATTCACATGGGAACTTTGGATTCCAATTGCTATGTACAGCACCCACCATCCTGTGCACCATCCCCACACCTTTTGTAAATAAACTCACCAAAAACCATATCTGCCTCTGTTGTGATTCCAACGTGGTCTCTGTCATGGAGATGGTGATCAGAAATATGACACTGTGCATGCTGACTGCTACAGCAAGTCCAACACCGTCATGGCAGTCATGGCGACGTGACACATATGAGGGAGACACACCACTAGGGCCACACAACACATACACACCAGGGCCATATGACTCATCCCCTACACTGATGTTGCCTGGAAATACAGTACAATGCACAGACACCACACATATTCACAGTCTGTGTCAACTACAACACAGGTGCAGTAAGCAAATGTCACTCAGATGTGTGACTACGGACAACGCACACCCCAAAATGTAGAACAGGTTTATTACACATTTGCTACATGTTGTTTCCACTACAAATGCAAGCTAATCCCACCTGGCTGTGGCCACAAAGTCAAACAATGCAGAAGATAGAAAGTCCAGGGGTGTGTGGCACATCACCTGTAGGGGAACAACTGCTGCCACCTTGGAAGTTGAATCATTGATTCGGGGATCCAAGTTGTTCTAACAACTCCAGCAGCACCCTGTGAAGGACAGACATGACACACACTCAAAAGCACATAAGAACAGCACAGAATGGCAATACTCATGTCTAATACCTGTCACAAGTTAAATACACAAAAGCAAGTTAGCATGTCTACACTGTTGGCAAGTACAGACCACCTGCAAGGACACATCTCCGCATGCATCCAGTCAAGTTGCACATGGCCACACTCAAACAGCACCAGAGCACCACACACACATATCATGCAAATCAAATTCATTGATAGTACAACACTCTGGATACTCACATTCAGCTGAAGAAGTTGGTGATGAGCTGTGTGCGGACATCACCATCATCATCACTGGCATTGTGGCCCAGGCCTGGATCCTCCACAGGTGGCGGATGTTGGTCATCGTCATCCAGGATGAGAGGCAACTCCTTCCGCACTGCCAGGTTGTGTAGCATGCAGCAGACGATGATAATCTTGCACACCTTTGCTGGGGCATATGGGAGGGCGCCTCCTGTCTTGTCCAGGCAGCGGAAGCGGCTCTTCAGGAGACCAAAGATCCGCTCAATCACCCTCCTGGTCCGACCATGTGCCTCATTGTAGCGCATCTGGGCTGGTGTCACAGGGTTCCTGAGGGGTGTCAGCAACCACGGCATGTTGGGGTATCCCGAGTCACCTACAGACAGACAATTGCACATTAGCCAACATTGAAAAGTGTGCGGAAAGCAACATAGCACAACACACACAATGGTACAAAGTCAGTACACACCGACAAGCCAAGCATGCTGGTTCGGCATCTGTGACATCATCCTCGGGATGCGACTACTCCTCATCACGTAGGCATCGTGTGCAGAACCGGGGAAACGGGCACAAACATGTGTGATGGTCATGTTTGCAAGACATACCACCAGAGCATTGACAGAATGGTAATGTTTCCTGTTCCTGTATGCCTGCTCATGTGCCTGTGGTGGTACCAAAGCCACATGTGTCCCATCAATGGAGCCAATGACATGTGGCATCCTCCCCAGGGCATAGAAGTCACTCTTGACGTCAGTGAGTCGGTGACGTTGTGGGAAATAGATGAACTGGTTAAGGCATCTCAACATCGCCACCAAAACATCGCGTAGCACACGGCTGAACATAGTCTGTGACATACCACCAGTAGATGCCACAGTGTGTTGAAAGGTACCGGTGGCAAAGAAGTGTAGGGCTGCCATCACCTTCACCTTCACCTTGGGGGTCAGCGCTGTCGGATACGGCCGGCCAGGCTGCAAATGTGGGTCCAATCGCACTGCCAAATCCTCAATCAGCTGCCTGGTGAAGCGGTACCGTCGGATGCTGTCACGTTCCACCATCGTTGCCAGGTCTGGGAATGGTCGACGGACAGCAGGAGCCCTGCAGTGCAGAGGTGAAGAAGTCAAGATTGTCAGTCACCCCACATATGTGCCATTCACCATACTGTAGTTCACATGCTACATCATCAGCAAACACTAGTACTTGATGTGTGTCTCGTTCTGTTTGGACACATATGGCACCCACATGGACATCATGTAACATCTCTGTTCAACATGTGTGGACAACAGGTCCCAGGGTGTGCTATGTGAAACCATTTGGCTGTGTCACAGTACCCATTTACTGCACTCACATTCCACACACATACCACAGTGACGTCTGGACAGATGCGCCACAGGCATCTCAACTCATTGACAGGTAGATTCCCAGGGAGCCTGTCTTGCCACATGGACACTGGCATGACATGGCGTATCATGTACACGTCAGAAAAATCAAACATGACTCCCGCAGGTAGTGCCCCCTGTAGCCTCTGCAGGACAGACATGGACGTCAGTGACACACACACAACATCTAAGTCCATGCACAAACAACGTGGATGTGGAGACTGTCTCCCATTGTGCACATGGAGTCAGACATGTGAAACACAACATGCACACAGACTGCGGAGGGACATGACTATTGTGGCAATGGGCCACCCTGTGATGTACATGCTTTCCCACATGAGCCTTGGGGTATGTGACATGTCATACATATACACAACCTGGAAATGTGACCATTCAACATGCTCCAAAAATGAACAGTTGCACATCCCAGTGGTCATGTGCACGACACACAAAGGACCCTGTCCCCATTAACATGTACACAGCCTGGGTGTGTCTGCCCACAAGTGCCTGCCCAAAAACAACATGTACACACCCATACACAGATAAGGTCATGCTGCCACACATGCCTTAGGTACAGTGTGGACTGGGTGTGGTGTAGTAGGTGTGCCCCAGAGTCCCTGGAAAGTATATGTGGCTGGCATAGGTTCACCATTGACCAGCATGGTGACACATGCGTGTGACCTGTACAGGGACGCGTTGTACAGCAATGGTCCGATCGGTGTGCCCGCTCGGACCATTGCATTGAATGTGAACGGGTACGCATTGTATCGCGGGTACGCGTTGTACAGCAATGGTCCGATCGGTGTGCCCGCTCGGACCATTGCATTGCATGTGAGCGAGTACGCGTTGAACAGCAATGGTCCGATCGGTGTGCCCGCTCGGACCATTGCATTGAATGTGAGCGGGTACGCGTTGTATCACGGGTACGCGTTGTACAGCAATGGTCCAATCGGTGTGCCCGCTCGGACCATTGCATTGCATGTGAGCGAGTACGCGTTGTACAGCAATGGTCCGATCGGTGTGCCCGCTCGGACCATTGCATTGTATGTGAGCGAGTACGCGTTGTACAGCAATGGTCCGATCGGTGTGCCCGCCGGACCATTGCATTGAATGTGAGCGGGTACACGTTGTATCGCGGGTACGCGTTGTACAGCAATGGTCCGATCGGTGTGCCCGCCGGACCATTGCATTGAATGTGAGCGGGTACGCGTTGTATCGCGGGTACGCATCGTACAGCAATGGTCCGATCGGTGTGCCCGCTCGGACCATTGCATTGAATGTGAGCGGGTACGCGTTGTATCGCGGGTACGCGTCGTACAGCAATGGTCCGATCGGTGTGCCCGCTCGGACCATTGCATTGAATGTGAGCGGGTACGCGTTGTATCGCGGGTACGCGTAGTACAGCAATGGTCCGATCGGTCTGCAAGCATTGGCTGGGGCCTGGCATGGCAACGGATGCGGTTTTTGAATTTACAACGAGTCTGATGCAGTGAATTCAGTTGGCCAGCCACAACAATGTTGCAAATTCATGGGTGTCATGAAGTTGAATATTTGAAGGATGCTGTGGGCGTGTATTGGAGCTGCTATTCCATGGATTGGCCAGATTCAGAAGATGCTACCGACTTGGACCTATCACTTTGGACACATGGGACAGTATCTGCCTCTGCAGCACACATATAATGCTGGCTGTTCCCCTGAGAGCTCACTTGCCTGCACTACATGCTCCTGGACGACATCTGCCACTACACTGCTGCTGTCTCTGCATCCTCTGGCTGCTGCAATGGCACGTACTGTGGAGAGAGCCCCAGCCTTCACCCATGAGGAGAACCAGGCCCTGCTGGACAGCCTCCTTCCACAGTACAGCAAGCTGTATGGGACACCAGGGGAGCAGGTGAGTGTGCTGTCCACTGCCTCACTAATTGTGCATGTTGCCTGACTAGCAGGATTTACAGTGTGCACACCACTGGCTAGCATGCCCACTGAGTAGTTCGCACCCCCAAAGTGTGTAGTCACTTGCACTGAACAGGTACTGTGGAGTGACAGTGCATTCAAACAAGGTTCACTACCCATGCAATGATACCATGTAGTAACTGCTGGCAAACTGTCCATAGCCCTCGTTGCACTGCCTGTGTACATCATATGCCCCTGTGATTGAGACATGTTTTTCCAACTGTGTGATGCACGGATATGTTGCATGTGTAGTAATGGCCTTTTCACTTTCTCATCCTCACAGGTTGATGCCCATCGGAAGCAGAACATCTGGCTGGACATCGTCCGGGCAGTCCGATCCGTGGGGTCTACAAGCGCCGGATCCGCAACTGCCAGAAGAGGTGGCAGGACCTTCGTGGCTGGACCCGGAGGATCGCAAGGGTCCAGCTGAAGCTGTCGCCTCCTCGCAGGAGGGGCGGACACCGGACCCTGACCCCCACATGCTCCAGATCCTGCCGGTGGTGTTCCCGGAGCTGGATGGGCAGCTGAAGGGCAGACAGCAGCAAGGAGGGGGTGAGTCTAAGACTGCACTGTGAACTCTGTCTAACATGCTATGTGCCCTCCTCTGGCCTGGTTAAACTTCCCCAGTACATCAGTCTTGTTGTCCAGTACCCATGTCCCTCTATTGTAACCTGGCCACTACCCATCTGATGCGCCAGTGTGCTCCTTACGCTCAGGATAATTGTGTCACTTGGGTACAGGGTCCTAGCATTTTGCTTTGCTCAAGGTGGTGGCAGATTTTGTTCCCGTGACATTGTGTTTGCCTTCATGGGTGGGTCAGTTGCTCACACAATGCCTGAGTCGTGCTATGTAGTCTGGGTGTAACTTTGATATGTGATCCACTTGCACATCTAATTCACCACATGTCCCTGGGGTATTTGCCACACCCCCATTATGCGGGTGGGTAAATAGTCTGGGCCTCAGGAGTATGTATGTCAAGTGTGTCACACATGCTTAGCCACCTGCCCACTGACCAGGGCTCATCCCTCTTGCAGGTGGAGCCGGACAGTCATGCCTACTACAGGGCATACGATACACTCTGTACTCCCACTCCCGTGTATCATCTGACATGCTGTGCTCAGTGAAATGTTGCCTCAGGTGTCTGCCTCTGTGTTGTTGTGCTGTGACTACGTTGTCGTGACTCCTGTGATGTCCTTCGGTTAGGGGTCAGCATGCCATCTGCTATTGGACCATGTGAGACAAGACTTCTGTGACTCATAGGTGTTTGATCACTTGACTGTGCAGACAGGTGTATGAGACTGTGACTTTCAGGCAGCTGTACATCATTCACAGCACACTGTGAGGTGCTATGGTTAAGGGAGTAGTGTTTCATGTCTCCCATGTGTCCAAATGGTGTGCAGTGTACAAATACTGGTTCAGAGGATGTGGTTAGTGGGGGATGAGCATGTGCACTTGTCAGTTACATTACTTGCCTTCCCCATGTCCTAGGATAGTGACACAATGCAGACTGTTGTTTGCTGGCTAACATGGCCATGTGACTTGAGACAGTGATGTATGACTTTGCAGGCATGCCTGTGTCATAGCATTAAACTTCCTAAGGGTGATCCTGCAGGGTGGTGACATGTGCAACAGGCACCCCATTGTGGCATTGACTATCCGGACATGGGTGCTTCATGGGGTCTGGTGCTGGTATGCATCACATGCATTTCTGTTTAGGCTCAGGCCGTCCATTTATCCAGACACCTGCACTGACTCAGTGGCAAGTGATGTGAGGTGGGCATGTTCACATACTTCACCGTGTTCTCAGCAATGTCCAACTACTGTGTAGGTGGTGCATGTGTCCACACTGGGGTATTACCATCAGACGGGCACCAGACAGATGGGTGCAAGGGCAGGAGGGGTGTCTGTTCCATGGCTGACCATCAGACTGACAATTGGCTTATCCTAATCTGTGTGAGCACTTTTGGCAATGTTCAACTAAGGATGCCAGGGCTTGCTCTGTAATGTGCTGTACTTACTGTGGTGTGTGCGGTCAGTGCAGGTGACTGATGTTTGTCTGTTTCCCTAATTGTTTGCAGATGCATCCACAGCCACAGGAGGGGACAGCTCCACGGACCAGGAGGAGCAGCGGAGCCAGACTGGGTCAGCCTCCGACGAGTGGTCAGAGGGACCCAGTGGCACGGAGGGCGAGGGGAGCCACACCGAGGAGTCCTCAGCACCATCCACCTCAGCTGAGGACCACAGCAGCTCGGAGGATGACTCCCTTGTGGAGGCGGGTGTCAGCAGCCACCACACCCCAGCTACTCTGTCTGATCCCGCCACCACCACCACCACCACCACCGCCCTCCCATTGGCTCCCATTCCTGAGGTCCGTGGAGGCTCCCGTGCTCGGGAGCGTGTCTCCTTCAAGCCAGACACCGCACCCCCTGCCCCTGTGTCCCCTGCTGCCCTGAGTGAGGTGTCTGTGTACCTCCTTCGGCAGCTCCATGTAGGGCAGACAGCAATGCTGACTGTCCTCCATGCACACACCACACTGTTGACACAGCTGGTGTCGTTCATGGAGGGCATCTCAACGGGTATGTCTGCCCTACAGAGGAGCAATAGGTCCATGGACTCCTCCCTGACGGCAGCAGTGTCCCTCCTCCAACAGTCCCTCACCCCTCCCACCTCTGCCCCATCCACACTTCCTACCACCCTACCTGTCCAAAGCACATGCACATCTGCACAATCACACCAACACACAGACACGAGCAGCACACACCCACCCAAAACCAAGGCAAGACGTGCACACAAGCATCCTCAGGGGACTGATTCCACACACACAGGGGATGGGGAACTGACACACACACAGGCAACCACAGTCACTCCGCAATCCTCAAGATCCTCTCCCTCCAAGACCCCTTCCCTTGCCTCACCTGCAACCCCACATACACAGCAGCTCTTCCTCTCTGACCTCGGCCTCTTCCCCTCCAATACCACTGATCCAGCATACCGGGGGAAGAGGAAGTCCACACACAGAGAGGAGAGTGCCCCTCACCCCCGGACACCCTCCCCCAGGCGCAGGCAGAGTGAGCCCCCCACCCGCAAGTCCCCCCAGACCCGGAAGAGCAGACCCCGCCACCGCCCTGCAAGTCACCCACCCAGTCTCTCACCTCCATCCCCCAGGCCACCACTCCACAGGTTCCACCGCCACACCCTGCCCCAGGTTCCCCCACACACCGATACCGCATCCCCAAAGTGCTCAGGCCCTCCCCCTGCCACTTGCTCTTCCACCCCCAAACCAGACGCTCTGCCTGTATGTGCCACTGGTGTGGAGACCGTGTCCCCCCTCTGTCCTGCCCAGCTCTTCTGCCCCCCTTCCACTCCCTTGTAGTCATGCACTGCAGTGGAGTCCACAACAACCCCATCTGACTCGGGCACTGCATTGGGGACCCAGCCCACTCCATCTGCCCAGCCCACTGCAGTGGTTGCAGCACCAACACCATCGGACTTGAGCCCTGCGGTGGTGCCGGCCCCCCCTGAGTCAGACACCTCCACTGCAGTTGCCGGTGACACTCCTGCACCCACCTCACCTTCCCTGCCTCCTTCTGGCATCCCCTGATCCTGTCCCTGCGGTGCCTGGCCTGCCCCTCGTATGCCCCTCCAAGGGGGATGTCCCCTGTTGGTACTTGTGCAGGCAAGCAAGTTGTGACAAGTAGTCACACATCGCCCTGTTGGGACTGTGTATTTGGACTGGACATTGGCCGTTGTTAATTTTGGACTTTTGATTTGAGTTGCACACTTGCTGCATAAAGCCTCTTTTTGTTTACTTGTGGTTAATCTTTGGTGGTACATGATGTAGATGTGTAGTATCATGCATTTGCTGTTGTAATTGTGTTCAGATCAGGTAAATGAAGTTTTGCTGTGATGGGCTCCATGTGGCCCATGGGATATGTGCCCTAATATAGTCTGGATCTATAGCATCCCTTGCTGCAGTCTGAGGGTGTAATGTTCAGCATATGACACAGGGATGTACGTTTAGCATTTGTATATTACCATCTTTGTCCTACACTGTTGCACATCTGTTGGGCTTACCACTGTCCAATGTTCCTAGTACCCTGACTGTGTGCCCGTCTCCACTGGACTTGCAGTTTTGCACATCAATTTTGGAGGACTCATCTGTGTATACAGTACAACTGGATTGCCACGTGTTTTGGGTGTATGCAGATGACTGACGTGACACTCCCGTACCCAGGCTGATGTGAGCAGAGGCTTCTGTGTGTTGTAGTTGTTGACTCACTGACGGGGTGTCCTGCTGATATGTTTGAGTCATGCACAGACAAGGTTTGGCACAGCGGAGCTTCCACAGGAGTGGAGTGCCCTCATGGCTGTGTGTAATCTGGTGACATTGCGTGTGCCCGTGTTGTGTGTTGTGTGAGCATGTCTGTGCAAGTTCCCTTCCCTTTTCCTACACAGGCTGTGTCCCTAGGGATGTTCCTGTTTCTGATGGTTGCAGAGTTGGTATGTGTTCATCCAGCATCTTGGACCTGGTTTCTCCGTGATGTGGTTGCATGGCAAACTGATGTTCATGAGGTTGTCATCCCAGGTTGTCTTTGTTGTCAGGGCTGGGGATGTGGGCAAACGCAGATGGGACACATTCAGGATTCCCCTTGGCACTTGTTGTTTACACAAGTAATGTGATTTTGAGTTTGTGTTAGCTTTCAGTGATTGTGACGCGTTGTGTGTGTGACTGCTGCCACTCCTCAGGGTCAGAGCTGCAATGTCGGAAGTTGTGTACGTGTGTTCTTTGTGTCTCACCTTGGCTTCTTCGTTGGTGTGTGACTGTGGCCAGGATCCCATTGTTTGTGGTGGATTTCACATCATGCGCATGTACGGCGTACTGTGCAGTGTGTCATGCATAGACGAGTCATGTTGAGTGGGCATGTGTGATGGGTTTCTGCACCTTAGTTCCCCCACCACCCCTGGGATTGTCATGGGTGCATGTGCAATGTCACCAGTCCATGTGAGCTTCACTGCTGCACATTGTTGCAGATGAGGGTGTGTGGTGTTGAGGGTGCAAATGTGAGTTGTTGCACGGCTAGACCACTACCTCCATATTGTCCTTGGCTGGCAGGCCGTGCTGATTGATTGGAGCTTGTGTAGGTGTGATGGTAGTTTGTAGCTGAGGACACATGGCTGTGGTTCACAGTGTGATCAACATCTACCTTTGTCATCACAGTGGAATTGTCATGCAGGCTAGTGTCTGCACAATGTGGGGTCCCTGGGGGTAGTGCTGTGGTGGGTGTGTCTCTTGCTGTGTTAGTTGCTGTTCCTTCAAGCTTGTGTGACATGTGTAATTTGGGCTCCCTCTCATCTGACAATGCCAGATTTCCCACATAGGGGAATCCAATCCATGAGTTACTTGTGTGTGGCACTGTATACACATCTGTGTAATTGGGATTCAGGCCTCCTCATGTGTTGTGTGGTTGCCTGGGGACACTGGCACACACCCCCATCACCTGTTGTCTTTGATAGGATGTGTGAGTCTGAATTGGGATTCAGGCCTCCTCATGTGTTGTGTGGTTGCCTGGGGACACTGGCACACCCCCCCATCACCTGTTGTCTTTGATAGGATGTGTGCATCACTGCATTGGCATTTCTGTAATGTGCCATTGGCTGTATGTGGTTTGGTGATTTTCCCCTGCTCTCCCTGGTACTCCTGGGTCATCAGTCAGCACAATGATCATGGTTTGTATGTACCATTGCTGCCATGGTATGGTATTTGCTCACCTGACATCCACAGTCTCCACAGATTATATACATTTGTGTGTCCATAGGTGCAGATATGTGGGTCAGCATCATGATGGTCACTTCTGTCATTGTGGAATCGGCTGATTGTTGGCAATGTGGTCCCCCATGTGTGATGTTTGTATGCACATGGACATAAAGCGAAGTTTCTGTGACACTGCACTGCTAGCCTCCCCCAATATATGTTGCAATGGGACACAAGCAGTACTATGCCACAGATGTTTTGGTTGTTGTGTGACCAGGATTCATCCATTCAGTTTGTCTTTGGCAGCTTTTACCATGCCTACACTTACCTTATGATCACCGTGGTGATGGGGCTTTAGGCACCATTGCCACACTGATCAAAGGGTCCATCAGCCTTGGACCCCACACTTACCATTTGGTGACTGTGGTGATGGGGCTTTAGGCCCCATTGCCACACTGACCAAAAGGTCCATCAGCCTTGGACCCCACACTTACCTTTTGGTGACTGTGGTGATGGGGCTTTAGGCCCCATTGCCACACTGATCAAAAGGTCCATCAGCCTTGGACCCCACACTTACCTTTTGGTGACTGTGGTGATGGGCCTTTAGGCACCATTGCCACACTGATCAAAAGGTCCATCAGCCTTGGACCCCACACTTACCATTTGGTGACTGTGGTGATGGGGCTTTAGGCCCCATTGCCACTCTGACCAAAAGGTCCATCAGCCTTGGACCCCACACTTACCTTTTGGTGACTGTGGTGATGGGGCTTTAGGCCCCATTGCCACACTGATCAAAAGGTCCATCAGCCTTGGACCCCACACTTACCTTTTGGTGACTGTCGTGATGGGGCTTTAGGCACCATTGCCACACTGATCAAAAGGTCCAACAGCCTTGGACCCCACACTTACCATTTGGTGACTGTGGTGATGGGGCTTTAGGCCCCATTGCCACACTGACCAAAAGGTCCATCAGCCTTGGACCCCACACTTACCTTTTGGTGACTGTGGTGATGGGGCTTTAGGCCCCATTGCCACAGTGGCCATGGTCGGCTTGTATTGTGGAGGCCACACACTTTTATGTGTGACACATGTGTTAGTGGGTCACATTGTATGTTCATTGTCATGTTTAGTGTTGTAGGCATTTGACATGGACTACACACGCTTGTCATGTTGTTTGGGTGGATGTAATTTTCAGTTATTCCTTATGTGGGAGTATGCTGGTTGTGTCATGCATTACCCGTCCGATGAGTAGGGTTGGTGGTAGTGATAGGCATCCAGCCCCCCTGAGTAGGGGTGGTGGTAGTGATAGGCATCCAGCCCCCATGAGTAGGGGGTGGTAGTGATAGGCATCCAGCCCCCCTGAGTAGGGGTGGTAGTAGTGATGGGCATCCAGCACCCCTGAGTAGGGGTGGTGGTAGTGATAGGCATCCAGCCCCCTATGGGTGGGGATGGTAGTAGTGGCAGCCATCCAGCCCCCCATGAGTAGGGGTGGTGGTAGTGATAGAGCATCCAGCCCCCATGAGTAGGGGGTGGTAGTGATAGGCATCCAGCCCCCCTGAGTAGGGGTGGTGGTAGTGATGGGCATCCAGCACCCCTGAGTAGGGGTGGTGGTAGTGATAGGCATCCAGCCCCCTATGGGTGGGGATGGTAGTAGTGGCAGCCATCCAGCCCCCCATGAGTAGGGGTGGTGGTAGTGATAGGCATCCAGCCCCCCATGAGTAGGGTGGGTGGTAGTGATAGGCATCCAGCCCCCCATGAGTACGGGGGGTGGTAGTGATAGGCATCCAGCCCCCCATGAGTAGGGGGGGTGGTAGTGATAGGCATCCAGCCCCCCCCTGAGTAGGGGTGGTAGTAGTGATGGGCATCCAGCACCCCTGAGTAGGGGTGGTGGTAGTGATAGGCATCCAGCCCCCTATGGGTGGGGATGGTAGTAGTGGCAGCCATCCAGCCCCCTATGGGTGGGGATGGTAGTAGTGGCAGCCATCCAGCCCCCCATGAGTAGGGGGTGGTAGTGATAGGCATCCAGCCCCCCATGAGTAGGGGGTTGGTAGTGATAGGCATCCAGCCCCCCTGAGTAGGGGTGGTAGTAGTGATGGGCATCCAGCACCCCTGAGTAGGGGTGGTGGTAGTGATAGGCATCCAGCCCCCATGAGTAGGGGGTGGTAGTGATAGGCATCCAGCCCCCTGAGTAGGGGTGGTAGTAGTGATGGGCATCCAGCACCCCTGAGTAGGGGTGGTGGTAGTGATAGGCATCCAGCCCCCTATGGGTGGGGATGGTAGTAGTGGCAGCCATCCAGACCCCTATGGGTGGGGATGGTAGTAGTGGCAGCCATCCAGCCCCCCCATGAGTAGGGGGGGTGGTAGTGATAGGCATCCAGCCCCCCATGAGTAGGAGGGGTGGTATTGATAGGCATCCTGCCCCCCCTGAGTAGGGGTGGTAGTAGTGATGGGCATCCAGCACCCCTGAGTAGGGGTGGTGGTAGTGATAGGCATCCAGCCCCCTATGGGTGGGGATGGTAGTAGTGGCAGCCATCCAGCCCCCTATGGGTGGGGATGGTAGTAGTGGCAGCCATCCAGCCCCCCATGAGTAGGGGGGGTGATAGGCATCCAGCCCCCCATGAGTAGGGGTGGTAGTAGTGATGGGCATCCAGCACCCCTGAGTAGGGGTGGTGGTGGTGGCAGGAATCCAGGCCCCTATGGGTGTGTATGGCATTGGTGATGCCCATCCCACCCCAATGATTGTGCAGTTGCTAGTGTACGTAATTTGTGCATCCCTATGTGTGTGTGACATATTTTAGGTACGTGTAGTTAGTTTGTATTGTTGGTGTTTGACTTATCGTCTGCGCCGTACGCGTCCGAATCGGTCCCGGTAATAGATGTAGAGTATTGGTAGGACCTGCGCGATGGGATTCATGGTTGGTTCGTCTCGTTCGGGTTTCGCGTGTCTTCGACTCGTACTCGTCGCTGGCTTGTTCGTCTCGTAGCCGTGGATCGTTTAGTGACGCGAAACGGAGCTTATGTGCGGCTCTCCCGGATGCTGAAACGTGCCGGACGTAGCGACGGGTTCGGCGCGTACGGAAGACGCATCGTACTAGGCCGGCCGGAAGGTGCTGTGTATTTGGTTCCGTGCGACTCGATTCGGCGTTTACGGATCCGGCTTGGGCGGAGGAAAGGAGCTGGATTGGGTAAGTTCGGCTCGTTCGGAATCTGGGCTGTTATGCGCATCGTACTTGTTCGTTCGGTAGAGTGTTCGAGTCGGTCAGGAAACACGCGTTCGGCTCGTATTATTTCCGGACGAATACTGTTAGGTGCGCTTCTGGCCGACATCGGAATCGACCCCCTAATGTTACAAACCGTATGGAAGAATTGTACCATAAAGATAACAACTCCTAAACGGCATATTGTTATCTTAGCGAGCTGTCAATACTGACTCTATCAAAAGGTGCGTACTATATGAAGACTTATTCACACGGAAATAAATCCCTATATAAAGTGCTGCCATGAGCTGACATGCTGCCCAATCGTGTCTGCTCCATGAATAACTTCACCTTCTTGTGAACAATCCTTATGCATGTATGAGATACGTCAACTTTCCAGCTAAGACTCCGGTGTGCAGCCCGAGTACACTCTGCAAATAAACTCACAATAGATAAGCCACCGTGCAATTATTACGATGAAGTGGAGGTATTGATTTTTGGGACAAAAACGGGTGTACGAACAGCTCTGTTGTATAGAAAAAATAGGGATTAAGTAATATTGGCAGCTTTGGAGGTAGTAAAAATGTTATTCTAATGGCACTATAGCCTGCACACCTAGTGTGATTTGATTAATCCTAGTAATCCTGTATAAACAAAATTCAATAACTTGTGTTCTACCCTGAAACCTGACCTGCTCCTGTCAGGATAACAACTCCAAAAATAGTGTGTACAAATCCTGTCACACACATCGAGGTGCACAACATATGACCCTGAGGTTCAACAATAAAGTAAACAATTTTCAATATTCAGCAGTTTTGTTGTGATTTATTTCAATTCTTTATCTTTTTTTTTTTTTACTGAGGCAGTAGCAGTACGGCAGGGATAAAATATTGATTGTCGACGTGTTTTCTGTCAGGAGTCGACCTAGTAAGTTGTGCTTGCATGCATCTAACACAATACCAGGGGCAGCACAATTATTAGTCTGATGGGCATTTATGTTGCATTACAGAGTCTTCTACACTTGTCAGTGGAATCACGGAATGCCTAGGTTGGAGCGTCAGCTTCCGTTTAATGAGTTGGTTTGGGCACACGCTAATGGCACTTTGCACTTGGGATATAAGGTGTGTAGATCTATCATCACGGACACACTCTGTGTCCAATAAGATATAACATGATGATTGTGGCTACTCCTTTTTGAGCACGCAAAACACAGCAATCCGATGGGCGCTTTGGATTCTCATGGAATGGACACAAATAATCTTGGCCAACTGCATCTAGTCCTTTTGTATTAATCTACAGGTGATAGGAGAGTCTGTCATGTTCTTGAAAACTTCTTGTTTTGTATTTATGCCTGAATACACATATTATCTGTCATTTATAGAGTTCCCCTGACGAAGGGACTTCCCAAAATGCATTGGGAACACGGCAATGAAGACACTATGATGGTTATCTGTTTATAATACAATGTAATGAGAAGTTGATATCATGTTCATTGTATGGCACAGAGCTGAAATTTTTGATAATAACGGTCATGAACCAAAAGATTAAGAATTTAAATAAATCACAACAAAACTGTTGAAGAATATTGAAAAATGTTTACTTTATTGTTGAACCTTAAGGTCATATGTTGTGCACCTCGATGTGTGTGACAGAATTTGTACACACTATTTTTGGAGTAAAAATGTTATGCCATAATTTATCCCATTGTTAAGTAGAGAGGGAAATCAAGAGGTCTTGCTCCCATGCTGTTTCAATTGAGAATTTTAGTCTATCAGAGTTAGGGGCAGACAAGAGTTTATATATGAAAGCAGCTTTAGGGTTAGAATCGGAAGAAAGGTTATAAACGGGGGTTAAGGGAGAAAACGGAGTAGAGGCAGCAGGGACATTTTTGGCCAATAAAAATGTTTGAAGTGCCTGTGATAATTGGGAATATTGGGAAAGACAAGAGGAGGGTAGATCATATTGTTCCTGCAACGTTTTGAAGGGTATAACAGAATTTTATGATATTAGCTGATGAACGTATAGGATGTCCTTTTCTTTCCAGTGTTTAATGTAGAATGATTTGTGTCGAAACCTAAAGAGTTTATTGTACCAGATAGAGGAGGCAAAGAAAGCTTGATAAAATTTAGAGCGAGAAGTGAAAAGTGAATGCAATAAGTGTTGGGAATATTTTTAGATAGGGTGTTTAGAAATAAAAATACAATTGGACATATAACTAATATCAGAAAAGGAAAATCCATTTAGTAGTGAACGTTCAAAATTAATCCAGCTGGGTATAGGGGAGTCTTGATATTGTCTGTCTGGAGCGTATATTTATCTGATTAAAAAAGCAGTATGATACAGTTTAAAATTAGGGAAACGCACGCCTCCCTCTTTTTTTTATTTAATTAATTTGGTTAAAGCAATACGAGCGGGTTTATCATTCCAGAGAAATTTAGTAGAGAGAGAATTAATTTGATTAAAGTAGTAATTGGGAATTTTGAAGGGTAACATAGAGAGTAAAAAAAGAATAAGAGGTGTAATCATCATTTTGACGGTATCCAGTCTGCCCCACCAGGATAAGTGGAGATGAGACCAAGAAGAAAGCAAGTTTTGAATCTTAAGTTTTAGTGTGCTAAAATTGTGGGTAAGAGTTTGAGAGATGGTGGATGAAAACCAGTCACCTAGATATTTAACCTTAGATGGACACCACATAAAACTAGGGTCAGAGAACATAAATTGATAACATAGGGAATTTAAAGGTAAAATTTCTGTTTTGGAGAAATTCAGTTTATAACCAGATATTTTAGAATATAAATCAATCTCCTGTAAAAAGGAAGGTAGGGAAGTTAAAGAATTCGAGAAGTAGACCAGAATATTATCTGGATAAGCAGATAATTTGGTAACGCAGGTTGTATGTTGGAAACCAGTTATCGAGGAATTATGGCGAATACTTTCAAGGAAGGGTTCGAGACAAGGAATAAAAGAGGAGAAAGGGGACAACCTTGTCTCATACCTCTGTGTAAGTTAAAATAAGGGGATGAGAATCCATTGACAGGGACACAAGCCCGCGGTTTTGAATATAATAATTGAATAAATTAAATGAATTTAGGGCCAAAACCGAACCAATGAAGAGTTTTGAACATAAATTGCCAATTTATACGGTCAAATGTTTTTTCAGCATCTAAAGATAATGCAGCAAGAGGATCAGAATACCTCCTCCCTAATGTGAGAATATTGGAGAACATCCTGGCATTATCTGAGGCAAGCCTCCCTTAATGAAACCGGATTGATCAGGTTTAATTAGACGTGGTATAATATCATCCAATCTAAAGGCAAGAATTTTTGCAAAGATTTTGCAATTGTAATTAATTAATGAGATGGGGCGATAATTTTGACATAAAGTATGATCTTTACCAGGTTTAGGAATAATAACAATGAGTGCATCTAAAAAGGAACCTTCAGGTTTAGAATTGAATAGAAAGGAGGTGAAAAACTCAAGTAAATGTGGTGCAAAGGTAGATGAAAAAGAGTAAATAAGTTCAATGGAAAAGCCAGAGATTTGATGGCATCCAAAATTTCCTGAATAGTTAAGTCCTTTTCAAGAAGGGCCATAGCGTCCGTTATAGATAGAGGAGAAGGGAGATCACCGAAGAATGATTGGATATGATGTTCAGAGGGGTGAGTATCCTCCGTGTATAAAGGAGTATAGTAAGATTGAAAAGCATTAACAATGTCTAAATCAGAGTTGAGTAATTTATTAGTGAGGTCACAGCGAATAGGTCCAATAATTTTCTTTTTCTGATTTGACTTTTAAATAATTAGCCAACATTTTACCGGCTTTATTCTGACCCCCATGAAATTTGGATTTTATTTTGAGGAGGATATTGCATGCATCAATGGTGGCTAGCTTATTTAAAGTAGACTTAGCTTTAATAAGGTCACAAAGGTGGGAGGGAGATTTAGAGGTGTAGTAGGTGTGTTTGAGAGTTTTAATATGATTCAGGGTAGAAAGATTTTGGGAGTTCAACTGCTTCTTCCTTCTGGCAGTATAAGCAATGGTAAAAGCTCTAAAAGAGGCTTTAAAAGCCTCCCAATTGTTATGGATGGAAGTATCACTAGGTTTATTAAATAGAAAACATTCTTTTATAAAGGCACTAGCTTCTAATATAAAGTGTAGGTCAGATAGTAAAGAGTTGTTGAATCTCCATCGAGCATGCTTGGGAATAGCAAGAGACAAATCAAAAGAGGACATAACAGGAGCATGGTCAGCAATAAAAATGGAGCCAATCTCGGAGGATTGAATGGAGGGGAGTAAAGATTTTGAGACCAAAATATAATCAATTTGAGACATGCTGTGGTGTACATTTGAATAAAAAGTAAATTCATATTTATCAGGGTTACTAGTCTTGCATGCATCATAGAGTAGACGAGAGGTAATGGCGGCTTGAAATGCTTTATGCGATTTATCTGGTTTGAATCTATATTTTGATTTTCTATCAGAAAAAGGGTCTAGCCAATCATTAAAATCGCCAGCAACAATAATGTTGAGATTATTAATGGAAGATATTTTAGTTTGATATTGTGCCAAAAAGCTGGGTCAGATTTAACCTGACCGTAAATATTGAAAAAAGTAATCTGTTTATTGTGAATAGTTGCATTACGTAACACCCATCGTCCACTCGAATCACATTCAGTTGATATAATTGACTTAAGGATTTGTGACATAAAATGGCAACACCACCCTTTCGATCAACAGCAGGAGAAAAAACGACCTGACCCGCCCACTGACGTTTAAGCTTAATTTATTCAGCATCATTGCAATGAGTTTCCTGTAAAAAAGCAATCTGACAATTAAGTTTCGATAGATGTGAAATTACCTTTTGACGTTTAACAGGATGACCCAGACCACGGACGTTCCAAGAGACAACATTAAACATGATGACGAATATAGACAAGGGTGCTGGAACAGAGATGACGAACTGCAGATACAACAATGGGAACAAAAGGACACCATTTGTCAAAAATGGTAAGTAGTCTAAATATCGAGTTTTAAATATCGATATACAGAAATATCGAGTTTAATATATCGATTGTATTAAATATCGATGTTCTGTATATCGATGCTAAAAATATCGTTTTTAAGTCTTGTCAAAAATATCGAAGTATGTAATATCGAGTGTTCAAATATCGTTATGTAAAAATATCGTTAAAGTATTATATTTGTGTTTTTTTTAGAGTTTGTTTGTAGCAGTATATTATTTAAATATAGAAAAAAATGTTATATTTTTTAGGAACTGGATGTTGGGTTTTTAGGGGATAAGGGTGGGAGTGTATTAAAAAATGTTTAAAAATTTAATATAAATTGATAAATTATAAATTTTTAATTGTAAATTAAATTTCGAATTTTGATATATATTTTTAGGAGCAGGATGTTGGGTTTATAGGGGATGAGGGTGGGGAGTGTTTTAAAATAATGTTTAAAATTTATATATAAAATTTTTTTAATTATAAATTTTAATTTTAATTTCAAATTTTGAAATATATTTTTAGTAGCGGGATGTTGGGTTTATAGGGGATGAGGGTGGGAAGTGTTTTAAAAATGTGTAAAAATTTAATAAAAAGTGTTAAATTATAAATTTTAATTTCAAATTTAAATTTCGAATTTTGAAATATATTTTTATTTAGAATGAATCATTTTTATTTCGTGGAGTGCAAGAGCAATGTACACAGCTTCATGCCTACATCTCAAGGCCGGCAGAGCGATGGTTATAGTTATCACATTCACATCCCGAAGACCGGGCACTGGAGCCTCAATTGTGACAAATTTATGCAGTGACATCCACTTTAAGAACAATTCACATATAGTTAAAATAAAACAGAGAGATAAGACAAACAAACCCCCCGTCCCATCCCCTGACCCCCCCACCCACCTCCGCATCAGTTCCATCTCAAGATATCGTCCCTGAATACCAGGCCTAGTGTGCTTGCGTGCGTGCAGAGAGCTAATCAACTCTCTGGGTTCTGGGTGGCGCCCAGGGGTTCTAGTGGCAGTAGTCTGAGAATCTGTAAGTACTTCGGGCACGTCACTTCTCTCATATCTCTAGTCAATAAATGTGAAAAGGGTGCCCACAACTTCTGAAAATCCTTGCCTTTCCCCTCCACGCTAAGCGACAGGCGCTCCATCGCTAACAGATGCCATAAGCGGTGTATCCATGTGAGAACATCTGGTATGGTGGTCGTTCTCCATAGGGCTAGAATGACTTGGCGGGCCGCCAGCAGCGCCAGCGCAATTTGTCTACCTCTAAGAGAACGCAGCGGAAACGCCTTTGGGTGAGAGAGCCCTAGCAGAGTGTATTCTGGAGCGCGGGGAAGCGCTATCTGGAATGCAGCATCAATGTCAGAGGATCTGGGACCAATAGCGCTCCAGTTTCGGGCAGTACCATAATAAATGAGCTAGTGTGCCAGTAGATCCGCAGTCCCTCCAGCATAGATCCGTTTTGTTCTTGTCCCAACTGTGAACTCTAGCAGGGGTGTAGTACCAATATGTGATGACCTTAAAAGCAGATTCCTCCCCCGCAGTATTATGTGCAGTGTGATGCGCTCTGTAAATGACATGTTCCCATTCTTTAGGTGACAGGGGCCTACCCACTTCCGTTTCCCATTGCACCTGCGCTTTGGTACGCTGACCCGATGGGGTCGCCATGAGCATGGAGTATAACTCCGAGATAAGCCTTTCCCCTCCACGCTAAGCGACAGGCGCTCCATCGCTAACAGATGCCATAAGCGGTGTATCCATGTGAGAACATCAGGTATGGTGGTCGTTCTCCATAGGGCTAGAATGACTTGGCGGGCCGCCAGCAGCGCCAGCGCAATTTGCCTACCTCTAAGAGAACGCAGCGGAAATGCCTTTGGGTGAGAGAGCCCTAGCAGAGTGTATTCTGGAGCGCGGGGAAGCGCTATCTGGAATGCAGCATCAATGTCAGAGGATCTGGGACCAATAGCGCTCCAGTTTCGGGCAGTACCATAATAAATGAGCTATATGTGCCAGTAGATCCGCAGTCCCTCCAGCATAGATCCGTTTTGTTCTTGTCCCAACTGTGAACTCTAGCAGGGGTGTAGTACCAATATGTGATGACCTTAAAAGCAGATTCCTCCCCCGCAGTATTATGTGCAGTGTGATGCGCTCTGTAAATGACATGTTCCCATTCTTTAGGTGACAGGGGCCTACCCACTTCCGTTTCCCATTGCACCTGCGCTTTGGTACGCTGACCCGATGGGGTCGCCATAAGCATGGAGTATAACTCCGAGATAAGTCTTTTGTCATCCGACTTGCGCACTAACCATTTTTCAAAGGCCGTCAATGGTCTGGACATGCAGGAGTAATTATCGGGGGACGTCACCCAATGCGAGACCTGTCTATACGGGAACGCGTCCGTAGCCGGAAGGTCATAGTCCTGTCGCAGTTGCGCGAAGGGTTTCAACCCCTCCAAATCAAAGAGGGATCCGACTCGTTTGCACCCCTCCTCCCTCCATCTCTGAAACACTACCGACTTCTGCCCCGGGGGAAATTCAGGGTTATCAACAATGGGAGTCATGGGCGATGGGAACGACGTCCACCCTCTTTTCAGCGCCACTCTGTCCCAGACTCTAAGCGTAGGTGAAGTGACCGGCGAGGAGTAGAGCCCCCACGATCTGTGTTTACGGGGTACCCAAAGCTCCCTCCAAACATTTGCGCCAGCAACTGACTGATTCATAAAATTCCAGTGTTTACTGGATCAGGTCTGTTCCATTCCACTATGTAGCGGAGACACGCTGCTTGGTAGTAGCCACCTATGCTCGGGAGGCCCAAACCCCCCTGCACCTTCGGGCGAGCCATTTGCGAAAAAGAAAGCCGTGGCTTTTTCCTTTCCCACACAAACCTATTGATTAGTCCCTGCAACTTCTTGAGCATGCCCAGTGGTGGGGTCATCGGTAACAGCTGGAAGATGTACAAAATGCGCGGGAGAACCGTCATTTTCACCGCCGCCACCCTCCCAAACCATGCCAAACGCAGTCGTGACCAGGTGTCCAGCGCCTTGGTCGTGTGTTCCAGCAGTAAGGCATAGTTAAGCGAGACTGTCCTCCCAATGGTCGGCGTCAAGCGAATTCCCAAATATGTTATATCGGCATGTGTCCATCGGAAAGTGAAGTCTCTCTGCAGGGACTCCACTTCCCCCACGGGGACAGTCAGGTTCAGGACCAGCGATTTCTCCAAATTAACTTTGAAACCCGAAACTTCCCCAAACGCAGCAAGTTCGTCTAGTAATGCTGGAATGGTCGTCCTGGGCTGGGTGAGCGAGAGAATCACGTCGTCTGCGTACAGACTAATTTTATGGACGTCCGCTCCAAATTTAAGCCCCCTGACCTCCTGATTTGCCCGGAACCGCTGAGCGAAAGGCTCCATGTAGAGCGCAGATAAGAGCGGGGACAGAGGGCAACCTTGCCTCGTCCCACGCTCAATAGAGAAGAAGTCAGATCTACACCCATTTACCCGCACGAACGCTCTGGGGGAGTGGTATATGCACCGGATCCACTTTAGGAAGTTCTCACCTATCCCATACCTGCGCAGCACCGCGAATAAATAGTCCCACCCCACACGGTCAAAGGCTTTTTCCACGTCGATGGATATAAGAAAGGCCGGCCTTTCAGATCTCTGTGAGCTATCTATAAGGTGTAACAGGCGTTTGGTATTATCACCTCCCTGCATGGACGGGATAAAACCCGACTGATCAGGATCAATGACGTCCGCCATAAGGGGGTTAAGGCGCGCAGCCAGAATCCCCGCAAAGAGTTTCGCGTCAATGTTAAGAAGCGAAATAGGTCTATACGACCCGCATGCTCGCGCATCTTTGCCTGGCTTTAGAATGACCGAGATTGCCGCTTCCGCCATAGACGGGGTCATCGTTCCCATATCAAGAAAAGAATTAAACGGACTGGTTAAAAAGGGAGCCAGCTCCACACAAAACGCCTTATAAAAAGAAGCCGTAAATCCGTCTGGCCCCGGGGATTTGGCCAGCTTCAGTCTAGAGATCGCAGAGATCACCTCTTCAATGCGAATTGGCGCCTCAAGGTCCTCCGTGACCGCCGTGGGGAGAGGTGAAATGTCGCAAGTACCCAGGTATGCCTGCGGGTCCAACGAAGACGAATCCCTGTCGGAGTAGAGAAGTTGATAAAAATTGCGAAAGGCTTCCACAATCCGCTCATCCGCAGCCTGATCTATCCCCTTACCATCGCGGACCGACTGGATCATCAAGGTCTACGTCTTAACGCGAAGCCTCTGCGCCAACATTTTGCCGCATCGATCACTGCTAAGATAAAATTTGTGTTTCAATCTAAGGAGAGCATGTTCCGCTCTGTCCAGATCCAAGTGTTTCAGTGCACGCGTGCGATTCTCCAACTCCCTCCAGATCCGTGGGGCCCCGGTACGCTTATGAATAGCTTCTAGCTCACCAACTTCTCTCTCCAATGCAGCGCGCTTATCTCTACGAATAGCATTATAGGTTGCTGCGATCGCAATAAACTCCCCTCTGGCAACTAGTTTCAGCGCTTCCCAGACCGATGACAAAGATACCGACCCCGTATCGTTTGCCTGCAGGTAGTGCACGATTGTGTCTCGCATGCACTTCACCACATCCTCAGAATGCAACAGACTCTCTCTAAGTCGCCAACTAGGCGGAGCGGCGCGCATACGCTGCGCAGGCAGGAGGACAGAAATGAGCGCGTGATCGGACAGGGAGCGGGGCGCAATGTCGGAAGAGAGGAGACTGGACATGAGTGAGGTAGAAGCCAAGAAATGGTCAAGACGCGCGTATGTTTTATGTGCTGCCGAGTAGTATGTATAGTCTTGGTCGTTGGGATGCTGAGCACGCCACACATTACACAGCCCACTATACGCCAGCCACTCCCTTCCTACCGCTGACAGTGTTCCGGCCTGGTGCGTCCGCTGCCCTGATCTTTCCCGAGCCGTATCCATCACCAGGTTCAGATCGCCACCCACCAGGATCGCGGCATCCGGTGAGGTGAGCACCGGAGCTAAGGCAGACAAAATAAAGGGTTCTTGCTTCTCATTCGGGGCATATATTGACCCGATAGTAAGGTAAGTCCCCCCCCACTGCACCCTAATGGCCAATAACCGCCCCTTAATCTCTGTCACTGTGGAGATGATCTTGCATTGACATCGAGCTCCTATCAAGATAGCCACCCCATTTTTCTTGGACGGCCCCGCAGACCATGCCTGTTGTGGGAATCGCCTATCGCGCATGCACATAACATCCTTGGAAAGCAAATGCGTCTCTTGGAGCAGACAGATATCACTCTCAGCGTTTTCAAGAAGGGAGAGCACCGCAGCGCGCTTGACCGGGTTATTCAACCCGCGGACGTTTAGGCTCACCACCTTAAGATCCCTGACCATCTATCACTTGGTGAGGCACCATGTAAAGCTAGTGCCGGCTTCCAACCCTCACAAGCGGTAGCATCACAACCCTGCGTCTTAGGTTGACATTCCACCCTGGTACCCGAACTGATGCGGAGGTTCCCAACAGCAGCCCACCACCCCCCAACCCCAAAATTACCAAGACCATAACACCCTGAAAGAAAAAAACATTAGCAAACAAAGTATGACCAAAGTCCGTCACATTGAGTAACAACTGGGAGATCATGGCTGCAACCAACATCCATCCCATGTGAAGATTGGAACGGAACCTTCTCAACCGTGAGGTATCGACAAGACCCTCAACCGGTCACTACGTTCCTTCCCTCCGACGCCCCTCCCTGTGCCCACTCCCATGCCTGCAATTGACATCTTCATGGGGTAGCAGGGCGGTCCGTGGTCTGCGCCAGGGCGCAAAACACTGCCTCTTTCTCTTTGACTTGTGTGGCCAGGTCCGGTTTCTTGACCGCGGGGGCTCTGCCCACCCGCTGCCAGCCCGAGGTGCGATACACCCCCTGCGACTTGGGTTTCTCCGCATCATCCACGGGTGCGGAACGTTCCAGGCCCGGGATTCCCATAGCTTCGTCAGGCGATCTGAGTTGTAGTAACTTGCCCTGGTGCTTAAAACTCAAACGAAAGGGGTGGCCCCAAGCATAGGGAACATTGTGCTCTCGTAGGTGCGTGGTCACAGGTTTAAATGCCCTCCTCTTGATGAGGGTTGAAGCCGCCAGGTCCTGATACAGAGCCGGTTGGCAGCCGCGGAAGTGGATAGGCTGGGCATCGTGAGCTTTCCGGAGTATACGCTCTTTTACCTGAAAATCATGCACGCACACTAAGATATCCGGTGGAGGTGCTTTATTGCCTCGTGGGAGACCCACCCGGTGGACTCGGTCCATTTGAACATCCGCTGTCCCTTCCTCCCCGAGGAGTTGCTGGAAGAGCGCATTGACATACGATGTAAGATCATCCTCCTCAGCTTTCCAGGGGACCGCCCTGATGCGAACGTTGTTTCGTCTAGAGCGGTTTTCTAGATCCTCAGCATGGGCCTGAAGATCCAAGTTCTGCTCGCTGAGGCGTAGCATTTCTTGCTGCAGGTGATGGATCTCTTCGTCCCTAGAAAGGTCGTGCTCTTCCAGGGTCGCCACTCGCTCCCCAATTTTATCCACGTCGCGGCGCACGTCCTTTAAGTCGGAGGCCAGCTGGGACCTCAACTCTTGTATGTCCTCTTTAATCGCCAAGAAGAGCTCCACCATGAAGGCCTTGGTAGCAGGGGAATCTTCGCCCTCTACTGAGCCGGCCTCCTTGTCACCCTGTACCGCTGCATGACCAGACTGCTTCAGGAGGAGGTCCTTCAAGGATTTGTCTTTGCGTGCCCGTGCTGCAGCCATGACCCACGGGGACTGTCGCACACCCCTCAGAATGCAGCCATTGCGCCCCGCCGCCGTTCAAGCGCCGCTCCTTCCTGGGCACCTATCCACGCCAAGACCCACCGTCCGCCGAATTGGGGACCGTCAATATTCCCCTTCAGTGCACCCCGGTCCGCCAGCTCTGCTCCTTCTCTCACGTGACCTCTCCCTCGTCTCGCCCTCGTGAAGTCAAGCCCAGAGGCCCCACAGCCGCCTCTCACACCTCCAAAAGTCTCCTTGTGCCGGCAGCAGGCTCCCCGTCTACAGAGCCCAGGAACCGTGAGCAAGGTATGTGCAAAAGCGCCACGCCGGGGGGCCCCTGCACCGTCTCAACTGAAATGGGGGAGTTGAGGAGGGGCCAACAGCTCCCGGCTCCTTCAGGGTGCAACAAGCCAAGCCAGCAATGACAACCGCTGCCCCCAGGACCCTCCAAGGCGCAGTCGCTGCAGAGATGGCGCACTCAGAGCTCAGCCGGCGGGGACCGCCCCCGCACCGCGGGCCCAAGCAGTTGTTCGCTAGCCTGAAGGCCCTTCACCACTAAGGCACCACGGGTCTCGCTGCATCGGCGGAATCCCCAGGCCTCAGCACTCCCGTCTGCTGGCCGCCGTGAATCGGAGCATGCAGCCCACACCAGCAGTCACGTCCCGCCTGCCAGCGCTTGCCGTCCGCTGACCCACGGACCGAGTCCGCCGTGCTAGGCCCCCTCACGCCAGGCGCCACACACGCAATGTCTTACCGGGCTCTCGCAGGTGTCAGGGCAGGCCAGATCCGTCGGCAGCACCGCGGGCACCACCTGATTGCCTCTGTAGCTCGTCACGTTCCACCTCCGCATATGCAGGCGCGAGCACCCCCTGCCGAGCCCTCCAGCGCCGGGGCCTCGCTCGAGGTCTTCTCTTTGGGTCACCCTCAGTCGCGGCAAAATGGCGCCCTCCGTGACCGTTGCTCCACCACCGTCTTGCGAGCCGCAGGTGTACTGCAAAAACAACAGTTGATGGACAGAATGCAGAACAATGTCATACATTCACCCCAGTACAGAGATCTGGGCCTAAATCCATCGTTTTTTTGCTCACCATGCCATTCCAGTTTGAACCCAGCCATATGCAAATCAGTCTTGACCCTGTGCCTCATGGGAACAGTCCAGCCCGAACTGCCAAGCCAGGTCCTCCCTGGACTGGAAACAAGCATCCTAGGACCGGTTTCGGGGTTTCACCCCTCTTCAGCCAGGATAGCTTGATTCCAGTGGCATGGAGAGCACGGGACCCACGTCTGGGCATACCCGTCCCACTCGGGGTGACAAATGCAAAAACAACAGTTGATGGACAGAATGCAGAACAATGTCATACATTCACCCCAGTACAGAGATCTGGGCCTAAATCCATCGTTTTTTTGCTCACCATGCCATTCCAGTTTGAACCCAGCCATATGCAAATCAGTCTTGACCCTGTGCCTCATGGGAACAGTCCAGCCCGAACTGCCAAGCCAGGTCCTCCCTGGACTGGAAACAAGCATCCTAGGACCGGTTTCGGGGTTTCACCCTCTTCAGCCAGGATAGCTTGATTCCAGTGGCATGGAGAAGCACGGGACCCACGTCTGGGCATACCCGTCCCACTCGGGGTGACAAATGCAAAAACAACAGTTGATGGACAGAATGCAGAACAATGTCATACATTCACCCCAGTACAGAGATCTGGGCCTAAATCCATCGTTTTTTTGCTCACCATGCCATTCCAGTTTGAACCCAGCCATATGCAAATCAGTCTTGACCCTGTGCCTCATGGGAACAGTCCAGCCCGAACTGCCAAGCCAGGTCCTCCCTGGACTGGAAACAAGCATCCTAGGACCGGTTTCGGGTTTCACCCTCTTCAGCCAGGATAGCTTGATTCCAGTGGCATGGAGAGCACGGGACCCACGTCTGGGCATACCCGTCCCACTCGGGGTGACAAATGCAAAAACAACAGTTGATGGACAGAATGCAGAACAATGTCATACATTCACCCCAGTACAGAGATCTGGGCCTAAATCCATCGTGTTTTTGCTCACCATGCCATTCCAGTTTGAACCCAGCCATATGCAAATCAGTCTTGACCCTGTGCCTCATGGGAACAGTCCAGCCCGAACTGCCAAGCCAGGTCCTCCCTGGACTGGAAACAAGTATCCTAGGACCGGTTTCGGGGTTTCACCCCTCTTCAGCCAGGATAGCTTGATTCCAGTGGCATGGAGAGCACGGGACCCACGTCTGGGCATACCCGTCCCACTCGGGGTGACAAATGCAAAAACAACAGTTGATGGACAGAATGCAGAACAATGTCATACATTCACCCCAGTACAGAGATCTGGGCCTAAATCCATCGTTTTTTTGCTCACCATGCCATTCCAGTTTGAACCCAGCCATATGCAAATCAGTCTTGACCCTGTGCCTCATGGGAACAGTCCAGCCCGAACTGCCAAGCCAGGTCCTCCCTGGACTGGAAACAAGCATCCTAGGACCGGTTTCGGGTTTCACCCCTCTTCAGCCAAGATAGCTTGATTCCAGTGGCATGGAGAGCACGGGACCCACGTCTGGGCATACCCGTCCCACTCGGGGTGACAAATGCAAAAACAACAGTTGATGGACAGAATGCAGAACAATGTCATACATTCACCCCAGTACAGAGATCTGGGCCTAAATCCATCGTTTTTGCTCACCATGCCATTCCAGTTTGAACCCAGCCATATGCAAATCAGTCTTGACCCTGTGCCTCATGGGAACAGTCCAGCCCGAACTGCCAAGCCAGGTCCTCCCTGGACTGGAAACAAGCATCCTAGGACCGGTTTCGGGGTTTCACCCCTCTTCAGCCAGGATAGCTTGATTCCAGTGGCATGGAGAGCACGGGACCCACGTCTGGGCATACCCGTCCCACTCGGGATGCCACTGGATTCAAGATAGCCTGGCTGATGAGGGTTTTGAACCCAAAACCGGTCCCAGGATGCTTGTTTCCGGTCCAGGGAAGACATGGCTTGGCAGTTCGGGCTGGACTGTTCCCATGAGGCACAGGGTCAGACTGATTTGCATATGGCCGTGTCTGAACTGGGGTGGTGGAGTGAGCTAAAGAATGATGATGGATTAAACCCAGATCAGTTGACTGGGGGTGAGTGTTTGATTTCCTCTAGCGCTCCGTCCATCATCCCCTTTGGTATCGCTTTGTTCGCCCTAAGTTGGCAGGGTATGCCCAGACGTGGGTCCCTCGCTCACTTTGCCACTGGATTCAAGATAGCCTGGCTGATGAGGGTTTTGAACCCGAAACCGGTCCCAGGATGCTTGTTTCCAGTCCAGGGAAGACATGGCTTGGCAGTTCGGGCTGGACTGTTCCCATGAGGCACAGGGTCAGACTGATTTGCATATGGCCATGTCTGAACTGGGGTGGTGGAGTGAGCTAAAGAATGATGATGGATTAAACCCAGATCAGTTGACTGGGGGTGAGTGTTTGATTTGCTCTAGCGCTCCGTCCATCATCCCCTTTGGTATCGCTTTGTTCGCCCTAAGTTGGCAGGGTATGCCCAGACGTGGGTCCCTTGCTCACTTTGCCACTGGATTCAAGATAGCCTGGCTGATGAGGGTTTTGAACCCGAAACCGGTCCCAGGATGCTTGTTTCCGGTCCAGGGAAGACATGGCTTGGCAGTTCGGGCTGGACTGTTCCCATGAGGCACAGGGTCAGACTGGTTTGCATATGGCCATGTCTGAACTGGGGTGGTGGAGTGAGCTAAAGAATGATGATGGATTAAACCCAGATCAGTTGACTGGGGGTGAGTGTTTGATTTGCTCTAGCGCTCCGTCCATCATCCCCTTTGGTATCGCTTTGTTCGCCCTAAGTTGGCAGGGTATGCCCAGACGTGGGTCCCTTGCTCACTTTGCCACTGGATTCAAGATAGCCTGGCTGATGAGGGTTTTGAACCCGAAACCGGTCCCAGGATGCTTGTTTCCGGTCCAGGGAAGACATGGCTTGGCAGTTCGGGCTGGACTGTTCCCATGAGGCACAGGGTCAGACTGATTTGCATATGGCCATGTCTGAACTGGGGTGGTGGAGTGAGCTAAAGAATGATGATGGATTAAACCCAGATCAGTTGACTGGGGGTGAGTGTTTGATTTGCTCTAGCGCTCCGTCCATCATCCCCTTTGGTATCGCTTTGTTCGCCCTAAGTTGGCAGGGTATGCCCAGACGTGGGTCCCTTGCTCACTTTGCCACTGGATTCAAGATAGCCTGGCTGATGAGGGTTTTGAACCCGAAACCGGTCCCAGGATGCTTGTTTCCGGTCCAGGGAAGACATGGCTTCGCAGTTCGGGCTGGACTGTTCCCATGAGGCACAGGGTCAGACTGGTTTGCATATGGCCATGTCTGAACTGGGGTGGTGGAGTGAGCTAAAGAATGATGATGGATTAAACCCAGATCAGTTGACTGGGGGTGAGTGTTTGACTTGCTCTAGCGCTCCGTCCATCATCCCCTTTGGTATCGCTTTGTTCGCCCTAAGTTGGCAGGGTATGCCCAGACGTGGGTCCCTTGCTCACTTTGCCACTGGATTCAAGATAGCCTGGCTGATGAGGGTTTTGAACCCGAAACCGGTCCCAGGATGCTTGTTTCCGGTCCAGGGAAGACATGGCTTGGCAGTTCGGGCTGGACTGTTCCCATGAGGCACAGGGTCAGACTGATTTGCATATGGCCATGTCTGAACTGGGGTGGTTGAGTGAGCTAAAGAATGATGATGGATTAAACCCAGATCAGTTGACTGGGGGTGAGTGTTTGATTTGCTCTAGCGCTCCGTCCATCATCCCCTTTGGTATCGCTTTGTTCGCCCTAAGTTGGCAGGGTATGCCCAGACGTGGGTCCCTTGCTCACTTTGCCACTGGATTCAAGATAGCCTGGCTGATGAGGGTTTTGAACCCGAAACCGGTCCCAGGATGCTTGTTTCCGGTCCAGGGAAGACATGGCTTGGCAGTTCGGGCTGGACTGTTCCCATGAGGCACAGGGTCAGACTGGTTTGCATATGGCCATGTCTGAACTGGGGTGGTGGAGTGAGCTAAAGAATGATGATGGATTAAACCCAGATCAGTTGACTGGGGGTGAGTGTTTGATTTGCTCTAGCGCTCCGTCCATCATCCCCTTTGGTATCGCTTTGTTCGCCCTAAGTTGGCAGGGTATGCCCAGACGTGGGTCCCTTGCTCACTTTGCCACTGGATTCAAGATAGCCTGGCTGATGAGGGTTTTGAACCCGAAACTGGTCCCACGAGGCTTGTTTCCGGTCCAGGGAAGACATGGCTTGGCAGTTCGGGCTGGACTGTTCCCATGAGGCACAGGGTCAGACTGATTTGCATATGGCCATGTCTGAACTGGGGTGGTGGAGTGAGCTAAAGAATGATGATGGATTAAACCCAGATCAGTTGACTGGGGGTGAGTGTTTGATTTGCTCTAGCGCTCCGTCCATCATCCCCTTTGGTATCGCTTTGTTCGCCCTAAGTTGGCAGGGTATGCCCAGACGTGGGTCCCTTGCTCACTTTGCCACTGGATTCAAGATAGCCTGGCTGATGAGGGTTTTGAACCCGAAACCGGTCCCAGGATGCTTGTTTCCGGTCTAGGGAAGACATGGCTTGGCAGTTCGGGCTGGACTGTTCCCATGAGGCACAGGGTCAGACTGATTTGCATATGGCCATGTCTGAACTGGGGTGGTGGAGTGAGCTAAAGAATGATGATGGATTAAACCCAGATCAGTTGACTGGGGGTGAGTGTTTGATTTGCTCTAGCACTCCGTCCATCATCCCCTTTGGTATCGCAGGTGTACTGCGGCACCCTTCACAACCTGCTTGCCAGTCGCTCATCAGCCTTCACCCGTCTCCTCACCGGCGGGCTGCCTCTCGGGACCGCTCCCGATCTTCCGTGCCCCGTAGCTGGACCGCTATGCCGCCTCGAGCACTAGGCCGCCACTCCGCTCCGTGTCTGTGTGCCGCTAGCTCGGGGCTGTCACTCGGGAAAATCAAGCGGGGGCTGCACGGCAGTACAGCGGATCCACGGCGACCCCACTGAGAGGCGGATGGCACGGGAGGTGGGTGATAACACAAAGCTTATGCTCGGCGGCGCCGGAGGGACAGGATCTCACGTCCTCTCACGCCATCATCTTAGCCACGCCCCCTGAAATATATTTTTAGTAGCGGGATGTTGGGTTTATAGGGGATAAGGGGGGAGTGTTTTAAAAATATGTTTAAAAAAGTAATAAAAATTGTTAAATTATAAAATTTAATTTCCAATTTAAACTTTGACATTTGATATATATTTTTAAGAGCGTGATGTTGGGTTAATAGGGGATAAGGGTGGGGAGTGTTTTAAAAAATTGTTTTTTCTTTTAAATTTGTAAAAAATGAAAATAATAGTTTTAAAATATAAATTTCTACATTTAAATTTATTTTCTATTTTTAGATTATTTTTATTTTGAGAGTAGTTTTCTGTTTATATGGGATAATGGTGGGGAGTGTTTAAAAATAATGTAAATTAAATTTTAAATAAAGATAAATTGGGGGAAAAAAATTGAAAATATAATAATTAAATTAAAAAAAATATTACTTAGTATTGGGATGTACATTTTCTAGTTGTTAAATGAGGTTACTGGTTTTAAATTAAAAATTAAAATCTAACATATGTTTACTGTCCAGTATGTTTCCTAATTTAACAGTGTTTGGAGTGGGAATAGTAAATTAATTAACTTTAGTGTCCAACACCTACCCTAATTTCATAGTGACTGGAGTGGGAATAGTAAATTAATTGAGTTTAGTGTCCAGCACCTACCCCAATTTAATACTGACTGGAGTGGGAATAGTAAATTAATTAAGTTTAGTGTCCAGCACCTACCCCAATTTAATGGTGAGTGGAGTGGGAATAGTAAATTAATTAAGTTTAGTGTCTAGCACCTACCCTAATTTAATAGTGACTGGAGTGGGAATAGTAAATTAATTGAGTTTAGTATCCAGCACCTACTCCAATTTAATACTGAGTGGAGTGGGAATAGTAAATTAATTAAGTTTAGTGTCCAGCACCTACCCCAATTTAATACTGACTGGAGTGGGAATAGTAAATTAATTAAGTTTAGTGTCCAGCACCTACCCTAGATTAATGTTAACTGGAGTGGGAATAGTAAATTAATTAAGTTTAGTGTCCAGCACCTACCCCAATTTAATACTGACTGGAGTGGGAATAGTAAATTAATTAAGTTTAGTGTCCAGCACCTACCCCAATTTAATATTGACTGGAGTGGGAATAGTACATTAATTAAGTTTAGTGTCCAGCACCTACCCCAATTTAATACTGACTGGAGTGGGAATAGGAAATTAATTAAGTTTAGTGTCCAGCACCTGCCCTAATTTAATACTGACTGGAGTGGGAATAGTAAATTAATTAAGTTTAGTGTCCAGCACCTACCCCAATTTAATACTCAATGGAGTGGGAATAGTAAATTAATTAAGTTAAGTGTCCAGCACCTACCTCAAATTAATACTGACTGGAGTGGGAATAGTAAGTTAATTAAGTTAAGTGTCCAGCACCTACCTCAAATTAATACTGACTGGAGTGGGAATAGTAAGTTAATTAAGTTTAGTATTTAGCATGTATATTGTATTTATTTAAAGTGTAGTTGGAAAAGAAAATTAGCAAAAATGTAACTTAAGAAAAGTTGTAATAATATTAAAGCAGTTTAAAGTAGAATAAACATATAAATAAAATATAGTTGTGTAGAAAGATAATAGATTTTGTATATATATATATTATATTATAACTTATTATTTAATACTGTATAATTAATTCCACAGCAGGATCCCAGGGGTACCACCATCCAAAGAAAGGTGCAACACCAGGAAACAGACTCCAAAGGCAAAGTTAGAAAGCAAAATGATGATTTATTCAAGCATCAAATGTCCAAATGACGCGTTTCGGCCGCCAGACATGCGGCCTTGATCACATAGCGCTCTACTAGTGAAAAGGTGATATTTATACAAATGTGTTAGTGGCAGTGTTTCTACTATGTTCATGATGGTGACTGAGGAGTTTTGCAGCGTATGACTGTGGGCAAAATGCAGTAAAGCACATGTGTGACATCATATTTTACTCCAGTGAGTACCACAAGTGTAAGCAGACTATAAATAAGCTGCCTGTCTGCTGAAGCCAGTGATAGCCCCAGTCCTCCCGCATAAGTATCCTGGAAGCTGAAATCGGTGCCAATGGCGTCCCCAATTTCAATCATCTGAGCATGTAAGTACACAAAGCTGCGAAAAGAATGCCAAATAGTGAGAAGTTTGAGAAACAAATATCGTGTGCTAATACATCTTAAACACGTGTTAAAATCCCCACACTGAGCGAGTCAGTAAATAACTGCTCTCGGCGCGTTTCTAAAAATAAATCAAAAACGCCTGTGGAACAACTAACGCGTCTAGACGCGGTGCACATTAAGACGGGAAGCATGTCTCTGTTAAGAAAATATGCTGAAGTTTCCCAACAGCTCATAGTACGCACTTGAGTCATCCCCAAACAATGTATGTGTCAGTGATATTGTATTCACAGTACGCCACAAGCAGCACTAAATGCTAGCGCTGCGTGTAAAACCAAGGCTGAAGTGGAAAATTCCAAATCAAGCCTTGGTGCTAATGCAGATACAAATGAAATAACTGCATAAATGCAATGAATCTCGAAACTGCCACTAAATATAACCAAAAGTTAAAAATGTGAGTGAGGGTGAAATGTGCACATGGGCGTGTATATACATGTTGAGGAAAGCGTGAGTGCAAAAATAAGTAAAGTTACTAAAGTGTAGTGTTTGTGCCTCCTCAAGAGCATTTAAGTGACATAAAAATGCAAAGAATGTACCAAGAAAAAGATGTGTGCGCAAGCGCAAGACATATTCCAAAGACTGTCCGTGCTTGAACAAAATATGACTAAAGCAGCAGTGGGTGCATAACACAGCGTATTGAGAAAAAGTAACAATCTAATTCATGTTTATACGCAGTCATGCTATAAGTACGTTAGTTGCCGTTCAGCATAGGTTACAAGCCTGCAGTGCCTATGTTTGAAAAACAAAATATAGTCAAATAAAATAACAGTATGAATACTGGGTAATGTCTATGTGGTCGCAAATAGCATAAATGACGGGAAACCCAACTACATGTAAATACAATCAGTGCACGGGCAGAGCCTAATAGTGGAATATAAACAGTAGATGTGCAGAGTGAAATATATACAGGTGATAACATAGATATACAGCTGTGAAGCGATGGTATGCTCACTAAGAATGTGAATGCCATGTTATGCTATAGGAAATGGTGCAGATCCTCCGTGGTATTGAGCCCAGCGGGCGACTTGGTATTGAATTGTAGAATGTATCTACTCTCCAACTGCCTCAAAAGCTTCTCCCTGTTACCACCCTGTATAATTAATATGAATTTATTTATCATGAAACATTGAATTTAATACACATGAGATGGTAGACAATAAATTAGACATTTTTATTTCTTTAACATTTATTTTCGAAAAAATGTAGTATGTAAATGTAAAGACAATGTTGTATTACATATAACAAAATATATAAATATAAGAAATAATATTCATTTGTGAAACAATAAAACAGTTTGTTTATTTGTAGTTTTTGGTGCAGTAATGAAACAATTTTATTGTATTACGTTAATAAATTTCTTTACATATTTATATATAATTTGGTAATATTAGATAGTGTCTTGTTACAAATATTTGGATACATTTGAAATAATAATATACTTATTAAATAATTGTAAATCATTGTTTGGTATTATTAACATTTTTAAGTTTGTTACATATATTGGTAATATTTCAATACAATGAAAGTTTCAACATTTTTTGATACAGTTGAGAAAAATAAACAGATTTATTGATATATAAAACCATTATAATTATTAATATTATATATTAGATATTAATATTAATAATTATTACATAGTTTTCATATTGTACATCTTTTAAAGAAAGTATACATTTTTTAATACATAACAAAAATTTGTATAATTTTTAATATACTGTTCATTGTAATTTGTGATTTTATGGAATTATAATATTAAATATTAAATGTGTTATAATATTTATTATTATAATTTTACAATGTTTACAAATAATATAATGCATTTCAAAAAAACATTAGCAATTTGTAGTATTTAATTAAATACAATAAAAAAAATTGTAAGTCATAATAACATTTTAAAAAATAAATTGGTTTTATTTAATATGTTTAAAGCTGCCATATTTGTTTGGTTCTTGTATTTTGTAACCGCTCGCTGTTGTTTTGGGTAATTTGGAAGTGGAGAAGCTCGCGGTTGGGAGCTGCTTCACGTCCAGCAAGGTAAGATTAATTTTCGCTATTTTAACTATGTTTTTAATGTATTTTGAAGGTAGTTGTAATGTATTTAGTGTGTTCTGAGTTAGGTTTGTGATGTTAGGAAATTTTTTATGCGTTAGTTAGGTATCGACTGTTTATCTAGTTTTACATTATTGAGGCCTAGTTAGAAATGTTAATGTAGAGTGGTATATGTGTTTCTATTGTGTTTATAATGTTGGTAATAATGTTATTAGGTATATAATGTGTACTTTTGTGTGGGTGGGAATGTTTGTGTTTTTGTTTTGTAGGTTTTACTTGAAAAAAAGTTGACGGTGCCGGAAAATAGCGTTTTTTTTATTAAGGAAGTGTATATTAGTTTTAGTAACTAATAATTATTTACACTTTCTTAATTTTTCGGGTTTCATGGAGCGTTTCTTTTTTTAAACTATTTTTCGGGTTTTTTGATGGTTTCCGGATTATGGATTTATCTACGGAGGATTTATTTTTGGTACAGTTGTATTGTTTCATTTTTTGGGGAAACTTTTTATGGATTTGGAATTATCAACTACATGGATTAATGTAGAAGATGTGGAATTTTGAGTCTACAACAACGGAAATGGTAAGTTTTAAAAAAAAATGTAATTGTGGGAGGGAAATAATGTTATTTTTTATTTACTCGCAGAGTTAATTAATGTGTCTATATATTTTCTTATTTATTAATAAAAATATATTAGACATATTAATTATTTTTGTGAGGAAATAAAAATGTTTTGTTTATGTTGCTGTAAAATAAATGATAATTATGCATTTAGTTTGTTCGGAGATTTTACAGTAGGCTTTTTGCTATCATAGTATTCTAGGCCTCTTGTAGTAGGGTATAGTTTAACTTGCTGTTGAAGGTATTGGTACATTTGCTTAGTTTGTTTAGATAGTTTAGGTTTTAGTTGCGTGACAGATTGCTCTATTCCGAGTTCCTGATAGCTCTGTTCTTTTTGTAAGGAGGTTATTAGTTTTTGTAGTGTAGGTGTGCCTCGTCCTGTTGTTGATTGGAAGGCATTATGCCATCCTTCAACAGCGTTATTGGTTTTGGCTTGTTGGTTAAGTGTAGAAGGATAAACATTCCACCAGGTAATTTGAAATTTGGGTTGTCTCCTATGGCCTGATCTACGAAGTCTTCCCACCCAGTTGTCTTCGAAGTAGTCTAGGATGGGACTTAATTTTAGCTCATGTTGTTGGTAAAAAGTGCTTTCTAGCAAAAGGTTGTAATGTTCAGCAACATCAGTTACTGGCACGTAGGCTAATGCAATAAGTTTTTTAATCTGGTATGCAAATTTAGTGTTTGTTGCATACTCTACACTAAGGGGCCGATTCCGATCTCGCTCGGAAGGGCTCCGAACGCGATCCGGCTGGAAAAAGTACGAGCCGTACATGTGTTTTCCGACTGACTCGCATAGCTGTACGAGCGAGCAAGTACGATGCGAGAAACGCGAAATCGCCGACCGAATCATTTCTGGGTCCGAACCGCTCCGTACGTCTCGTCCATAAGCAAACCGCGCCGTGCAATGGAGGCGATTTCCGACCGAGCCAGTACGATGCACGATTCGGACAGCCGGATGGAGTCGGAGCCTAAACGTAAACGCTCCGGGAAGCGGACTTCGGGGCTCCGCGCCGGATCCCCCTTCATCCGTAGCCTTACGAGTCGATCACAGGGGGGGACCCAAGCATGTACGGTGCGGGTGGCACAGACCATCCCCACTACAGGGGGCGCCCTTGTGCGCAACGTACCTTTTTCGTCAATGGGAGCCTATGTACGCGTCGTACAACAGGCTCCCATTGACTTCAATGGGGCTCCAAGCGACCCGGGTCCATCAGCGCTTGTTCACATCGTACTCGGGCGCTCGGAGCCCCGGAGCGCGAGTCGGTCAGAAAGCCCTCCGGATCCAAGTCGGACGGAGCCTTCTCCCAGCGAGATCGGAATCGGCTCCTTAGTGTAGATTTTTGTAAGTGTCTCCATAGGCACTGATTGATATGGTAGTAACATCCTTGGATTGATGTATGTGGGTATGTTTTGAGTATAACGTTTATCATAGCTTGTTCAAAATCTATAATTATTTTCTCAGGAAAATAATTATTTGTCTCTTGCTTTATTTTATTTAGGATTTCTATAAATGTTGAATTTTGCTTATTGGGAAGCAAGGCGTAAATAAAGGGAATGTTAGTATTTTGATGTAGGCCATGGATAGTATATAGTTGGAAGAATGGTTTGGGACAGATTTTGAAGGTCCCATCCATCATCCATGTTTGAGCTTGTTGAAGTTTTATTAAATTGTTTGCAGTAGCAAACATAATTATTCTCTTTTCTTTGCTTTTATTATCATAGAGAATAAAGGGTTCCTCATTGTAAGTAATAGCTAATTCTGGGGGAATTATCACCTCTTCAAAGGTTTTAGGGGTAGGTGTGGTAGTGGTTGTAGTCTTTTTAGTGCGAGCTATTGTTCTTTTTAATGAAGCAATGGACGGCATTTGTCCAGTTGCTTCTTTGGGTACCGTAGGCAGCAGTTCTTTAAGGATTGTACTGGTAGGTAATTGTGAGCTTGTGCTAGCCTCTTTAATATTATCAAGTGCATTCCTAACTTCAATTTCTGTAATATTAGGAGGATGATTATGTTCCCTTGTGTACATTACAGTTGTTTTCCTGGTAGTTGCACGACCATAACATTTATTAGAGTAATATTTAGAACATTTCCAATTGACTTTTAGGCCAGTTTGTTTTTCCTGGGTGTAGATATACCCCATATAACATAATAACATTTTGCCTTTTTGAGATGTTATAAATTGTGCGCCTTCTGTCATTTTGTTGTGGTAAAATCTATAAAAAATGCATATAAAAATTATTAAAAATAATATATTTGTTAATGATTATATAAATAATTTTTTCACAATATACTTACAAAGTTTGCTTTTTGATGTTTATAAATGGTGGCTTGAATTTTTTCTTGGTTGAAGCTTTTAAAGTAGTTGGTTTTCCTGTAAAAAATTGAAAACAGACTTTAATATTTATTTGAAATATTTTGTACATGGGGTGGGTTGGGTATTTGGGATGGACTTTGGGTTTGGATGGATGTTTTACAGGTTTTTAAATGCGGTTTGAACAATACTTACTTTATTAGGTCGATGGTTTTAGAATGTTGTTTGTTATTTTACTGTTGTATTTGGATTTTTCTGTAGTGGAAATATTAATAGAAAAAATATATATATTAGTTATTTGAGTACGAAAGTGAATATTATTGCAATATTATTTTAACTGTTATTTTATAAATGTTAATTTACTTACTTTTAGGAAATAGATACAGGTTTTGGTTTGATGAGGTTCTTGCTTTTGGCAGCAATCCAGCAGAGTTTCGCCTTATTTGTTCTTTTTAGTGTGATGTGTAAAATAAAAGTAAGATTTGTTGGTTTATATAGGGTTTATTTAATTGTTTGTTTAATTTTATTGGTTGGTTTTAATATTGTGTCTTTTTATTGGTTAATTTATTAATGTTTTAATTGTTTTGGAAGTTGGTTTCCTTATATGGAAAACGCTAATTAAGGGGGTCATTACAATACAATAGCGGGCGGATCGCCATATTCCACTGCCCGCATGCCAATTCCCCCCGCCATATTACGATGGCGGGGGGGACCCCGGCGAACGGAAAGACCGTCCGCCGGTTTTCCACCGGTCTGACAGGGGACCGGGCGGAAAAGGGCACTAATTTGGTGGCGGTGTATGGTACCCCCCTACATTTGAATGCACAAGGTGGCAGGCACCACGCGCTGCCTGTCACGTTGTGCATTCAAATGCACAACAGGAGTTTTTCGCATTGCGGCGGGTGCTGCTGACAGCACCGCCCGCCGCAATGTGAACAATACGGGATGCCACCGCCACCGTGGCGGTGGCATCCTAATACCCAAGGCGGGACAGCCGCACCTCTTGCGGGCGGTCCCATTTGCCATTGTGGTGGTGGCCGCCATCGTAATGACCCTCTAAGAGTCAGTTATTTTTTTTTTGTTTCTCTTTACGTTTATATTTATTGTATTGTGTTTTATAATATATATGAAATGTTAAAAAGTGAATTTGTATGATGTAAGTTTATATTTATAATTGTTGTTTATGGTGTGTTTATTAATTTAATTTTTACATGTGTTAATACTTTGAGAAAAAATTTGTTTAATTTATTTGATATGCAATGTATGTTTGTGTTTATTTATATTTATTGTGTTTTATTTTGTGTATTTTCTCTATTTTAGCATTGTCGATAATTATAAAAAAACGATATTTTTGCTGTTGATATGTGTGTTATCGATATTTTGGACATTTTGTATGTATTTAAACATTGTTCGATATTTTAGATAACGATATAAATGTGTACGATATTTTTGATGTCGATAATTTATTATGACGATATTGTGGTTTCGATAATAGTGTATTTTTTTAAGTAAGTATATAAAGTCGATATTATTGTCAACGATATTTTTGTGTCGATAAAAATGTAGGTCGATAATGTGTCTTGCGATATTATGTCAGTAATTCGTCAAAAATGATATAACATGAAGGAGCTACCAGCAAAATAAGTAGTAAGGGCAAATAAGCACTCATGCACTTGCAAGAACAAGAGAAGGAAGGTAAGAAAGGAGGAGGAGTTTGGAGAGAAGAATCAAGGGAGAGAAGGAATGAGGGAGAAGAAGAGGAAATAAAGAAACAAAGAGACAGATCAAGGATAGAAAACCAGATCTGAGGTAAAAGAGAAGAGAAATGGTAACCAGGCATGTCAGCACCCAGAAGCAAGAACAACAGCGGAGAGAAAAAATAAGAATGGATTAGGTAAAATCAGGCCATATAACCCATAGTAAGGAACAAAAATTGCAACAGAAAACGGTAAGCCATGCAAACAGAAAAAAAATGCAACAGAAAACGGTAAGCCATGCAATAAAATCAACTTGACATCGTTAAGGACCTTGCGTATTTGTGTCCATAGGTAACTTGGTGATTTTTTGCAAAAACAGTTTAAGTTTAGTCGGATCTTCAAACGAGCGAGAGACACCATCATGAGTGATTTTGCAGAGAAATGGATGGAGAATGCCATAGCGGATATTCAGAGATCTTAATTGAGGGCGGACAGCAAGGAATCTTTGCGTCTAGCATTAGTTGTGTTGGATATATCTTGAGAAATTTAAATGTTATGACCAGACCAAACAAGACAACACTTTTCTCTGGCAATTTTCAAGACGCGCATCAGATCGGTGAATTCCAAAAAGAGCATTATAATGCCACGAGGTCTGGTAGATTGAAGTTGAGGAACATAAGCAATGTGCCCGCTGAATGTTAAGAGGAGCAGAAGACTGTAGGTTGAGAGGATCAGGCAGGAATTTCTTCAGGAAGGAGAGAAGATCATGGCCTTCAATATTCTCTGGTAGGCCGTATAGGCGAAGATTATCTCTTCTATTGCGATTTTCAAGGTCTTCGGTATGAAGCTCGAGTTTTAGAATTTCTTGTTCCAGCATGGGCATTTTGGTAGCCATGTCCTGAAGGTGACCCACGCGTTGTTCCATTTCGAGCATTTTGCTTTCCATGGTGATTCAACGGTCTTCAATCTGTTGTAATTTCTCATTAGCAGTGTTCAGAAACGATTTGAGGGCACGGAGTTGCTCTAAAATCGTATCCAAGACTGGGTTAGGAGATGCCTGGATTGGAGATGGAGGATCACTTTTGGCTCTTTTAGGTTTGGTACCAGAGGAGGATGCTTTGGCAAGAGTGAGAGAGTCGCTGGCCATCTTGAAGGCATGCACCGGTCGATGAATAGGCTTTTCGGAAGAAGACAGCCTGCCCATGTATTAAGCCACTGATATGAGAGAGTTCAGTATCGTGCCATATAGATTATATGTTCAGTTAAGGAGAAAAGCGGTTAGTTATACATAGCAGACATTAATGACATTTCCTGAGGAATGGAGTACCGACGCGAACAGCGTGTCAATAAAGTGGAGGTCGCACGTGTTTGAAGAGAAGAGTCAATGCAGTTGATTCACAAGAAGAGTGAGATTTCTGGGGCACTTATTAGCACGCAGATACACTTCGAGAGACCAGTTTAGGGAGTGCTGGGCATGGTCACAAGACGGCCATAAAATAAGTCAGAAGCTCAGTAAGAAGGCGGAATACAACTATTCGCCGCTATTTTGTTTTGGCGGTAAAGTCGCGTTCCCCGATAACCTATATTTAGGTTTCCAGGGCTTCTGTTTAAAATGTCTTCAGTGGTCTTAGCACACCTCAGCACACCTGAGGATGTAAGAGGTTCTGTAGCAAGGTTCTGTTTACTCTCCAAGCAGTGTAGAGTAGAACACAACCAATCTACCCCCACACTACATAGATGCCCGTTAACCAGGCTACAGGAAGGCTGGCAGCTGTTCGTTGGCTATTAAAGAAGCAGTTGCGGAGGTAATATAAAAGCTTATACCTAAAAGGTGTCTGCTAATAGTATTTAGAAAGTCCGTTCATTTTCTTATAATCTGGGTCTCTTTGTGAACTTTGTGCTGTCAGTGCATAATATTTGGTATTCAGATAGGAAGTCCATATAACAGTTAGATTCATACGCACATAGTGGTAATAGTTCGAACAGGCTGATTTCCTACAAATGGCAAAGTCCTGAAGAAAGTGGTGAGGAGGAAGAAAGCAGGCTCACCCAAGCATCGATGACATTTTCCTGAGGAACTGCAGATCTGAAGCGAGCAGCAAACCAACAAAATGGCGGCCGCTCACAGTTGTAGAGAAACGTCAGCGCGACTGCAGCATAGGAAGGACGATGATTCAGAAGCTTTGGTTAGCCCGCAGGAATGCTGCAGTACTTAACTTCGTGAGACCAGCTTAGGGAGCGCTGGACATGGTCTCAATACGACCGTAAAAGAAGTTGGAATCTCCGTGAGAGAACGGGGCTTAAAGGACCGTCGCCATCTTGTCTCGGCGCTTAAGCCACGCCTCATAATTGTCAACTTTAACATAAGTCCTTTTTCCCAGCACTCCTCACCTAGGTGTCTTTATGTAACACTGGTATTAAAGTTAAAAAGTGCATGAATTCAAAAGTGCACACATTAACACCATTATCCATCAAACACGTAAACATAAGCCCTGACATATTGAATAAACCGGGGCCAATTGTGACACATTAGTACCACATAAATGGTTCTAGCTCTTAAGAACGCTATGTACAAAACATACACAATGTATTTTGCGCAAAAAATGGGCCAGCCCTTTCACAATTACTCATCGATTTGGGCCCTTTTACAGCAAACCAGGGACAAGGCCCACAAGAAAAAAAAAAGCGTAACAAGTGGCCTTTTAGCCCACATACCCACCACATAGCATCATGAAGGGAACACATAGTGCATGTATCACATGCCACTGATTTAGTAGCAGGAGAACTACACTATGAGGAAGACATTTTCCTTGTTTTAAATCATTTTTTTTAACAAATTCACCACTCCCCTTTTTCAAAACTCACCACCTCCTTTTTAATGACCCACCATTTCGGCATAGTTAGCAACAAACCGCTGCATGCAGACACACCACTGGCAAAAAATATGCCAGAGAACACTGGGCATGGATACTGCCAATTGCAACAAGATGTCATAAAACAAGTGCATTTATGCACTGAAGTCACAATGTTTGGGGCTAGTCACACTTTATTCTCACATTGGGTGAAAAAGTATACAACCATTTGGGAAATGATAAATGTGCAGACAACATTTTTCGTATAGTCCTTTTTCTGCTTTCCCTTCAGTTATGGGCAGCAACTACTCCTGTAACAGTGATCCATCGCAGGCAATAATTGTTGCCTTGACAAAGACACGTAAGTTAATATACTTACTCAATGTCCGCTAAGAACACTGATGATAACAGGGATCTACCTCTGAAGGCAGAGCAAACAAAGAAGTCTGAAACATGTCGACCAGAACATCAGATGTTAAGGACCAGTAATGCGTCCGACAACATCTCTTAGTTTTTAACCTTACCCTTATCCCTTCTTCTAAATAAATCATTTTTATAGGTATAGGAGGTAATTTTACTCATATTATTTAGATCCCACCACTGTCTTCACCCAGACAATCTCCCTCCTGGTGGAGGTACAACTCACCTGGGGAAGCGAGTGCCCAGGTGAGAGACCCGATGATGACACTACCCACTACATCACTCCAATGGAGATAATATAGGTTGTTTGTTGTGAGAATTGGTTGAGGGTCTCTGAGACAATCTCTTTGAGACTATGATACTTAGACTGGTGTGGTTCACTCCCCGTTTGATTTATATATGATTGCATCTCTCCTGCCCTGCTCCAAGTGTGTTTCATCCAATTGCTTAAGCTTGTGTCCCTGCTTGCCCCGCTATTGACCCGGACACAATCCCATGCAAATGAAGGAACACCCACTTGTGAATGTAAACCTGGCCTGCTGAGGACTTAGTGGCTGTCTCACTTTAACTCTTTCAGCTGCTTGCTTAGTCTCATTCAATTAGCACTTTTAAATGTTTCAACTGTTTACAAACTCCGTTTAGATGAAGGCTTGAGGTCAACGGGCCAGGCATGAAGACCGTACGTTTTTTTCAAGCCTGGAGCAAAATTAAGGCTAATGATTGGTCAGAGTTTTGGTGGTGGCTCTCGCTCCCACATATGATATAGATTTGAGTGTTGATGCTGTAAATAGCTGGCTTGGAGCGGCCTCACATGTTTTGGCCCCCATGTCAGAGGAAGAAGAAGAGGGGTGGTGCATATGCCCATTGATTTTCCGCCTACCTTGCCGCAGAAAGGAGAGCCTGCAAGGAATTCAAGACGGAATGACACAAGGACTATTCACAGAACAGTGGAGCCAGATGGAAGGATGCTTTGAGGCTTCATCACGCTTCTGTCAGACGGGCACAGACCTCCTATTTTGAATGCAAAATTAGTGCTGCATCTAATAGCCCATGTTCAATCTTTCAAATTGCAAAATCCTTTCTATCTCCGAAGGTTTGTGAAAGGGCAAGTATCCCCTTTCAGGAATTGTGCAATGGGCTGGTGGATTTCTTTGAGGTTAAGATCTTTAATATTCAAATGAGTCTTCCCACCCAAGTTGAATTGTAAATCTGGCTCAACCCTGGACCCTTGTCCTCCTGCAATGTTAGCATTGGCGGTGGAGGTCATTCACCCGGTAATAATAAGGTTTTCAATCTTTCATTATCATCTGGCACTATGTCAGCCTCTTGGAAGCTGGCTATGGTTGTTCCTTTGGTATTGTTAAACCTAAGATGTTCTGCAACTTTAGGCCCATTTCCCTGCTTCCTCCCTTCTCCAAAATGTTGGAAAAATTGGCTAACACACAATTATCTGAATAACTGGAGCAGGGCAAGCTCCTGCATCCTATTCAATCTGGGTTTCAGCCTCACCATACCACAGAGACAATGGGCCAGATTTAGATCTTGGTGGATGGGATACTCCATCACAAACGTGACGAATATCCCGCCCCCCATTTTACAAGTGCCATAGGATATAATGCAATTGTAATACCACGGACCGGATATCCGTCACGTTTGTGATGTAGTATCCCATCCGCCCAGATCTAAATCAGGCCCAATATTACTAGAGGTATCAGACAGCGGCGTCTGGCAATTTTTGAAAGTGGTGGGGCTACGTAATACTATTTTTACGAACGACTGTATGCTTACATTTGTATTGCAGTGGTTAACGGAGCACATTCTATTTAAAGGTACATTCTATTCAAATAGAATGTGCCCCGATCATCTCTGCAATAAAAATGTGATATTGCACACTGCTGTAAAGTAAACAAATATATCCTTACCTTCGGTAAACGTGATCCTCCCGCTTCACGCAGCCTGGAAAAGATGTGCATGCTGGGAAATGGCACCCCAGCCAATCCAAGCACTGCTGTTATGCTGCTTTTAATACCAAACAGCATAAAAGCAGTGGCAGGATTGGCTGGGTCAGGGAGGCACAACGCTCCATCGGAGACCGATTGGGCTGTGTCTCTGCGCATTCAGCTTCCAGTAGTGCTCGTTAAGGAAGCCTGAACTGCGCATGTGAGATTGGTCATATGAAAAATGCCAGCCAATCTCACATGCATAGTTCACTCAACATAGCTTCCCATACAATCGTTGCCAGAAGGGAGAGAACTCCTCAGCCCCGCCCCCATCCTAAAGGAACGAAGTCTGTACGGAGGGAGTACGGAGTCTGTCTTGGGTGTAGTGGCTCGCAGTAGGGGGTCAACGCCCCCAGGCCCTAATGGATGAGCCGCCCCTGGTATCATACCAGATTAAGATGTCCCTGGATCAAGGTGAAAATGCTGTGCTTATTTTACTCAATCTCTTTGCAGCATTTGATACCGTCCCGCATGCTATCCTCCTACAACGTCTTGCCAACCTGGGGATTGGAGGTACAGAGTGGGACTGGGTGACATTGTTTCCTGATTCCAGAGGGCAATCGGTTTGGCTGGTGCCCTTTACATCTGCAGTTAAATCTCTTAAGCAGTGGGTGCCTCAGAGTTCCTCACTGAGTTCAACTCTACTTAACGTCTTCACGGCCCCTTTGGCATCACTGGTAGAATCCTTTGGTTGCAAAATAATTTATTATGCTGATGATACACAGCTCCACCTCTCCTTTGAGAGTGCATAGTCGTCAGCCAAATGCAACTCAGATAAGACAAAAATTATTTTATTTGGCTCCCTTCAAGCCAATTGATGGGAGGTGGGCTGGTCTTCTTCCTTGCTGGCCCCCACCTCCATCTTCAGTGGCAAAATATCAGGGAGCCAAACTTGATAATCAACTTTCTTGTCAGCCACTGGACTCAGCAGTGTTCGGAACCCACTGCTTCGTACCATCAAGAAATTTCTATTTATGTTCCCTATACATTGCAGGAAGACGGTAATCCATGCTTTGATCACATTTTGGCTGGACCATTCCAATGCATCCTATTTAGGAATTTATTTATTTATGCGTTTTTAAATAGTGCATACTTTACCCAGAGGTGTCAGAGCGCTTTACAATAGAGTGAAGTAAATTACATAAGGAAAGAGAGTGACATGGTAGTAGGTATCACTACGTATATGTACAACAGTTACTCGTGGTGAGTGCTACAGATTGATAAATTACAAATTAACTCAAGATTACATATTAAGAAAAGGTGGAGCGGTTAGGGTTACACAAATACATATTTACAAAATTGAGACAGAGGGTCGTAGTAACTCTCGTGAGTGTCATGAACAATCAGGGCCATGACCTGGGATAAGGGGGTGTGTGCCTGGTGGGGCGCTTGGGGAGGAGAGTTATTGATTAAAGTGTCTTTGGAAGAGAAGAGTTTTAAAATATGGATTGAAAATCCGGAAAGAAGCAGTGATGCGAAGTTTGAAGGTAGCAAGTTCCAAGTTCTAGTCGCATTACCTGAGAAGGATCGCGCCATAAGTCTTTCCCTTTTGAAAGGTGGAGGTTCGATCAGTAGATTTTCAGCATTGCGTGAAGGTCTGGAGCCGCCTGATACTTTAAGTTTGTTGGCGAGGTAGCAACGGGTGGAAGTGTGTATGGCTTTATGGGTGATGCAAGCAGTCTTATATATTGACCTAGCTTCAATGGGAAGCCAGCGAAGAGAAATCAATATGGGTGTATTATGATCATTTCTTTTGGTCCCATAGACAAAACGCCCCACTGAATGGAGGATGGATTTTAGAGGAGATAGATGGATTTTGGGGAGGCCTGCAAGGAGAGAATTGCAGTAGTACAGTATGGAGAGTACCAAGGATTGACCAAGAGTTTTCAGGCCTTGCTCAGGAATGAGACAACAAATCACCCAGAGAAGGCGCAGTTGGAAGCGTGCGTTCTTGGCTAAATGGTGTTGATTTGGGAATGGATGTTGAGTCTTTTGTACTGGATGACACCTCGGGAGTTGGCACAGTCAACGATGGTAGGTTTTTTGTTCAGAATATTCAGACTATCCATCCATGATTGAACAGGCGGTGGAGAGTTCAGAGGCTGAGATAAGAAGGAATTCGGTTTTAGAGGGATTCAGAATTAGATGATGAGATGTCATCCATTCTTAGATGGAGTTGAAGGTTGGCGAGGATTGAAATGTTGAGTGCGGAGGACACCTTTAGGTAGAGTTGGATGTTGCCAGCATAGAGGTGATAATGGGTCCTGGACTTTTTTAGTAGGTTTCCCAGTGGTTCCACGTAAAGATTGAAAAGGGTGGGCGCGGGGCTCGAGCCTTGAGGGACACCTTGATCCACAGCCTTTGATGAAGAGATAGTTTGCAATTTTAATCATCTGAGATCTTCCCGTGAGGTATGATTCAAACCATTTGAGTATTGTGCCTTCAAATCCCATTCTTTGTTTTAGTGTGTTCAGAAGATTGTTATGGTTTACAGTGTCAAAGGCTACAGAAAGGTCCAGAAGGATCAAGAGACAGGAGTTGCCTAAGTCGAACACTGGCAGGTCATCGTCAATAACTTGTAGCAGTGCTGTTTCAGTGCTGCAGCCTTGATTGAAGCTGGAATGAAATTCATCAAGAATGTTGATGTCCTTAATATGTTGGTAGAGTTGCTCCGCTACGCATCTTTCAGTGATTTTAGCAAGGAAAGGGAGGTTGGTGATAGGGCGGAAATTGTTAAGGTCATTCACATCAGCAGAGGGTTTCTTTAGAAGTATGGTCACCTGACCTGTTTTGAGTGCATTAGGAAGGGAGCCTTGGCTGAGAAAGAGGTTAACCAGCATAGTCCAGTAGGGCAGCGTATAGGTGTAGAAGTCTATTGCAATGCCGCTAGGGATGGGGTTGATAGAATGGTCTGAAGGTTTTGTTTTCAGAATGCTCTTGAATCTTCAATGATGACGTCAAAAGCTGTGCCTGAAGTCTTTGGATGTGCAGTCCTCAAGTGGGGTAGGATGAGTGACATGGTCAAGGAGCGATTTCACTTTTGCATTGAAGAATTGTGCAAATTCTGCTACTTTGCCGAGAGGGATTTGATTAGGTCAAAGAGTTTTTTAGGTCAGTTCTTGGCAGAGTCGAGGAGGGTTCTGAAGTGATTCTATTTTTCGCTAAAGATGTGTTTGTGATAGCACAATCTTGCATATAGGAGATTTGAGAGATTAATGGTGGAAAGGGACTGTCTCTAGTTCTTCTCCAGGTATCTCAGGTTTTTTCTTTCATCATAGAGGGACTTTTTGAACCACGGGCAGAGGGTGTAGGCCTTTTCTTTTTGCTTTGTAGTGAAGCAACATTGTCTATCAAGATGGAAGACTAGTGAGAAACTGGGGGGCAGATTTACAAGCCCCTTGCGCCACTTTTGCGTCACTTTTCCCATGTTAAAAATGACCCAAAATTGGCGCAAGGCCCTTGTAAATCTGCCCCTGGGTGTTCAAGTCATTGACGTCAGAGTTGGGGCTGATGTCTGGTAGTGCCATCTTGGCTGAGTTACAGAGAGTGTCTAGGTTGATGTTTTTAGTGTTATGAAACCAAGTAGTTGCCCTTTTTGGTTGGCCCAGGTTTACAGAATGAGAAAGGTGCAATGAGAAGGGGATGAGGAACTGCTTCGACCAGTCTACTAGTACAGGGTCATCGACTGTTAGCAGGTCATCTTTGGAAATAACAAGGTCAATCGCGGAGCCCTTCGATATGTGTTGGTTTAGCATTGTACTGTAGGAGATCATTTCCTGAGAGAAATGTGGCAAGCTGGTTGGCGACTGAATCTTCAGAGATGCCCAGTGAAGACTGAAGTCTCCTAGAAAGATCAATTCATTACTTTACTGGTCATTTGCAAAGTCAGGAATTCCTCAGTGAAGGCAGAGCTGTCACCTTGCGGGTGGTAAATGGCATAAAACCTGAAAAGGGAGTTGTGCTGTACATGAAGTTCTAGAGAAAGGCATTTGAATGTGAAGAAAGAGCTGCTGGGAAGTTCCTTGAATTGAAGAGAGTTTCTGAAGATAGCTGTGACGCCTCCTCCGACTTTACCAACCCTATCATTCCTGATAATAGAGTAGTCCAGGGGTAGCAGGAAATCAAGAACAGTGTGCGAGGTGCCATTGAACCATGTCTCAGTGAGGAAAAGTAGATCAAGCTTGTAATGATTGATGGTGTCTGAGATTTCCAGCTTGTGTTTTGTTGCAGATCTATAGTTGTGAAGCATAGAACGCAGCTCAGAGGGGACTGTTTTGGTGAAGGGGGTGTCTGAGCTTTTGGTAGTGAAAGGGTGATGTTCCTATAGGTTGGTGCCTGGGTTATAAATGGCTGGCATTTAGTTCAGACCAGGGAGATGGTTGGTATAGTGCATTGATCTGTGTCGTCTGGAGTAGAGAAGGTGGGGGAGTTAGAGGTATTGTAGCTAGCCAGCAAATTTGAAATTTCTGTTCGGGAGAGATTGCGTGCAGCTCTTTTGGGGTGTGTGAGAAGAGTACTCCTCAGGATTAGGAGTTTGGGGTATTGTGTACTCGCCAAGTGGAGTAGGGAGTTGAGTACAGTGGACATTTTAGAGCTTAAGTGGAAAATGATAGCTTCAAGCTGGGAGATTATGGAGTTGAGGTGGCCTATTTTATTTTCCAGGGTGAGCAGTGCTAAACACGGAATGTTATGTTGCACGATAGGGGCAACGGGTTCTGAGGGGAGTTCATCTTGAGAGGTGGAGTGAGGAAGGGGGGAGGCATGAGGTTGTGGGGGGTATTGGATAATGGTGAGGAGGGTGTACCGTCATGTGGTATTGGTTGGAAATAAGTGTGGGTGCTGCTGTTGTGTAGATGAAATTCTTAGGGCATTAATTGAGAGAAATTGATGTATTGTGGATTAAATGTGGTGCAGAAGGGTGGTAGCTTTGGTGGGGAGATATAGGAGTCAAAGAAAGGAGGAGGATGTGTGAGTGTGTGGGGGGGCGGGGACATAGACGATGTAGAAAATTGTCCAGGAGGGTAGAAGAAGAATGTGGGTAGTTCTTCTTGGCTAGAGAAAAAGGGAAGGGAAAGGTAGAGGGTGCCATAGTGGAGTAATGGGTCAAGTGGCTGTACAGGAATGAGAGTGGGATGTGGAGTGGTGTATGGGGTGTGGGAAGAATTCAGGGTAAGGAGAGAAGAAGCAGGGGAAGAAGGGTGGAGTGAATAAGAAGGAAGAGTGTATGGTTAAGAGGTCACTATGTGAGCTGGGTAGTCTGGCTGTTGCAAATATGGACTGGTTAAGGGGGTGAATAACCTAGTTGGGGGGGCTCTTCGAAGTCCTGGGATGGTGTGTGGGGGCAAATGAGAGTGCTGGCCATTGGCTGGGATGGGGTGTTGAGGATAAAGTCCCGGCTGGAGAGAATGGGAGGAGGGGAAGCTAGGGACATTAAAGGGAGTGGATGGGCAAGAGGGGAATCCTGTTCCTCTTGGGGTATCGGCCTTATGGGGTCCATGTGAATTGGGAAAGGTGAGTGTGTAGTGCGGGAGGAGTCCATTGGAGAGTCAGGAGGAATCGGAATGACAGGGATGGTGAGAAGGGATGGAAATAGGTGGTCTAAAAGAGAGAGACATGTGTCTTTAGCTTGAATCATGACCTTACCGTTGATGTAAAGGGAGATAGTGAGTGATCCATTGAAGCAAGCTGAGGGGGAATTTTTAGTTGGCAGCCGTGCGGGATTCTGGAGGAGGATATAACGTTAAATGAGTTGCTGAAGATGATGGTCCAATATGAGATTTTGTTAGTGAAGAAAATGAGGTCAGTTTTGAGCCTCCCATACCGGCTGCTGTGGTAATGGTCAATGAAAAGAGAATCAGGAAATTGTTCAAAGAGGTTATGTTTAAAACTTTTCTCCGAGACTTTGGAAAGGTTCGGAGGGTAAATGATCTATTAGTAGTTGGCTCCAACTTTCACTTGCTTGGTCAACATTGTTGTAGAGTAGAGAGAGGGTGGTGGGGATGATGGTGGGGGGGGAGGAGAGAGCCACGAGTGCAGTGGCAACGTAGAGAAGCAAAAGGAGGCAGAGCCACATACCTCAGGGGAGCCTAAGTAAGTAATACAGATAAAAATAGAGGACAGAACAAAGGGTTTTTACCAGTTGAAGCTTATGACACTGATGGTAGAAGTCGTGCTTGGTCGGCTCCAGATTGTCCAGAATGCCGCTGCTTGCCTTATTTTGAGACTCTCAAGAAGAACATCGATTTCACCTTTTTTAAGATCTCTCCACTGCTTGCTGAAACAAGAAGTGGTTCCTCTTCAAATCTCTTGCCCCGGTCAAGAAAGCACATTTTTTGGCAAGCCCTGTCTATCTCACTGACAGATCATTGCCCTATTGTCCAGTGGTGTCTCCTCCACTATGGCAGAGGAGCGTCGCCCCCCCTGCTGAGTGCCATTTTATTATCATTTTATTTTTCTTTCTGCTGCAGGCAGCCAAGTCTGGGCGGCGCGGGTCATGAGCAGTGCAGTGCAGTGTAAAGTGCGCATGACGGTCTGGCCTGCTGTCTAAGGCTGTCCAAACCGTCATGCGCACTTTTATCTCTCTCCACCCCAGCTGTGTTGTACAGCTGGGTGGAGTACGGGCACAGGCTCCTAGGACCTGAGCGAGCGTTAAACAAGCCTGCTCATGAAGGAAGTGACCCGATTAGGGTCACCCGGGTCACTCGCGACCACCTCTCGGCCTTCCAAACAAATGAAGAGTCGGTCAGACAACAGAGAATACAAACCAAAGTTATTTATTAGTCATACACTCCAGCGGAGTCCAGTCTGACCAGCCTCCATGGATTGCTGCAGAAGGACTGACCCCGCCAACATGGTAATACATGATATACATTTCCAGTACCCCTAAGGTCAAGCCCAGACTGGAATTTTCCAGTTAGTAGCTGGTGAACAAAGGAGACACAGAAGGATGAGCTGCAATCCTGAGACCGGGTACATGCTATCTCAGTTTCAAGTTTACTCTGCCCGTGCCCGCCACTCTAAGGGTGGGAGCAGGCCTATCTAACGGGAAAGGTATGTAATGACAAAACAGTCTATTCATTAGTGCAGCGTAGCTCAACCTTGAAGGAATACAAAGAAAATATCGAGGCTCCTTTCTGCTGAGGCAAACAGAATGAGACAGAAGTTTAGTTTCGGCTGAATACAAATGGTGCCGCAAATGCTAACTTAAATTGTACAATGTAAAGAGAAGTCCAACAGACCCTCCTTTTAGCATTTGCTAACACATTTTATTACTGTCGAGAAGCAAATAACTCCTTGCATATCATGAAAACTACTGCTACATGTTAATACACACATTATCAATATTCAAAAATGCCTTCATCTATTGTCATTAGGTCTTGGATATCCTGCATCATCATGGCCGTTGTCTTAGGGTCATGTACTGGAACCTTCGGTTTGGGTGTCAGTGTTTTTACACAGTAAGCACAGCAAGCAGGAAGACAATGTATGCACAAACAACAGGTGAAAATTATACCAGCAATTGCGACTAGGAAGATAAGAATCTTCCAAACCCAGGACGCAAATAGACCCCAGAACCATCCAGAGAGAGTCCATGTACCGTTTTCTTGGTGCATATCAGATGCGAGCCTATGCAACTTCTGGATGGCAGCATATACATTAGGGGCGTGGTCTGGGATGTATACACAACAACTGCTGCCAATGACGCGACAGGCCCCTACCCGGTCAGCAAGGATGACGTCTAACACCATCCTGTTTTGTAAAGCAACGAGCCTCATAGCCTGAAGCTCAGCTGTAATATTTGTCAAAATCCCTGCTGTGGTATTAATGACTCCTTCCACAACTCTTGTGAGTCAACGAATGTTAAGGCTATTGGACATAGGGCCCCAGAAGGGTATGATACCCTTCATGGCATCTGTAAACTGCTGCAGAGTGGTTTCTGTCTGATCTACATCTTCTGTATTAATAACTCGTCTAACTCGGGGCAAGTGTGTACTCCTACGCCACAATCGATGGTCCTTATGGTAATTGGATGGTGCTATGTACACTGGAGGAAGAAGGAAAGAGAGGTAACAGGTACCCGACCATCCCTTAGGAAGCCACACATAAACTTGAGACCCACAAACAAAGTAGACATTATGCGGTGGGAGCAAGGGCGGACTACTAGTCGTACCTAGCGTATATGTGTAATTGCAATTACTCTCTCCCACTTTTATCCTCCCTATTCCCTGGACACAAAACCCAGCTGTCGTGTTAACTACTGACACCGGTATCGCCTCATCCTTAGTAATATTGCGTATCTGGAAGGATCGGAAATATTCAATGGCATTAAACCCTTGAAAATCCAACATTTCATTTTGAAGCAAAGTTTTGTTCTTTACCTTCTCATATATATTCATACAAGCTGTTGGGGACAATGTACTCAGGGTTTCTTGCCCTTCTGACCTTGTGGGAGCAAACCTCTGATGGAAACGTATATATTCTATCACTGTACGAGAGTCAGCAGATGTCATGTTCATAGCAGAAGAATGAAAATGATCAAACCATCCATCGCAACTCCCCAGATAGGATAATGGCATTGAGAACAAAACATCACTCTTATGCATAACTGAAGGGAGTAAGCCACAGATCCAACAATTAGTTGCATTGGACGTGTCGTGGACCTGGTGCAGCATTTGCAAAAATACATTGTCTACATATGTTTTCCGATGTTCCCCTTTATGAGGGGCCAGAGTAACAATCACATGTTCAGGGGGGACAGGCGTTGTACCAACCAAGGAATGTACTGGATATTTCTCCTCCAGGAACCATGCTATACTAAGGACTGTTATTAGGAAAATCACGACAATCACTACAAAAACTATTTTACTCTTTGTGGACCAAGCAGACCAACTAGATCCATCCCGCTCTAAACGTGGTGCCGCAAATGGCTGCTCTTCCTCAGTAATGGGTCGACCAAATGGGTACATTTTAATCAGAGGAAAGGAAATGAAATAAGGCTGATGGTAAGAAGACAAAAAGGGGAAAATGTTCCCAGTGTCCGTCTAGAGCCTCACTGGTAGACTCCTATTGTTCATCAACGTTGGCGCCACTGAGCACTGGCGGTGGAGCTATGCGATCCCAGCTCTTAAGGAAATCCCACGTCGCTCAGGATAAGGTGCCTCCCTCCATGGAAGCACGTTCGGTCTATCCTGTCCAATGTCCGAACAATGCACCACTCTCGCCTCTCCCTAAACTACCGTTGGTACCACAGACAAGGTACACCCTATTTCTTACAGTCCATCCCTACTAATCTGACTTCTCCTTTGGTCAGTGGCGTAACGAAACTTGAGGGGGCCCCCCTGCAGGATACGTGGAAGGGGCCCCTCCCGAATCAATCAGGAGCTCTCCAGCCAGGGTATTGTGCTGATGGGGCCCTTGGAGTCCCCCCCCCACACCGCGGGTGCTACGGGTGCTGTGCTACGGGTGCCTATGTTACGCCACTGGCTTTTGCTCCTGCTGCCCTCTCCTTTACGGTCGCTGCTGCTTGGTCTCTGCCCTTGGAGCCAGACATGGCCTCATTCCAGTAGCACCTGGTTACCTCGTCTCTTCTTGTGACACTATACTTCCAGCAGGAACCCAGGCATTTCTAAATGCTTCTGCTGGCACAATGCAGGCCCTTCACTGCTGTTTTCTTACACTCTAAGCTACGGCTGATTTGGACGGAGAGGCCATGTAGGAAGCTGGCTCTGCATATATACTATACCAAAGTGAGGTATAGTGTGCACAGAGTCCAGTGGAACCCCCAAGGTAGGCAAAGGTAAAGTTAGATACCACCTTACTCTCTATTTGTGGTAGTGTGGTCGAGCAGTAAGGATTTATCAGAGGACAGTGTTAAGCATTTGTTGTACACACTCAGTCAGCATGTGATTTCACACACTCAAAGACTGAACTTCAGACCAATTGTTTTGTATAAAAATATTTTTAGTTATTTTATTTTCTAGAACCAAGCAAGCCTGGCACAGGTAAGCAATAAATACTTTACAGTAGTAATGCAGTTTGTAAACAGTTTGAATTGAAATTGTATATGCACTTTGTTTTGACTTACAGTATTGTCACTGAGAAATGTGATGCTTTGTAGAATACAGTACATATACTTTGAATGGGCTTTTTAGTAAAATTACAGGTAAGTTACTTTTGAGATTACTTTTCTTACACAGTGTAGTATACTTGGATACTACACTGAGACATTTCTTGAAAACAGGTAAGTAAAATTGTTTTTGTTAGTTCGTACAATTTTAAAGAATTTCCTTAGATTTCCCAACTCCACACTTAGAAACTTTTAATAGAAAAACAGTCAATGTTATCCTATGGAGGAAAATAGTGTTAACGGTTCAAAGGTAAGTACTTTGTTGTGGAGTTGGTATTCTGGGGTTAGACTCAGGGGTCTCCCAGGGTCAAGGATGTGCTCTTGTTGCACCCTCAGCAGCACTAGGGCGGCCGGGTGCAGAGTGCTGAGGCCCAATGTTATCCAATGGGGGATAGGGGGCCTCCGGTTGGTGGCTGCTGATGAGCAGGCCACTGGGTTGTGGGAGCAAAGCTCCTGGACTTAAGCTCAGGGCAAATGGGGGTTTAGGCCAGCACAAAAGTTGCACCCTCAGCGGCACTGGGGCGGCCGGGTGCAGAGTGCTGTTTTGGCGTCGGAAGCCATGTAGCTTTCAATTGGGAGTCTCCGGTTTGAAAAAGCACTGCAGACTCGGGACGAAGGCCTCCTGGGAGCGACCACCACTTTCAGAGGTAAGTTGGGATGTTGGGGGTTTGTTAGGCACCGTCGGTTGGGCCACCCAAGGCCGTGGGGCGTCGGGTGCAGGGGTGCCTTTTAGGTTCGGATCTTCTTACCAGCTCCTGGTCGCTGTTGGGGGGACCTTCCGGATTTAGGCTGCAGGCGTCGGCTGAAGACTTGAGGCAGGTCAGGGGGTCGCTGTATCTCGGGTCAGGATCGCCGGGGAGACCTCCTCATGGTGTTTGCCCACTCGAGCCCGGGCCGTGGACGGCGGGTGCAGAGTGGTGCGGATTCGCGGTTTCCGACCGGGGCCAGAGGTTGGAGATGAACAAATCCGGTGTTCACGGGAGACACATTCTTTGTGGTTGAAGGCAGGCAGGTCCTTCGGGGTTTTCGGGGTTGCTGGCTGCGGGACACACCAGGATTTCGCAGGAGCAGGTTCGAGGTGGAGACAGGCCGGTAGGGCTGGGGACAAGTCATAGGCGTCTTCCTCTGGTCAGCTTCGGCGCGGCTGTTCGGTCCTTCTTCTTTTCTTGTAGTTGGTTCTTGTCTGAGGAGGTAAGGTTCAGGGGTGCCCCTAAATACTAGACTTAGGGGCGTTACAGGTAGGTAAAAGGTTGGGACCAATGGGTCCCTTTCCTGGGGTGGGTACACCCCTATTATGCCACCCTCCAGTGGGAGGGGGCATAAGCCTTTTCCTGGTTGGCTGGGTCCCCCCATCTGCAAGATGGCAGGGACTGAGAGTTGTGCTTCACCTCGCCTCCCCCACCTGAGGGGTGGAGTTGGCAGAGGTGGGCACACCTCTCTTCCTCAGTTGTTTTTACCGCTGGTTCTCCCGCCCAAAATGGGGGTCAGAACCAGTGGAGACCAGTTGCTGAAAGCAGCAAGTGGCCTGGGAAAGCTCCCAAAGGCAGCAAGCCTTTGAAGCTTACCCTTCGTGGACCCTGCACATCCTGGGGGAGGAGGCTTAGCACCTCGTCCCAGGATGTGCATTGTTTCAGGCCCCCGAGAGCAGCAGGCTCTCGACCAAAGGGTCCAGAAACATGTCTGGTGGTGGCAGCTGGAAGCAGCCACTCAGCCTGGACACTAGTGGTAGGTCGTTTTTCAGGGGGCATCTCTAAGATGCCCTCTGTGTGCATTTTTCATTAAATCCCACACTGGCATCAATGTGGGTTTAATGTGCTGAGAAGTTTGATACCAAACTTCTCAGTTTTCAGTGTAGCCATTATGGTGCTGTGGAGTTCGTAATGACAAACTCCCAGCACCATATACTCTTAATGGCAGCACTGCACTTACAATGTCTAAGAATGGATTTAGACACTGTAGGGGTACAGGGCTCATGCACCTGTACCCTCACCACTGGTATAGGGCACCCAGCTAGAGGGGTGACTGATCTATGACAGTGCAGTGGGTTGTAGGCATGGCACACAGGGATGTGTGCCATGTCGACTCTTCACTTTGTTCTGCACCAAGACACGCAGCCTGCAAAGGCAGTGTGTGAGTGTAATGGTACAGGGCCTCTAAGGGCGGCACAATAAGTGCTGCAGCCCTTAGAGGTCTTCCCTGGTCACAGTGCCATGGGTACCTGTGGTACCCTTTACCAGGGGCTGACCTGTGGCCAGAGATGCCAATTGGGTTAGTGTTTCAATGCAGTTTTAGGGAAAGAACATAGGCCCTGGGCACCTGATTAGCCGGAGCCCAGGGCACACTCAGTCAAAGCACATCAGCAGTTCAGCAAAAAGTGGGGGCTACCATGTAGAAAGAGGGCACTTTCTCACAGGCCACCCCTGAAATGTTGCTGTGAAGTGGAAGAAGATTACATTTCTGCAAAGTGGAGCATTCATCCCTGAATGCAGAAGGGAGGGCCTTCATCTATAATTTTGTACTGTGCTATGGGCTTATTGCCTCATTTGAACCAAGCTCATCTGCTTGCAAATTCCTACAGCCATGACCTTTCCATGTCCTGCTCTCTGGTCCTCTCTCCTCACTTCTGATTATGCTTTGCTTTGGCACAAAGTTTGGTACACCTCACTCTTCCCTTTGGGCCCCTGTATGCTCCTTTGTTTTTGGAGCAAGAAGTCTTCAAGGGCTGTTTTGTGAACTTCTTTTTCCAGGGCCTTCCACCAGGGATTGGCTCCGGCTCCCTGGTACTCACTTCACGAGCCAGTTCTTTGCTTTTATGCGTGTGAGAGAAGTTTGTACCGCTGTTAATTATAATTTTATGCGCCATATTGAGTCTTTGGAAAACCCTTTTCACTATACAAAAACACAACTACTGACTCATTGGTTGTTATTTTTCAACAGTCTGTTTTGTGCTAACTGTGTTTGCCCCAGGACTCATAATGACATGAAGGACAAAAAAAGAGTAGATCCAAGAACTTTAACCGTGTATAAGATGTCTAAGAAGCCGGGCATTTGGTGGGGCAAATTCTCCAGCCACATAGTCATATGCCTGACATAGTCAGGCAAACACTGCTTCTCTAAGTCAGCTTTGTCTAACCCTTAATAGTGCAGATTTGAGTTGGAAAGCTACTTTGGAAAATGTTTGGTATCGACTAGTAATATCAGCACAACAGCAGAATCAAGAAACCTCTCAGTAAATGATCCCAGAACTATTTAGTAACATCACAAAATATGTTATGATTAAAACAGGAACAAACATTGGATCTGTCACTGCAAAGTTATAGCAGTGCAAAGTACCAATCCCATTCCACATGGACAGTTCTTTAATTTAATTCCTGCGCAGTGCTCACAAGTGGCCCTGGAGGCTTCTTCCCACTCCATTAGCACAACATAACTCCCAGCTCCAGTCAACCTCTTGCCTTCAGGCAGGGTGGAGGGGCTGGATGAGAGTCAGTCACCTTGTGCAGCCAGGCACCTTTCAGGTCCCAAACTTCACAGAGTACCTGGGACGGTGTCTCTGGCTTGACCAATGGAAAATTAGCAGAATAAGACTTGGATTCATGCTTCGCTAACAACACCTAGACCGCCAAGATTTCAGGCATGGGGTGCACCAAAGACAGCACCCTTTCAGCCATACATCCTTTATGGCGTAGCTTGCTGTTGATGGAGCAGTAAAAATAAAAAAAATTTAACCCCTAACAAATTATATAATTAATTAATTAAAAATGTTCGTTTAAATGTATTAATCAACATTGTATATGTGGGAATGGTAATATGCTAATGTACGTGCTAAATAATCTACTAATGAATGTCCATGTGTCTAATCATAACGTAAGAATAAAAAGCGTACTAAATAAAATAAATGCATGTTTGTGCTTCATAGAAATAAAATGTGTCGTGGCAAAAACAATAGTGATGGTAAGTAAGGAGCAGCTTAAATGTCGCTTTTGCTAGGTAACAACTAATTGGGGTACGTAGACGGGAGGGAAACGAAAGGGATATTTTTCTCTATTTTAATTATGTTTTATTTGCCTCAAATTAGTGCTTCTAAAGTAGAACCGAGTGGCGAGATAAAATGGCCGCCAGTGGGAAGATGTGCGCAGGCGCAAGGGGACACGTGGTACGGGATGAGATTGAAGAAATCTGGAGCCTCGTGATGTCTCTGAGAGGCTAGGATGCAAGAAATGGTCAAGGCTGGTGTGACCTAATTGAACTGATAGTGTGCCGTGATGATCAGGAGAGAGTCCGTGGGAAAGGAGCCCAAGAGAAAGGACAATGACTGCGGAGTTCTTGAATGTGTCAAAAGAAGATACAAATGGACTGATCGAATCGGATGGAAATGTTTAAGCGTATGGGAAAGGAAATGATCCAAGGACCTTTGAATCCAAGAGAACTTGATTAAAGAATGAATAAGCTGACATGCATGGACCAATGAAAGAAAAGCGTGATATTAATGTTGCAACAGTTAGTTAGCAAAGTTAGAATTAGGGTATAAGAGGGCCTACTCTTAGTGGGAGGGGGTCAGTCGCGGTTGCAGTCACAGTCAGTTGCAGTTCGAGAGTCGTGGTTGCAGTAGAGGAGACGGGTTGCAGGTAGCTGATGCTGACGAGCTGAAGTTGCTGTTGCTGTCTTAACTTTACAGTTGAGTATGAGAATCAGGCTATTTCTAATCCCAAAGTTAGGTTAGAAATCATTAGGCTAAATTAGGAAGCTAGGCAGGTAACTAAGGTTTTTGGCTTCATGACAAAATTTCCTTTCTGCAATAAATTGATTATGCTTAATAAAATTGTGAATTTAAAAATGAATAATTGAATAAAGTATTAAATCTTTTCATGCTTTTAAAATTATATAAAATTTAAGATTCTTTAAAAACCAAAATGACTCAGTGGTTATTTTCCTAAATGATTGTGACCTGAGTAATTGGTTGATTGTGATTCAGCTGGTCTTAATCACTATGAACTAATTTCTTAAATGAATGATTCATCGACAAAACAATGAGCAGGAATATCTTAAGAAATAATTAAAAGAAAGTGACAAATTAAGGTAAATAGATATCCTTGCTCTTCCAGCGGTACACAAAATGGTGTTCTCCATTTAGTTCTCATGCTTCTCCTAGGAGTACAGAATTTCATAAAGGTGTAAAAGGAAATCCAGGAGTATGTGTGTGTGTTTAGGCGATGTTTATGGGCCCCATCGTCATGTGGATATGAGAAATATAGTTTGCCCCTGGATGACCTATAAGTAACCTGGGAGGAGGATAGTTTTTATTGTACGCGCTGCATCAGATTTCTTGGTAGCAGAGTTATGGTTTTCTATAGATTAGTTTAGTGATTATTGTTTATTGATTATTGATTATTTGATGACTAACACTATATGTTGAGTCGCGTTATGTTATATGTAAGTTTTCACGCTTCTGGGATGTAGGAAGTGGAACACGTGTGGCAAGAGAAGTCACATGGAATTTGGTACATGGTCTGAATTCATTTTGGTTATAACGCAGGTTGTGTTATGTTAGGGATTTCGGTGTGAAAAGTGTGTAAATGAAATAGCAAATCACGTTTACTTGTGAAACTTTGGCCTTAATTCTCAGGAGCCTAGTCTCCACATGTGTCTTATCCCCAGAGAAACGAGTAAATTGTTTGTTTGAAAGAAGGGTAAGGTAGAGGGAAGTGCTACTTTATCGGCGAAAGTAAATAATTCTGTGGTAGGGTAGAGGTAAGCGCTGCCTACTGGAAAAACAGGATTCTTGTGTAAAAGGACAAAGCTGTCACTTTGTTTAGCGAATCAGACTATGGAATTGTTTATTTGTTGTAACTAACGAAGAAAACTGTAAAAAGAAAAATTGCCGATAAATTTTGTAAAGGAGGGGTAAAGAGTAGAAGTGACGTGAAAAAGTGCCGCGCTAGGATTGGTCAGTGCACTAGTCACGTGAATACAGAGCAGGAGTGACGTAGAAAAGTGCCGCGCTAGGATTGGTTGGTTCGCGGACGGTGGAAATTGTTCTGATTGGTACGTTAGTGTGAATCGCGCTGTAATTGGACGAAGTTCCGTACACAGAAACAGCGTTAGAGTAAAGAGAAAACAAATAGAAAACATGCCATATTACGAGTATGAAAGGGAGAGAACGTCATGGACGACGAAATTGAAGAATTTCTTTAAGAAAGACAAAAAGGTTGTGACTAGAGAGGGACAAGTAATTCCTCCGCCAAAATCAGCAGCTTCACATATGATGCTGAAATATGGATATCATACGTGCATATGGTTGGATAATTGGGTAAAATATACAAAGAATGATGGAGCATTGGCTTTTCCTGAAAATGGTTCTTTTAATGTAGCGATTTTACGGAATTTAAAAGAAAAGATGCTTAAATTGGAACCTAGACCTAGACCGACACAGTTTGAGGCTTTAACAGAATGGGAAGATGAGATGTACGAGAAAGAAAGATTCAGAGGTATGAAAGGTTATGAGTTCGTGCCCGGAAGAATGTGGGGAATGAATCATGAGGACAGAATAAAACGATGGAGATGTGCTAACATGACAGGAGGTTTGTTTCCAGCTTTTACAGTTGAGGAAGGGACTAAGAAAAAACGGACTGAGAAAAAGAAACATTTAGAGAGAGAAAAGTATATGCATGAGAGCGAAACGGATGACGAGTTGCTGGAAGATATATTAAATAAAAATCCACCTCCGTATCAGCAGAATTCTACAGTGGTGACACCAAATGCGCCACCAATAGAAGCTATGCGAAATGAAAGTCCAGAAAAAAGACAAGAAATAAATAGGTCACAAGAACAAATAAGAACTTCCCAAATTGAGGGAATAGAAAATGATAGTGCAAGAGAATTGGCAAGGACAACAAAAGAACTAACTGAGAAAATTAGAGAATTAACAAAGAATATGGAAGCAGTTACCGTACCCGTAACAATAGGTCCAGTAATACCAGTTTTCGAGAATCAGAAAATTGATGAACGATCTTTGGTGATTCCCTTGAGTTCGCAATTCCAAAGAGAAAAGGAAAGAATAGAAACAAGTCCAGGTACGAGCAATTTGACTAGTGCTTACAGACCAAGTCCACCTGAAAATTTGACAGTGAATGAGTGTAGCGGTAGGAAAATGCCTATGGTAACTGAATCTGCAACAGTGACACCTGAAAAGAGTGGAAATTGGACAGAAATAAATAGTACTCCTATAGGTCCGACTCCTGATGAGTTAAATGAGTGGATAAAAGCTTTTAAAATAAAAGAAACGGAAGAAAAACCATTAGATGTGATCAGATTGAAGATTGACATGGAAGAATTAATTCTAGGAACGATTGGTACAGAAAAGATAAAGAATTATCAGGATGAGGAAATAATGTTTCTGTGCAAAAGTATAACATGGAGGGCAAAGAATTTACATGACAAACTAGAAGAAGTGGCCGGTGAGATTGGAATAGATTTTGCAAAAGTAAAAACGTTGCAGAAACCATACAGAGTAGATTTTTGTGAAAAAGATATTGAAAATTTGAATACAGCAGGAAGGCTGACACAGATAAAAGAGTTGATTGTTTTGTTGAGAAAATGGGGTGATGTGGACAGATGGAAGGTTAGATGGACAAAGAAGAATGAGAAAAGTGTAGACAAAGGTTCATTGGCTTTTATGATAACAGAAAAGGAACATGTTGTTAAAGAGTACCCTATGAGAGAAACTCCAGGTGGTAGTTATGTGCATGTTCCCTGGACTAGGCAGGACATCCTGTCATTTACAAATGACTTTCCAAAATTAAGAGAAAAGCCAGTTGAGTGGTACCGACAGGTAGAAAGGTTTGTAAAGGTCTCGAAAGTGTTGTGGATAGATTTGGATGGATTGTTTGACATAGTGGTACCAACGGATCTATGGTCAGAATGTAAGATTACAGTTGACTGGCCAACTACAGAATATCCAAGAGATCCTAAGACAGGAGCTCCAGGACCAGATGTGATGAAGAAATATGACAAGGTGATTACCTTTTTGAAAAATAAGATTCCTCCAAAAGAGACAGATTGGGTTAAGATTGATAGAACTACACAGGAAAGCAAGGAGAGTGTACATGCATATTATGAGCGATTGTTGTTGGTTTTCAAACAGTATAGTGGTTATGAGGAATTAAGTGAGAAGGATATGAGTCATTTTGTATACCGATTTGTATTTGGCTTGAAACAAGAAATAAGTGATATGATTAAGCAACATATGATAAACTGGCAGAATGCAAGTGTAGATGAGGTGCTGAGGTATGCTAAGTATTGTAGTGATGAAATAGAGAGTAAACAGCGTAAGTTGAAAGAAAAAGCAATGTGGGCACAAGTGAAAGTGGCAGAAAAACAAGAAGCTCAATTGGATAATAATAATGGAAACGAATCAGGACAAAATAAGATGCGACCAAATATAGGTAAAGGAAAAGGACAAGTGAGTCTAGAAGAGGCAAAGAAGAAATGGCCATGTCATAATTGCGGAAAATTAGGGCATTGGAGAAATGAGTGTAAGTTCCCACCTAAACCTAATCCGGAACATCAATCATTAACTCCACAGGTGCAGAATGAGGTAGTTGTTCAACAAAGTCAGGTGCCACAACCACCACTTCCCAACACTGTTAACCAGCAAAGATACAGTACAGAAACAGGATTCTACGGAGGAGAGCAGGTAACACAGTTGCCGAGAGCAGCTAACATTTCCCAGTATTGGTTGCATCAGAGTGAGGATGACCCGGATGAAAGTTTCTGACGGTGCGCAAGAGAGGGGAAAGAGTGCGTGCTTGGCGCAACTCTAGAGGTAGATCAGTCTGGTCCCTTTGTGGATGGAGAAGTGAATGGAGCAAACGTAACATTCCTTGTCGATACTGGAGCTACCCGTTCTACTGTTAGGTCAGTGGAAATTCCGAACCTTCCTCTCTCAGGTGAATGCATCCAAGTGGTAGGAGTTGCCAATCAGCAGATTAAAACCCCACTTACTGAATTGGTAGAAGTAAAAATTGGTTCTTTTAGGAAAATGCATAAATTTGTAGTGTGCGATTGTAGTCCTGTAAATCTTCTAGGTCGTGACCTCTTGTGTAAAATGAATTGCACAATTTATTGTACACCAGATGGAATTGGTTTTCAGACTTCAGATGAAGATGCTTTGTATAAAGTAACTTTGATGAATCAGGAACCTGAAATGAATGGGTTGTTTCCTGCATTTGATGCAGGAAAACTTCCAGAAGAATTAAAAAGTGCAGTGAAAGAAAGTGTGTGGGATTTTACAGGAGAAGACATTGGATTAATGAGAGAAGTTGATCCTGTAAAAGTGACAGTGAAAGAAGGGATAAGTTATCCAAACACGCCACAGTACAAATTAACTCCAGAAATAATTGAAGGAATAACTCCTGTGATAAATAAGATGATTGAACAGGGAATTCTGAAAGAAATCATGAGCAGTCCATGTAATTCACCTATTATGGGACTGAAAAAGCCAAATGGAACATACAGAATAGTACAGGATTTGAGAAAGATCAACAAAATAGTTGTACCATGCTGTCCAATAGTGCCAAACCCTGCAGTGATTCTATATCAAATTCCGCATGAAGCTGAGTGGTACACTGTGATAGATTTGTGTCATGCATTTTTCTCTATTCCTTTGCATCCAGATAGCCAGCCATTATTTGCATTCCGTTTTGGAGAGCGTATTTTGGCATGGTGCCGAATTCCTCAGGGGTATACAGAGAGCCCCTCAATTTTTAATCAGATTCTAAAGAAATCTCTGGAAGATTTAAAAATGCCAGAAAAATCAGTGATGGTGCAGTATATCGATGACCTATTGGTGGCATCGAAAACCAAAGAGGCATGTGTAAGTGACACAATTGCTTTACTGAACCATTTGGAGAAAAGAGGACATAAGGTGTCCCCTTCAAAATTACAGTTTTGTCAGAAAGAAGTCCAGTATTTAGGACATAAAATTGAGAAAGGAGTGCGGAAAATAGCGACAGAAAGAGTAAGAATGATTCAAGGAATGAGAGCACCAATGACTCAAAGAGAGGTAAGAATGTTTTTGGGAATGGTTGGATATTGTCGACAATGGATAAGTGGATTTTCTTTGATTGCAAAACCATTACAAAAATTGACAAAGAAAGATGTAAAAGACCCTTTTGAGTTAAACAAAGAAGAAATGAAATCTTTCAAAGAATTGAAAAGGAAACTGTGTGAGGCCCCTGCATTAGGCATGCCTGATTATGAGAAAGATTTTGAGTTATACTGCAGTGAAAGAGATGGATGTGCATTTTCAGTACTAGTACAAAAACATGGCACCATGAAGAGGCCTATAGCTTACTTTTCAGCTGTTTTAGATCCTATAGCAAAAGCATTGCCTGGATGTTTGAAAGCAGTTGCTGCTACTTGTGTAAGTCTGGAACAAAGTGAAGGTATAGTGATGGGGTATCCACTGAGAGTATATGTTCCCCATTCAGTAGAAATTCTTTTGACAAGAACAAAAACACAGTACATGACACATAGTCGGCTGACTAAGTACGAAAAAGTCATCTTGAGTGCAGAAAATGTGACCATAGATAGATGCATAAATGTAAATCCTTCGACATCATTGCCAGATGAAGAGAGTATAATTGAACAAGATGAAGTAGATCATGATTGTCTGAATGTGCTGGAATATTGCACAAAACCAAGAGCTGACATAAAAGATGAACCGTTAAAGGAATCCGATTATGTCATGTTTGTAGATGGTTCATGTTTACGCACAAAGGAAGGAGTGTTAAGCGCAGCTTATGCAGTATGCACAGTGGCAACTGTAATGGAAGCGTCTTGTCTGAAAGGAGTTAGGTCTGCCCAAGTTGCGGAACTAATTGCTTTGATTCAAGCATGTAAATTGGGGAAAAATGTACGAATCACGATTGTGACCGATAGCCAATATGGTTTCGGCATCGTACATGATTTTGGCCAGATTTGGTCACAAAGAGGATTTTTGACATCTGCAGGAACACCTATCAGAAATGGAGATTATGTTAAAAAACTGCTTGAGGCGATACAGCTGCCTAAACAAATAGCTGTAGTGAAGTGCAAGGCGCATAAGAAAAACGAAGATTACATAGCGGTTGGCAATAATTATGCTGACGAGATCGCTAGATATTGTGCGGAAAACATGGCGTCCCTGAACAGAAATAGAGAAAGGGAGCATGTCTCTTGTCCTTTGCTTTTCACTAATGCAGTCGAAACATGGGATGAAGTAAGGCAGTTACAAGAAACAGCAAGAGATGAGGAAAAGGATTACTGGATTAAAGCAGGATGTAGAAGACAGGAAGATAATGGAGTGTGGGTATACAGAGATGAAAGACCAGTTATGCCTGATAGCATGATTGCAGACATGGCACGGATGTACCATGGACAAGCTCATATTGGGAGAGATGCAATGATCAGACTTTTTAGACAAACTTGGTATAATCCAAAATTCAGAGCCATTGCTGAAAGTCTTTGTCAAAGATGTCTTATTTGTCAACAATTTAACCCAGGAAGAAAAACAGTAGTGAGTCTAGGAACAATAGGACGAGAAGGAGGTCCATTCACAAGGATACAGATGGATTTTATTGAGATGCCCCCTAGTAACAGATTAAGATATGTTCTGGTGGTCGTCTGTTTGTTCTCTCGTTGGGTGGAGGCATACCCCACAAGAAGGAATGATGGAACAACAGTGGCAAAACTTATGCTACGAGAGTTCATTCCGAGGTATGGTTTTCCAGTCACAGTTGAGACAGATAGAGGAACACATTTTCAAAATGAGTTGATCCAATTGATTTGTGAAGCATTGAGTATTAAACAAAAACTACATTGTGCTTACAGACCCGAAGCTTCTGGGGTAGTAGAGCAGATAAATGGAACAATTAAAAACAGATTAGGAAAAATGTGTCAAGCTACAGGACTCAAATGGCCAGATGCACTGCCTCTTGTTCTGATGACCATCAGAAGCATCCCTGAAAAGAAAACGGGACTCAGTCCTCATGAAATGATCATGGGACGAGCAATGAGACAAGCCCACGTACCAGTCAACAAGTTATTGACAATAACTGATGATCTAATACTGGATTATTGCAAAGGACTGGCTGATGTGGTGCGTTCTGTGTTTCATCAGGTTGGACCGGATGCGACCACTCTTGAAAGAAAACCAGCCCACGACTTGAATCCAGGAGACTGGGTCCGTATTAAAGTCCACAGGAGAAGAAACTGTCTAGTTCCGCGTTGGGATGAGCCAAGACAGGTAATCCTAGTAACAACGACTGCTGTCAAGTGTGCAGGAGTAAAGAACTGGGTTCATGCCAGCCACACAATCAGAATTCCAGAACCTACAGATCGACATGTGAGTCGGCGTCTGGAAGTGTGGGATAAAAGTTTAACGGCGGGAACAACCAAGATAAAAGAAAGGGTGCCAGAACTTGAAGATCGACCTGAAAGTCGACATCTGGAGACCCCAACGGAAAACACCTCTAGAGAAGAAGAGGAACAAGAAGAAGAAGAAGAAAGAAATTCAGAAGTTCCAGAACTTGAAGATCGACCTGTAAGTCGACATCTGGAAATATCTGACACAACTTCAGGATCTGATGATTCAGCTGCAAATTGGGAAGAATTCCGAAAGGGAACTTGGGGTTATAAACCAATTAGAGAAGAAACTGAGCAAGAAATTGAGTTAGATGAACAACCAAGTACAAGTTATGGTGGAAATCATTCAGAAACAATATTAATAGATGAAGTAGGGAAAGAAGTACACAAAAAGTTAGAAAATCGAGAAGAACCCCGAGGAGCAATAGGGATAGATAGAAAAACAGGAGAACAGGGAAATTCAGAAACAGGTAAGGAGGAAAACACCAAATCGGAAGAACCCCGAGGAGGGACAGTGATAAGGGAAAACGAAAAGGAGAAGATAGATCCACCAGTAGGAGATGACGAGATTATAAGTTTCAAAATAAGAGACAATAGTGAGACAGTTGAAACAGAAACAGAAGAAAGTGGAGGAGAGGAAAAAGCAAAGACTGAATCAAGAAAAAGAAATTGGAGGTCGGAAAGAGAAGAAAGAGAGGGTGAGGTCAAAAGGCCAAGAAAAGGAGATAATTGGCCCAACAGCTATGTAAGAAAATTGAGATATAGAATAATAAGAGCAGAAGATGAAGATGCTGAACAAGTAAATGAAGTAACAAGTCAAAAGGGACAAGAAAAACCAAGTGGAAAAAGATTACAAAAGTCCAAAAGGACAAGAAAAATAAATTCAAAATTTAAGTCACCTGAGTGGCTGTATATTGCACTAACAGATTACAAAGGAGAAGAAGAAAACACTCACGGAAACCAGAGACTGAGAAGTCGGATGGGAAAAGGTGAGATGCAACAAAAGGACTGAAGTGAAGACTTAAAGTGCTTCTGACGGACGTGACAATTTACTGGATGTGACAAATCACCGGATGTGACAACGAAAGAATTCTGGAGAGAATTAAAGAAAGTACTAAGCAAAGACTTTTTGGAAGCAGAGTGGCGTCTAAGTCATTTTGAGGTGTAGTGACACAATTTTCTGAAAATTTAACAAATAGAAAAAGAAAAATGGAGAATAATGAGAATAGAAGAAATAAATGTGAATTTGTAAAGAGATGGTGCAAAATGTGCTGCTTTTGTACAGGGTTATTAATGACCATATGGATAGTTTTAGCAATCACAATTCCAATTAGCGTGGCTGTGATAGAAGCAAAGAATGATACTAAACAAGAAAAAGAAACTAATATTAAAGAACAAGTTGTTTTAAGAAGTAGTGCAGAGTTGCATAAGGATAGGTCAGTAACAGATTTCTCAAAGAATGTTTTTACAAAATTGTTGTATGAGTACGTAAAAACAATGGAAGTGAGAGATTGTTATGTTTGTATGCAATTGCCTGCATCAGTATCTGAAGGTGTGACTTATCATCACTTACCTTTGACTTATGGAATAACATGTAGTGTAATAGCAAGTTTATTTTATAAAACAGGTAGATTAGAATCTTATTATACTGATATAGATAAGATATTTGCAAACATTCCTGTAGTGCCAGAACTTAACAAAGTAAAACCAGCAAAGGTTTTAGGAGAATTCTTTTTAGAACATAGAAAATTAACGTTAGAAGAAATAGTTAGTGACAACCTTACCTGTGAGTTAAAGAAAGAAGAAAAAGTATTTCTAGACATGGTTGAGGAAAGAAGAATGAAATTTCAAAAAGAAGCAATAAAAGAGGAAGGAAAACGTTTATGGACGTTTGAGGAAGGAAATCATGAAGGGAAAAAGATAAATGCAGCAATGACATTAGACTGGCCGCAAACAGGAAAGTTGTGCATTAGGAGAAATAAGACAGTCTATGACAATTACTTTGTAGGTTCCAGTGTCTGCCATGACAATTATCAAATTCTGGGAGGTTGGGGATTCAAAGGTGGAAAAGATCCAATATTTCCAGGTATCTATTATATTTGTGGGAATAGAGCTTATTACAGGTTACCGGACCATTGGTATGGAACTTGCTATGTAGGCCTGGTCTTTCCAAAAATCTTTCACATGGACAGAGAAGAAAAGGGAACATACAAGATGATTAATGGATTTAAACGTAGAAAGAGGGAAAGTTTTTCAGAAGTTGTAGGAGATATTTTTGGAGCATTGATACCAGCAGTGGGAATATCTTTGAATGCATTTAAAATTCGGAAGTTATCCACAGTAGTAGATCGTTTGTCTACAGATACTGCGGGAGGGTTCTTAATGGTAAATACCGAAATGGTTGCCATGAGAGCTATGGTGATGCAAAATCGGCTTGCCCTTGATATTCTTTTGGCAAAAGAGGGTGGAGTCTGTGGAATGTTGAAAGTCCAACATTGTTGTACTTACATTCCGGATAACAGTGAAAATATACAGAAGTATATTACAAATATTACAAGTCTGCACAAAGAATTAGTCCCACTGGAGGTTGAAAGTGTTTTGGGAAAACTTGGTAGAGGGTTTTCCTCAGTAGCAAATTGGTTAACTAGGATGAGTAAACTAGTAATAGGGAAAGTTATAATAGTAGCAACTATAGTGATATTGTTAGCCATGACATTGAAAATAGTAATAACATGTATAAAGAGAAAAGTAAGACAGAATAAGATAAGAAGAAATAACAGAATAATGAGAGAAAGAGAGAGAGAAATGGGTGAAATTGAGTTGGAGAAAATGAAAGAAAGCATGTATAAAGAGACTAAAAGGCAAGATGAAGAAGAGACAGAGATATGAATAACAGAAAGTAAAGGATGAAAGACATGCTGCCTGAAAAGAAGTATGACTTGGGTTTTATGTGGTGATTTAAAAATCACCAAAGGGGGATTGATGGAGCAGTAAAAATAAAAAAATTTAACCCCTAACAAATTATATAATTAATTAATTAAAAATGTTCGTTTAAATGTATTAATCAACATTGTATATGTGGGAATGGTAATATGCTAATGTACGTGCTAAATAATCTACTAATGAATGTCCATGTGTCTAATCATAACGTAAGAATAAAAAGCGTACTAAATAAAATAAATGCATGTTTGTGCTTCATAGAAATAAAATGTGTCGTGGCAAAAACAATAGTGATGGTAAGTAAGGAGCAGCTTAAATGTCGCTTTTTGCTAGGTAACAACTAATTGGGGTACGTAGACGGGAGGGAAACGAAAGGGATATTTTTCTCTATTTTAATTATGTTTTATTTGCCTCAAATTAGTGCTTCTAAAGTAGAACCGAGTGGCGAGATAAAATGGCCGCCAGTGGGAAGATGTGCGCAGGCGCAAGGGGACACGTGGTACGGGATGAGATTGAAGAAATCTGGAGCCTCGTGATGTCTCTGAGAGGCTAGGATGCAAGAAATGGTCAAGGCTGGTGTGACCTAATTGAACTGATAGTGTGCCGTGATGATCAGGAGAGAGTCCGTGGGAAAGGAGCCCAAGAGAAAGGACAATGACTGCGGAGTTCTTGAATGTGTCAAAAGAAGATACAAATGGACTGATCGAATCGGATGGAAATGTTTAAGCGTATGGGAAAGGAAATGATCCAAGGACCTTTGAATCCAAGAGAACTTGATTAAAGAATGAATAAGCTGACATGCATGGACCAATGAAAGAAAAGCGTGATATTAATGTTGCAACAGTTAGTTAGCAAAGTTAGAATTAGGGTATAAGAGGGCCTACTCTTAGTGGGAGGGGGTCAGTCGCGGTTGCAGTCACAGTCAGTTGCAGTTCGAGAGTCGTGGTTGCAGTAGAGGAGACGGGTTGCAGGTAGCTGATGCTGACGAGCTGAAGTTGCTGTTGCTGTCTTAACTTTACAGTTGAGTATGAGAATCAGGCTATTTCTAATCCCAAAGTTAGGTTAGAAATCATTAGGCTAAATTAGGAAGCTAGGCAGGTAACTAAGGTTTTTGGCTTCATGACAAAATTTCCTTTCTGCAATAAATTGATTATGCTTAATAAAATTGTGAATTTAAAAATGAATAATTGAATAAAGTATTAAATCTTTTCATGCTTTTAAAATTATATAAAATTTAAGATTCTTTAAAAACCAAAATGACTCAGTGGTTATTTTCCTAAATGATTGTGACCTGAGTAATTGGTTGATTGTGATTCAGCTGGTCTTAATCACTATGAACTAATTTCTTAAATGAATGATTCATCGACAAAACAATGAGCAGGAATATCTTAAGAAATAATTAAAAGAAAGTGACAAATTAAGGTAAATAGATATCCTTGCTCTTCCAGCGGTACACAAAATGGTGTTCTCCATTTAGTTCTCATGCTTCTCCTAGGAGTACAGAATTTCATAAAGGTGTAAAAGGAAATCCAGGAGTATGTGTGTGTGTTTAGGCGATGTTTATGGGCCCCATCGTCATGTGGATATGAGAAATATAGTTTGCCCCTGGATGACCTATAAGTAACCTGGGAGGAGGATAGTTTTTATTGTACGCGCTGCATCACTGTCCATGTAGGTAAGCGCTGCAGAGACATATATAGGGGTAGTAAGCACAATATAAATCCTTCAATACTATACAACAGAAACATTTGGTTCTACTCCTTGCAAGCTGACTTTTAACTGCAAGAACATAGTGCCATAAAGAAGCAGATGTGAGGCGCACCATGGTGCATTATAAGGCCAAGTGTTGTCACATCTGGAGACACACAGCGCCATCTGGCTGCAACGGAAAGCTACTGCTTTGTAAAGAGTAGGTGGCTCCAGTCTGGTACCAACAGATAATCAAAACACGAGGAATCTACGGGAAGAAGCGTCCATCAGAGATGTGTCATTGCCATGGAACAAGTGCTCGTCGTGATCAGTGCCCTAATTTACATCCAGTACCAGTACTGGGATTAGCAGGAGATGACCTTAGAACAGAGGCAAGTCTTTTACGTGCAGTGCAGTCTTCACATTGTGCAAGGTTTTACAAAGTTATTCTCTGCCAGAATTATTTGACAATAAACGTGTGTGAGATAATCAAACCATTTAATATGCTCAAGAGATACTTTACTAATTGCAAAGTAATGTTTTTTTCACATTTTTCTTTACATTATTCTCTCTATTTTCCAAATGTTAACAGTATTGGCATCCGCTGTAGGCGTGAATTGTAGAGTGTTCTCTGTCATAGCGCTGAACACTGTGAGGTCAGCCATTAGCAAGAAGAGTATGTACTGACCGCCAAGCTGTGATCAATGATAAGCAAGACCCACTCGTTCTTTGCCACCATAAATGTAAGTGTTCTTTCTTTCTTGGTGCAGATGAGCGGTACGACACCTAAGCCATGGAGAGTACCACCGATTAACCGCATCAATAATTTTTCCATTGCCTTCCATAAAAGTGTGTCTTTAGTTTTTCCTCATCATGTAAAACAATAAAATAGTAACCAACACGGAGGGCCCTTTGTAGGTAAGTACACATAGCTACCTGACGTGAAAGGCTGGTATTGGAATTCCACTATTTGTGGCTATAAAAGCAGACATTCAAGATAAGGGCAACTGTTGCCCGTAGTTTGGTAGCGGAATTAGCTATTAGGAAAAACACAGCAGGTTATGGACCCACAAGAATTCTCTTTAGGTCAGCATTTCTCAACAGACTGCACCTACGTTGACTCAGACTGGGGACGTGACATGGCCAGCTCGCATGATGTCTACGAGTTATCAATATTAAGGGCCCAAACGTGCAAGCAGGAGAAAACTAAACAAGACACATATTCACAATAACTTGTGACTAACTACAGCTATGCTGCCGGGGAAAACAGAAATCCTCAGGCACAGCTCAGAATTTTGTAAAAAAAAAATGTAAGCAGACTTCAGAAATCCGTCTATAAAGAAGCAATAGGTCGGTTCTACAAATAGATGGTAGCGGAAAACAAAGTGGCAACGAAAGAAAATAGTAGCGATCATGAGCGCTAGAACACATTACTGCCTATTATCAGATTGCCTCAATGCATAAAAGTAGAACAAGCATAGGTTTTCACTGCTAGTTGTTTCCGACTGGCTCACTTGAGGCCTGCAGCTTCGGTGGCTGGCAGGGGCGGGCTGCAGAAGACTACGGGCAGCAATTATTAAATTATGGTCTCCGTCTCACTGCCTGGGACCCACCGGCCGCCTCACGTGCAGGTTACGTTGCACATGACAATACTGGCCCAGCCTTGCCCCACCCTGTGCCTCACCCTGAGGCTGAAAACCACGCAGCTGCGTGCCGCGCAAAATTTCATCACGTACGCGCCGGTTTATTTATGAGGCACGGCGGCGGGAGTTACTTTAAAAGTACGTTCCAGACGGACCCTGCTGTCGGCAAATGCACTGTGTGCCGAGGGGGCCCCTGGAGCTCGGGGCCCCCGCCGCAACGCGGGGGCTGCAGGGGTCTGTGTAACGCTCCTGAATCCAACCTTGGCAAGTTGTTGGATTCATTTTAACTATTATTTTGACACATTGAAATATAATCTTTGTTCACTTCTTTCAATAGATGGACTTCATTAATGTTAAATAAAGCCTTCCCATGTTAGCATGTGGAGCTAATGCACTACAATGGGAAAAAGCTAAATTGGCAGTTTTCCCCCTCACCAGGGCTTATAAAACATATTTTATAATGTCCCTGCTTATTTTAACATGGCACCCTACCCTTGGGGCACCTACGGTAGACTTTAGGGGTGACTTATATGTAAAAATAAGGTAGGTTAAACTTAGGAAGTAACTTTAATTCCAAAGTCAAATTTGGACATAGTTTTATTTTAAATGCAGCCTGCAAGGCAGGGCTGGCTTTTTAAATGACAGCAGGCACCACAGCAGTGCAGACGTAAGTGCATTAAATCCACTGGGCCTCTAAACCTACACGCCCTACCATATACTTAGGGCTTACAGGTATGTTGTAAGTACCAACTGTAATTATACCTAATTATCATGTACTTTTTCAGAGTCAGAAAACCAGCATTTAGTAGTCAAAATAGGGAAAAAAATGGGAGTACACTGCAAAAAAGGCCTGTTTTCTCACATCGAGAAAGAACAGGTAGATGGAAACATAGCATGCATCTCCAGAAGTTCAAGAACCTTCTTGTGAATTGGGCCTTGCCAATTTTTTGTTGTGGACAGCAGTAAGCAGAACCATACACTTCAGAAAGTATGCACACTTAAAGGGTAAAGAATGATGCAAGATTGTTCATAATTTAAGGTGCACCTTGATTGGTTTCAAAATGGTATTTTAGATAAGAGAAGGTGGCAATATCTAGACTAATGAAAGTAACTTTTCTTAAGGTGATTGCAGTTTTTTATTTTTTTATTTGTATTTTCAAACAATGTCATAAATATTACAAACAACATGCCAGTTGCTAGTCAGTACATCTAGTATTATACATCCGCGTATCCCTATTATTACAGATTGTAGTACAAACGTGCATCTTTCTCTACATATTGTGTGATAAGGATTGGTAACCATCCTAATACAAGGCTTTTTAGAACAACAGGGTAATAGTTTAAAGTCCAACTCTTCTCATCCATCTTCTCTTGTGAATACAATTTATCACGTTGAATTATACCACAGCTCACATTATGTAATAAGTCCCCTTTCTCTTACATCAATTTTCTTCAGACCCCACTGCACTCATCAGTGTATTCTCGGCTATCTCCGTGTCTCTTCCACCCTCCTCCTTTTGCTCCCGAGCCCATAACACAAATGGCTCCCATATATCTTTAGGCCTGGACGCTGATGGCAATAATTCCCAAAAGGTGGTTAGTTGCGAATGTCCGAATGTTACGTCTCGCAGCCATTCTTTTATGTTGGGAGTCCTTTTCCTCCCCCAATGTATGGCCACACAGCGTTTAGCGAACAGAAGCAGCATAGCATGAAGCTTCCGAGTTTTAACTGGCGTATCTTTCACATATCCCAACAGCCCCTGTAAGGGGTCCGGGACCTCTGGTGTGTCTATTATCTTGTGTATTGTTATGAATATGTTGGACCAGAATGTCGCAATCTGTGGACAGCTCCATGCCATGTGTAAAAAAGAGGCTGAGGCAGAGCCACATCTCCAGCAGCCATCATCATTCTTTAGTCCCATACGATGTAAGTTAGCAGGGGTCCTGTAAAACCTGTGGAGGTATTTAAAATGTATTAATCGAAGCTTGTAGTTGGGCGACAGGGCCGTGAGTTGGCTACAATAGGCCCTCTGTTCTTCCGTGAGTGGAGTTCGCAGCTCCTCGTTCCATGCTTGGAGCGCCAGTGGCTGTGTCAGTGGGGCTGAGTTTTGCGTGTGATTATAGATGCGTTTGATTAATCTGCGCAGTGAGTCCAACTTAATCACATTTTCTAATGCAAGCAGAGTGGGTGGGGGGCTCGGGAAGGTGTCGTGTAAAGACCTACATGTAGCCCTAGATTGCTGTTTTTGTTAATGCACTGCATGTCCAAGATCTGTACAGTAAACCTGTAGTAGAAAAGAACAGGCTTATTTTATCTCTGTAAATCTGTTATAGACAGATACTGCAGTTAAAGCACGGTTTATTTTGTAGTAAATTGTTCTAAGTGAATCGTTCACAAATTTCGGCAGCCATATAGGCTGCCAGTTGACGTTTGTGCTTGCGTGCAGAGGTGTCTTTAATTAGGTTAATGCAAATTGTGTTCCTTTTCAGAATATGATAACACATGAAGTGTACAGCAATTGCAAACTAAATAAGGGTAGAGAAAACAAACATAGGTGATAATGTAAAAACAAAAAACAAAATCATAGTGATTCTGCCCGTTAAATAATTTCACCTGAAACCTATTTTAGAGTTACATAGAGTTGAGCTGATGCTGTGGTTGAAAGACTGTTTAAGCCTTACCTAAAATATCGATGCGTTTTCAAAGTTTGCTTAAACTTTGATTGTTTGACAATACAAGGCATAAAAAAACGGGTGAATTAAAGATACATAATCATTTGCAGAAATCACAAGAGTCAAAATCACCAACATTGATGTTTAAAACTCGTGAAGGGTTCATGACTTATGCTCACATAGATACGTACAGTCCAGTCCTACCTGCCACGGTGCGAAGTCTTTAATTCTTGCACACATTCCGTAACGGAACGGCCCTTTCCCAGGCTGACAAGAAATGAGGCTGTAGAGAATGAATGAGCAACGGCGGATCTGAGTAACCGCACCTCCCTGCTTTATTCCTTTTCTTGTTTAAGAAATTGTAATGGATAGTATGATTGGGTGTGCACATACAGCTCCTGCACCTGCCGTTGTTGGATGCCAGCTGCCAAGCAGAGAGAAAACTGTGAAAATAGTGGAGCGGTGCACTACCAAAGAGTTTTCTTCAATAAATCCAAATGTTCATTTTGTATAGTGGTTTATCAATCCTTTATTTTCAATATCAAAATGTGCAAATTCCAGCCAACGCGTTTCGTTCATACATAAAATGAACTTCTTCAGGGCAAATGGTGATGTGAAGAAAGCACTTGGGAACACAGAGGCAATGAAGAGCCCTTGATCTGAGATATTTCAAATTCCTGCTGTCGACGCACAAGTATTTAAATTTTAAAGGCTACCATGATAATAACAGGACTGTGTCCCCAGAGATACAACCATCAGGCACTTATCATGGTAGCCTTTAAAATTTAAATACTGTGCGTCGCAGCAGGAATTTGAAATATCTCAGATCAAGGGCTCTTCATTGCCTCTGTGTTCCTGCGTCTTCTTCACATCACCATTTGCCCTGAAGAAGTTCATTTTATGTATGAGCGAACGCTTGGCTGGAATTTGCACATTTTGATATTGAAAATAAAGGATTGATAAACCACTATACAAAATGAACATTTGGATTTATTGAAGAAAACTCTTTGGTAGTGCACCGCTCCACTATTTTCAAAGAAATGAGGCTGTGTAAGGCATGAGCCACTGCATAAACCGCGTTGTAAACATTGTACGTAAGTCTGAAATTGTTGACGTCAAGAATGGATTTGTTGAGATCTTGCAGCTTCTCGGAGCCAGTACAAGCTCAGGCGCGTTCCTCGATGTCTTGGGGCAAAGCTCTGCTGCTTTCATTGCTCTCCCACCTGCAGATAAATACTTCTTCCCAAAATCCTCTAGTAAATGGATCACTTGGAGACGTCATTGGCGTGAGGCTGTATAGAAAGTTTGCCAGTCCTGGAATTACTGGGACCCATCGGCCGCCTCATGTGCAGGTTACGCTGCGCATGACAATACTGGCCCAGCCTTGCCCCACCCTATGCCTCACCCTGAAAACCACGCAGCTGCGTGCCGCGCAAAATTTCATCACGTACGCGCCAGTTTATTTATGAGGCGCAGCGGCGGGAGTTACTTTAAAAGTACGTTCCAGATGGACCCTGCTGTCGGCAAATGTACTGTGTGCCGAGGGGGCCCCTGGAGCTCGGGGGCCCCCCCGCAATGCGGGGGCTGCGGGGGCCTGTGTTACGCCCCTGCCTTTGGTGCACTGTTCCTCCGTCGGGGGCGCAAATTGTACCTAGCTACTCCAGGCACAGAAGGGTCAGTGAAAAAGGGGTCAGTGACAGAGAGGCCAGTGGAAAGGGGCTCTTCAACAGCCTTGAGCTCTGGGGCCAATGCCGCATTTAGTACCTCATCGTTCTCGGCTTCCGTTTGGGTCCAGGTGAGTTGGGCATCCGAAAAGGGGACAAACCGTGGGACCTGCTCCCACTCCGAGTCCCTGATTCCTTCAGCAACTCATTGGTCGTAGGGTAGGGGTAGAGGCACTCTGCGGCAGTGTTGGGTATGAATCCAGTTCTTTCGCCCGGTGACCTTCACCGCAGTGCGCGTGGCAATTGTCGGGCTCCCCAGGGCGCACTGTTTGCAGCGGCGCCTTTTCCCACGCTTGAGTGCGGGGACGCGAGCCCCGCCCGCTGTTTTCTGTCAGCGGGCGAGGGCGGTGCCTGATACGTATTTAAAGGAGGGGTCCACGCTGGCAACGCGCTTCGCGTTCCAGCACGGATCCCGGCAGGCCTCCCACCGTTTCCCCCTGTTTACCTGCACTCCTTCGACCGCTGTTTTCGCTGGTAGTCACTTGCTCGTGTTTTGCTGGGCTTCTCCTTTGTTCCTTCTTCTTCCTGAGTCCTCTGGTGTTCTTCCGGAGCACGTTGTTACGCTGCTCCTTTCCGGCTGGCAACATTGTGTCCAGGGAACTTCTGCGCCTTAACCCTTAGCTTCCTGGCAACTTGTCTCTGCAAGACAAGAAAAAAGCAAGGGCTGTAAAGTATCGCAGTTTCTTAGTTTTCCGTGTATTTAGAGCTGACTTTTGAATTGTAGAAAAAACACTTATCTGACGGTCATGTGATTTGACGAGGGATTCTTGTGGTCTTCTTTAGTCCTGGTAAAACTCTTTTAGCTGCAAAGGAAAAAGAGGAACTGTATTACTAGAATCAGATAACCCACTTTTTTTTTGTTTAATGTGACCCTGCCCTTTTTGCCCTATTTTTCCCATGCTCCCGCCTGACCTGGGAAATTAGTTTTTGGTTTTTCCCTAATTCAGGATTAACCGATAATTATTTTTTATAAGGGTCCTATATACTCCTATGGTGCTTCTGACATAGGTTTGTATATTACTGTTCATCTCTTTTTAGGCACTGGGAGTGTTCTACCCATGGGAGTTGTTTCCCCACACGTACTTGGCATATTCCTTTACAGGATTCTTGAAGACCACCCCCACAGAAGATCCAGTGGACGTCTAACCCTTCTTCCTTCCCTTGTTTTGTTTCCCTCCTTCCCCACCTTCCCTCTTTTACTTTGACCTAGTTGGGCGAAGGAGGTAGGTGAGGGAAGTTGGGATCTGGCATCGCTTCCATCCATTTCATCCCTGCAGTAAATCCAGGTGAGCCTCACAGAACGCGAAGCCCACGTTTTAAATTACTACCCGGGCGTTATGGAGGAACATCTGATAACATTAGCTGATGTGGCAAGTATGATAGGGAATTTACAGAAAGAAACCCAGGCTCTATCCCTTAGAGTTGATTCCCTACAGCAAGCCTCTCGGACTCTTCACCCTCCTGATCTGTCTTCAGGCTCTTATAGTACCTCGTTTACATCTCCTCCTTCCTCGTCTAGCACTACTCCTCCGGTGTATCATAGCACAACTCCCTCTTCTATACCTTTAGCACCCCCAGAAAGATTCATGGGTGACCCAGCTAAATTGGCAACATTTATTAATCAGTGCCAATTACACTTTATGTGCAAAGCTTCCTGCTTTCCCACTGAGCAATCCAAGGTGGCTTTCTTCTTATCGTATTTAGGTGGTACAGCCACCATATGGTCAATTCCCTTAGTGGATAGAAATGATCCTCTGTTGTATGACTATAAAGCCTTTAAAGAGGAGCTAAGGCGTTTATTCGACAGACATTCGTTCATGCAGTCTGTGGACCTTAAACAAGGATCTAAGGATCTTATGACTTACATCTCCTGCTTTAACAGATTGGTGGCTGAAGCCCGTTGCCCGGAAGCCAAACGAGGTGCTCTTTTCTACAAAGGCTTGAGAAAGGAATTGAAAGATATGTTAGCACAAGTGGTAGACCCTCCAGAAACCTTTGATGCATTAATCGATTTAGTAGTGAAAATGGATCACCGTTTGCATGAGAGAAAAAGGGAGAAAGGACGTATTGAAACCAAGTACCCTACTGTTAGAGAAAGGAAACCAGAGACAGACAAACCAGTCGAGGAGCCAGAACCCATGCAAATAGGCAGCATTAAAGGGCCCCTGAGTCAGGAAGAAAGGCAGAGACGACGGGCTAATAATCTGTGTCTATATTGTGGCAAATCAAGTCACTTTCTGAGAGAATGCCATGTCAAACCTAAACGACACACGGAGTCGGGAAACTGACTCGCCTGAGCATGGTGGAGACAAATCGCTCAGGTGAAACAGGCTTAATGGTCTCCCACTTGGTAGGGTTAAATCCCCCTTCCTATCCTCTACAACATTTTTTTATCTTAGCCCAGCTTAGTTGGGGTGATCAAAGCATAGACGTACGAATCATGCTTGACTCAGGTGCCACTGGGAATTTTATTGATTCAGCCTGGGTAGAGAACATGAATATTTGGTGGAGAGTGGAGAGGTGTGGTGCAGCGGCCAGGGCAGCTGACTTCGGAGCACAGGGTTCACGGTTCGATCCCCGGCTCCGGGCGGCAGCTCAGCTCAGCACCATGTGACTCTGGGCAATAGCTCACTTAATTTCCACGACGGCCCCCAGCGCCTTGAGACCCGTAAGGGTGAGTAGCTGCGCTATATAAAAACTGACTTACTTTTTAATATTTCTATGGAACCAAAAAAGACTGTGGACATAGTTAAGACCATTGACGGCAGTCATATAAAGTCTGGGCCTGTTACTCATAACACCAAACAGTTAGACGTACTCCTTCTAGATAAACACCATGAAACTATCCATTTCGATGTCATCTCCTTGCCACAGTTCCAGGCCATCATCGGTCTTCCTTGGTTGATGAAACACAACCCTGACATTAATTGGGAAGACCATACCATAGCTTTCACTTCTGAGTACTGCAAGAACCACTGTCTAGATCCTTCCACAACACTGCAACATGTGGCTGGTATTACTGATTTCAACTTACCCTTATTACCTGACTGTTACGAAGAGTTCAGAGAAGTGTTTGATGAAGAGAAAGCCTCTGCCTTACCACCCCATCAGCCCTATAACTGTCGTATGGACATGGTACCCGGGGCCAAAATCCTGTGTTGTCGCATATATGCATTGACTGAAAAAGAAAACACGTATTTGAGGTTGTACTTAGACGACATGTTGCGCAAAGGATTCATTCGCCCGTCTAGATCTGCGGCGTCTTCCCCTCTTTTTTTTATACCAAAGCGGGAAGGGGGTCTTAGGTGCTGCATAGATTACAGAGCCCTCAATTGCATGACAATTAAGAATCGATGCCCGTTGGCTCTAATTCAAACTTTACTCGATCAAGTGAAACAAGCCTCAATTTTTACTAAGTAGGATTTAAGAGGTGCGTATCACTTGGTCCGAGTACGGGTAGAGGATGAATGGAAAACCGCCTTACGAACAAAGTTTGGGTTGTATGAGTACTTAGTGATGCCCTTTGGGCTGTGTAATGCCCCCGCGGCTTTCCAGTTTTTTATTGATGACGTTCTAAGAGAAACCCTGGATATAAACACCATTGCTTATATCGATGATATTCTGATCTACTCTTCACCTGTTGAAGAACATGTCAGACATGTAACGAGTGTTCTAACACGTCTCAGAGATAACCACCTTTACGTGAAATTAGACAAATGCGAATTTCATGTTCCTGAAGTCACTTTCTTAGGTTTTGTATTGTCAGCAAAAGGAGTGACTATGGATCCCCAAAAGGTTGCTGCCATCACAAAGTGGCCCTTTCCCCGTTTAGTGAAGGAAGTGCAGAGCTTTCTGGGCTTCGCCAATTTTTACAGGTGATTCATACAAGAATTTGCATCTCTAACAACTCCTATCACCAAACTCCTGAAAAAAGGGTTGTCATTTAAATGGACACCAGAAGCTGAAAGAGCATTTTCCTGTTTAAAAGAGGCTTTGTCACAGCTCCTGTTTTGAAACATCCTGACACTTCCCAGCCTTTTCTATTGGAGACGGATGCATCCCAAGTTGCTATAGGAGTGTTGTCTCAGAGAGAAAGACAGATAGGTCACCTACATCCTGTAGCTTACTATTCTCATAAGCTAACCCCTGCTGAAGTGAATTACTCTGTAGGAGATAGGGAGTTATTGGCAATAAAAAGGGCCTTCGAAGAATGGCGTCAGTACCTACTCGGAGCTTTGCACACTGTCACCGTCATCACGGATCACAGAAATCTGCAGTTCTTGAAGGCAGCTAGGGCCTTATCCATGAGACAGCTTAGATGGACCCATTTCCTTAGTGATTTTGACTACGTCATTCAGTTTCAGTCTGGCACTAAACATTGTAAGGCTGATGCCCTATCTCGCTTTGGATATGAGTTTCTTGATGAACAGGGCACACAAGACCCAACTCTCATTCTGAGTCCTGATCGTGTTTTAGGAGGTACTTTCTCAGAAGAATCCTTTCTGAAAGAAGTGGCTCATACACATGAATCCAAAGAACTCAAAGACTTAGAAACCAAACACAATGGGGTCAGGATTAAAAACTTAGTCTATGTTCAAGGTGGCTTAGTTCTCCCTCCACAAACCCTTCAGTTACAAGCACTGGGCTGCTGCCATACACACGCTTTGGCGGGTCATCCTGGACACAAGAAAACCCTTGCCCTGCTAAACTGTATTTTTAGTGGCCATCCATCAATCAAGATATTTTGTATGTACAAAATTGTTATGTTTGCGCACAAAGCAAAAGTACCCACCAGGTACCAGCCGGACTCCTAACTCCTCTGCCTACACCTCCTACACCATGGCATTCCATTTCTATGGACTTTATTGTAGAACTGCCACCTACTAAGCAAGGGCATACTGTCATATTTGTAGTTGTTGACATGCTTTCCAAAATGTCCCATTTCATACCCTTGAAGAATCTGCCAACTTCTAAACAACTAGCTTGTGTGTTTCTCGAACAGGTAGTGCGCCTTCATGGCCTGCCCTCTGTTATTGTATCAGACAGGGGCCCTCAATTCGTGTCCCGCTTTTGGAAAGGTGTGAACAACTTGTTGGAGATAGATGTATGACTCTCTACTGCCCATCACCCTCGAACAGACGGTCAGACAGAAAGGGTCAACCAGTGTATCGAGCAATACCTACGGTGTCACCTCTTACAGGGAGATAGGGACTGGGACACAGTTCTATGGACTGCGGAGTTTGCGTGTAACAACAGTGAACATGTATCTATTGGGGTATCGCCTTTTTTCTGCAACTATGGGTTTCACCTTTGCTGTGGTTTTGTATCGCTTTTAGTTCCTACTGACTCTCCGGCCGCTCTGGATTTGGTGTCCCGTCTCCAGGACATTCATGTTTCCGCCAAAACATCCTTGGACGAGGCCAAGAGCATGTATAAGGAAGGGGCTGATCGTCAAGGTCGAACCCCACCTGATTATGCTGTAGGAGATAGGGTATGGTTGCCACCTCGGAACATCCAGATTAAAGGAACAAACAAATTTAAGCCCCACTTTATTGGTCCTTATGTTGTTTCAAAAGTAGTGAATCCTGTCGCTCTGAAGCTTGACTTGCCTGACTCATTGCATATCCATCCTGTCTTTCACGTGTCTTTGTTGAAACCTGTCGCCCCCGGTACTGTTGTTCCTGCACAACCCCCCCATGTTTTGGTGGATGATAATCCAGAGTATGAGGTGGCGTATATTGTGGACTCTCGCAGGGTACGTCGTCGGTTGCAATACCTGATCCACTGGAAGGGTGAAGGGCCTGATGAAAGGACGTGGGAACCGGCCTGTAATGTGCATGCTCCTCATTTGGTTCACTTATTTTATCGGCGCTATCCGAACAAACCCAAACCCGTTGGGGGAGGAGTCTTGGGGGGGGTGTACTGTTGGGCTCCCCAGGGTGCGCTGTTTGCTGCGGCGCCTTTTCCTGCGCTCGAGTGCAGAGACGCGAGCCCCGCCCGCTGTTTTCTGTCAGCGGGCGAGGGCAGCACCTGATACGTATTTAAAGGAGGGGTCCGCGCTGGCAACACGCTTCACGTTCCAGCACGGATCCCGCCAGGCCTCCCACCATTTCCCCCTGCTTACCTGCACTCCTTCGACCGCTGTTTTCACTGGTAGTCATTTTCTCATGTTTTTCTGGGCTTCTCCTGTGTTCCTTCTTCTTCCTGGGTCCTCTGGTGTTCTTCCGGAGAACGTTGTTACGCTGCTCTTTTCCGCCCGGCAACATTGTGTCCAGGGAACTTCTGCGCCTTAACCCTTAGCTTCCTGGCAACTTGTCTCAATCAATCAATCAGGTGATTTATAAAGCTCGCTACTCACCCGTGAGGGTCTCAAGGCGCTGGGAGGAGGGGGGGGTGCAGCCCCGGTTCAATCGAAGAGCCAGGTCTTGAGGTTCTCCCTGAAGGTGTGGAGGGTGGGGGAGCATCTGATGTTCACTGGGAGCTCGTTCCAGGCTTTGGCTGCGACGTAGGAGAAAGCTCTTCCTCCTGCTCTTGTTCTGCGGATGCGGGGGGTCTCTGCGAGGTTCCTCTTCGGTACGTGGAAGGAGACTCTCTCGTTGAGGTATTTGGGTCCGATGTTGTGGAGGGATTTGTAGGCGTGGGTGAGCAGTTTGAAGGTAACTCTTCTCGACGGGGAGCCAGTGGAGGTTACGAAGGTGTCGGGTCATGTGTTTGTGCCGTGGGGTTCCGAGGACGAGTCTGGCTGCGGCGTTCTGGATGGTCTGTAGCCTGTGTAGGAGAGTTCTGTTGATTCCGGCGTAGAGGGCGTTGCCGTAGTCCAATCTGCTGGTTATGAGTACGTGGGTGACGGTTTTTCTGCATTCTGGGGGTATCCATTTCAAGGTCTTGCGGAGGATCCGAAGGCAGTTGAAGCTGGTGGAGGCGATGGAGTTGATCTGGCAGGTCATGGTGAGGGAGGAGTCGAGGATGATGCCGAGGTTCCGTGCGTGGTCTGTCGGGATGGGCGGACTCCCGAGGGCGGAGGGCCACCATGTGTTGTCCCAGGCGGAGGTGGAGGGTCCGAGGATGAGGACCTCGGTCTTCTCCGAGTTGAGCTTCAGGCAGCTGCTTTTCATCCAGGCGGCTACGTCTTTCATTCCTTCCTGGAAACAGAGTCTGGTGTCTTCGGGGTTCTTCGTGAGGGAGAGGATGAGCTGGGTGTCGTCGGCGTAAGATGCTATGCTGAGCCCGTGTTGTCTGACGATGGCGGCGAGGGGGGCCATGTAGATGTCGAAGAGCGTGGGGCTGAGCGATGATCCTTGGGGAACTCCGCAGTTGATCTGTGTGGGTTCGGAGAGGAAAGGAGGGAGTCTGATCCTCTGGGTTCTGCCGGATAGAAAGGATCGGATCCAGGAGAGGGCGGTTCCTCGTATCCCAGCGTCGTGAAGTCTGGCTGCGAGGGTGCGATGTGAGACTGTGTCGAAAGCTGCGGAGAGGTCTAGTAGGATGAGGGCTGCGGTGTGCCCCTGGTCTAGTAGCCTGCGGATGTCGTCGGTGGCAGCGAGGAGGGCCGTCTCAGTGCTGTGGTTGCTGCAGAATCCGGACTGGGAGGCGTCTAGGATGGAGTTTTCTTCGATGAAGGCGGTCAGCTGGGTGTTTAAGAGTCTCTCTGTGACTTTGGCAGCGAAGGGGAGGAGAGAGATGGGCCAGTAGTTTTTCAGGTCTGTCGGGTCAGCCTTGGGCTTCTTGAGGAGAGGTTTGACCTCCGCCCGCTTCCAGTCGTCGGGGAAGATGCCGGATTCGAAGGAGGCGTTGATGGTGCGTCCTAGTTCGGGTGCGATGGTGGCGGCGGTCCTCTGGTAGATGTGCGGTGAGCAGGGGTCCGTGGGGGCTCCTGAGTGGGTGTTCTTCATGGTCACGGTGGTGTGTTCGACGGTGGCAGGATTCCAGGTGGTGATGGTCGGCTCTTTGTCGGTAGTGGTGGAGCGTGGGGTGGTGTCCGGCGTCTGTTCGCTGAAGTTGTCGTAGAGGGCCTTGATTTTCAGATGGAAGTAGGAGCAGAGCTTGTCGCAGAGTTCCTGGGACGGTGTGATGTCCGTGGCTTTGCTGGGGGGTTTGGTGAATTGCTGTATGACGTTGAAGAGTTCTTTAGTGTTGGTAGCGTTGGTGTGGATTTTGTTTCTGATGAAAGTCCGCTTGGTGTCTTAGACGCTGGTGGTATTCCTTCATGGCGTTCCGGTAGCTGTTCAGGTCTTCCGTGGTTTTCCGGTTCCGCCAGGTTTTCTCGAGGCGTCTGCAGAAGCGCCCGGCTGCTTGGAGATCGGTGGTGAACCAAGCTGTTTTTAGGGGGCATTGGTTGCCGGGGTGGTGGAGGGGTGCGAGCTTGTCGGCGCAGCTGGAGATCCAGTGGGTGAAGTTCCTGAGCTGCGGAGTTGGCGTTGGTCGTGGCGCAGGGTGGGTCTAGGAGGAGAGTGGCGTTGAGGTGCTCCTCTGTGATCTTGCTCCAGTTCCTTCGAGGCGGGCGTGGGGGGGGTTTGGGTCCGGTGGATGTGTTGAAGGTGAAGTGTACGCAGTGGTGGTCCGTCCAGGGGGGCTGCAAGGTATGGCTGAAATGGATGTTTGTCCCGCCTGCGAAGATGGGGTCGAGGGTGTGTCCAGCTCTGTGCGTGGGCGTGGTGATGAGCTGCTTCCGTCCGAGGTTGGAGAGGTTGTCGAGGAGGGTGATGGAGTCGGGGTCGCTGCGGTTGTCGAGGTGGAAATTGAGGTCTCCGAGTAGAATGTAGTCCGTGGAAGCGATGGCGTTGGGTGCGACGAGGTCGGCGATGGTGGTTGTGGACTGGGTGCGTGGTCCGGGGGTCTGTAGGCGAGGGTGCCCCGTAGCGTGGTCCTGGGGTTGGTCTGGATCTGGAAGTGGAGGTGTTCTGTGTTGGAGTGGGGGTCGCTTGTGTTGGAGGTGGAGAGTCGAAGGGAGGTCTTGTGAGCGATGGCGAGTCCTCCTCCTGGGAGGTGGGGGCGGTCCCTTCTCTGGATCTTGTATCCGTCGGGGATGGCGGTGGCGATGTCTGGGCCGGAGGTGGCGTTAGTCCAGGTTTCGGTAAGGAGGGCGAGAGGGTGTCGAGCAGGTCCCAGATCTCTATGGCGTGTCTGTATAGGGAGCGTACGTTGAGGAGGATGCATGTCAGGGCTCCGGTGGTGCGGGCATCCAGCGCGCTTTCGGCGGTCTTGGGGGCGCAGTCGGTGGTGAAGGATCGTCAGCAGTGTCTGCAGGAGAACGGTCCTTGGGTGGTGTTAGGTGTGGCTCTTTGGCAGCCGTTGAGTCTACCGGGGTTGAGTGCGTGGAGGGCAGCGGAAATGTATCGGCGGGGTTCCGGAGATCCAGGGTTCCTCGCGCTGGCCGCGGTCGGGTTGCGGACGGGCGCAGATGGGCGTGCCTTCGGCGCGCCAGCGGCGCGCCCGCTGCGCGCGCGCGCCGTTAAGTAGGGGAGGGGGGCGGGACTCGAGGTGGGGAGGCGGGAGCTGTGTCGGGGGACAGGCCGCAGGGGCAGCAGCGGCGGGAAAGGCGGGAGAATCAAGTAGGCTTGAAAAGCGAGCAAGAATACAGTAAGTAATAAAGAATACAAAAGGAGATGGATTTAAAAATAGGAAAATGGAAATAAAAATACCCAAAGTTGCCAAAGCAGGAGGAACCAGGTGACACAATGAGTCAGTGCACACCCGGAACCGGCGGCGGGCTGCCGGCGCGAACCCTGATGTAGGGAGGGCTCGGGAGCTGAGCGCAGTGGTGCTGCACGCCGGAGCTGCTGGGGAGAGTGCTGGCCTGGACCGAGGTATAGGTTTCACACGCGCTCCCCCGCAGCGGCCCCAATTAAGTAGGGGAGGGGGGCGGGACTCGAGGTGGGGAGGCGGGAGCGGGGGCTGTGTCAGGGGAGGGGCCGCAGGGGCAGCAGCGGCGGGAGAATCGAGTAGGCTTGAAAAGCGAGCAAAAATAAAGTAAGTAATAAAGAATACAAAAGGAGATGGATTTAAAAATAGGAAAATGGAAATAAAAATACCCAAAGTTGCCAAAACAGGAGGAACCAGGTGACACAATGAGTCAGTGCACACCCGGAACCGGCGGCGGGCTGCCGGCGCGAACCCTGATGTAGGGAGGGCTCGGGAGCTGAGCGCAGTGGTGCTGCACGCGGAGCTGCTGGGGAGAGTGCTGGCCTGGACTGAGGTCTAGGTTTCACTAGGTTTTTTCTGCAAGACAAGAAAAAAGAAAGGGCTGTAAAGTATCGCAGTATCTTCGTTTTCCGTGTATTTAGAGCTGACTTTTGAATTGTAGAAAAAACACTTATCTGACGGTCATGTGACTTGACGGGTGATTCTTGTGGTCTTCTTTAGTCCTGGTAAAACTCTTTTAGCTGCAAAGGAAAAAGAGAAACTGTATTACTAGAATCAGATAACCCACTTGTTTTTTTTGTTTAATGTGACCCTGCCCTTTTTGCCCTATTTTTCCCGTGCACCCTCCTGACCTGGGAAATGAGTGTTTTGGTTGTTCCCTAATTCCGGAGTAACGGACAATTCTTTTTTTAAAGGGTCCCATATACTCCTATGGTGCTTCTGACATAGGTTTGTATATTACTGTTGTTTCCCCACCCGTACTTGGCATATTCCTTGACAGGTTTCTTGTAGACCACCCCCACAGAAGATCCAGTGGACATCTATCCCTTCTTCCTTCCCTTGTTTTGTTTCCCTCCTTCCCCACCTTCCCTCTTTTGCTTTGACCTAGTTGGGCGAAGGAGGTAGGTGAGGGAAGTTGGGATCTAGCATCGCTTTCATCCATTTCATCCCTGCAGTAAATCCAGGTGAGCCTCACAGCAATGAGCACCTGGACCGGCCCCTTCCACCTCGGCTCCAAACTTCCTTTCCTCTGAAAATGGCGAATGAGGACAAAATCTCCGGGACGAATATCATGCCCTGGCCCCTTCGGGTACTTGTGGAAGTGCGTCTTGGATCTGTTGGTGAATAGAACGCAGACTTTTAGTTAACTCATACAGATAGTCCACTAACAGAGGATATTCAATTTCTGAAAAACAACGAGGTCGCGGGATGCCCCAAACATTTGCTGGGCACCCAAACACAACCTCGTAGGGTGACAGTCCTGTCCTAGAATGAGCAGTGGCTCTCGTAGACAAAAGGGCTAATGGTAAAGCATCTGGCCACTGCAACCCTGTGCTCGCCTGAATCTTTGCTAATTTCAGTTTGTGAGTACCATTGTACTTCTCAACCAAGCCTGTTGACTGGGGGTGATGTGCGGCATGAGATTTCTGTCAGATATGCAGTCCCTCACACATTAGTTGGATAACTTTCGCATTGAAGTGACTTCCATTGTCACTCCAAATCGAACAGGGTAAGTCGAAGCGAGGAAAGAACTCCTTGAGGAGCACCTTTGCAGTCGCTATGGCTGTGTTTTCTTTGGTGGGGTAAGCCTCAACCCATTTACTGAATACACAAACTACCACTAACACTTATTTCAAATTATTGACTCGATCCATCTCAATGTAGTCCATTTGGAGGACCTCAAAAGGATAAGTGGGAGGTGCAAAATTACCAGGTGGTGTAGGGGTACCTTTCCTAGGGTTATGCATCATGCACACCATACAATATTTGACCAAATGGGCAGCCATCTTTGGGATATTGTCATTATGCCATACAGGATCTAACAATTTACAGATACATTTTGCACTGAAATGGGCTGGCCCGTGCGCCATAGTGACCACGGGGAGAACGTATGCATCTGGTAACATCCATCTCTGTTTCCCTGACTTATCCCTCCAACACCCTTCCTCATCCAAACGTGCTGTGCTTTCCTGCCATACTGCTAACTCCTCAATCGTTGCCTCACTCTGAATCTCCTTAACATTTGCCAACGTATCCTCAAACATAGTAACCTCGGGCACCCACCTAGCTGGGCCTGCTACAAACATCCTTTTCATCTTCGTTCGAGCTGTCTCCTTAGCTGTTTGGTCTGCAAATGCATTCCCTCTACCCACATCATCAGTTATTGCCTTGTGGGCGCTACATTTTATTATCGCTAATTTCTTGGGGACTGTCAGGGTCGACAAAAGCCTGTGTATAAGAGGGCCATTTTGTATCTTCATCCCATGGGAAGTGAGAAACTCCCTCTCTGCCCAGAGTCACCCAAAATTATGGGCCACTCCAAAAGCGTACTGGCTGGCAGTATAAATATTGACAGCCAGTCCCTCACTCAACTCGCAAGCTCGAATAAGGGCAACGAGCTCTGTAGCTTGGGCCGACTGGTAGGGAACTTGTGACGTCTCAACTACCGTGTGTAGAGTTGTGATTGCATATGCAGCTGTTATAGTGCCATCTGGTAGCTTAAAACAAGAGCCATCGACATATAGTTCCCCTTAGGGGTTAGATAAGGGAACATCAGTCAGGTCTACCCGTCCCTTTGTCTCTTCCTCCGTCCGAAAAATATAATCATGTATCTCAATTTCTTCACTCTCAGAAGAGAGGGGTAGCAACGTGGCTGGGTTTAGAGTGGCACATCTTTTAATCGTGACAGGTGGTGCAAAGAGAGTCAATTCATAGCCAGTCAGACGTGCACTGGTGAGGTGCTGTGTCTTGGTTTTATTCCAAAGTGTATCCACAGCATGGGGTAGCATGACTGTGAGGTCGGTATCAAGTACGAGCCCAGCCGATTGCCTTATAGAGATGGCCACTGCTGTGACCGCTCTTAAACAGTTCCGGAGTGCTCTTGCGACAGGGTCAAGAGCAGAAAAATAAGCACACGGCCGTTGCTTACCTCCAAAGGCCTGTGTTAAGACAGAAAGTGCACAAACGGCCGTCTCGATTACGTACAGCACGAACGGCTTCATATAGTCAGGCGTACCAAGTACAGTTGCAGAGCAAAGTGCAACATTTAATTGCTCAAAAGACTGCTGACATTCAGGCATCCAAGGCAGGGGTTCATACACATCTTTAGTGGTTGGTGCGAGCAGGGGTTTTGTCAGTAAGAATAATTAGGGATCCATTGGCGACAGTAGGAAGTAATGCCAATAAAAGTGCGCACATCCTTCTGAGTTTTAGGGATAGGTATTTTAACAATGGTGCTGATGCACTCAGGGGTCAATCTCCTACCCTCCTTCGACAGTAGGTGAACTAAATAGGTGACCTCCTGTCGACAATATTGAAATTTAGAAAGGGACACTTTATATCCGTGATGAGCCAAATGCAGCAAAAACTTAACCGTACTGTCTTTGCATCCCTTTTCAGTGTCAGAAGCAATGAGAATATCATCCACATACTGAAGCAATGTGTTAGACCTGGCACCATTGGCGTGGGTCTCCCTTCCATTTTTTGCTGTTGCCTCTTATGTTTTTGCTGGTTTTAGATGCTTTTGGGCACTGTGCCACTGCTGTTCAGTGCCACAGTGCAAGTGCTCCCTATGGTAAATTGATGTATGGATTAGTGACTCCATGATTGGCTTGTTTGACTTACTGTCAGACCCTAGTACAGTGCACTGCGGGTGCCCAGGGCTTGTAAATCAAATGCTGCTGGTGGGCTTGCAGCACTGGTTGTGCCACCCACCGGAGCAGCTTGTAAAGTGTGTCTCAGGCCTGCCATTGCAGAGCCTGTGGGCAGTCTGGTACTGCCATGATTGACTGGGCAAGTGTACCCACTTGCCAGTCCCTAAACCTTCCCATTTATACATATTAGTCACCCCTAAGGTAGGCCCAAGGGCAGGGTGCATTGTAGGTAAAAGGTAGGACATGCCCTGGTGTGTGTGGCATGTCCTAATAGTGAATTACAGCCATTTTCGTTTTTCACTATTGCAAGGCTACCTGTTCCCCATAGGCCAGAATGGGCAGTTAGATTATAACATCTTATAATCCTAACTGACTCAGGGAACTAGGTAGAAATTTGAGTTTAGTATGCCTGAACTCAGAATGATAAAATACATCTTTTAGTGAAGTTGGTTTTAACATTCTGTGTTTGAAAATACCACTTTTAGAAAGTAGGTATTTTCTTGCCTAACTATCCAAGCCTGCCTCTGCTAGGTTGTGTATTCCTTGTCTGGAGTTTGAGTGACAGGGGCTGGGGGCTTCCAGGAGACAGGGTGAGTCAGCACAGGGCTGAATAGAGAGATCTGCATGCAGATAGGAGGGAGGAGTTGCACCTGGGACCTGAATAGGGCTGTGCCTTTCCTCCACAATGCTGGCTCCCCCTCCTGTGGTGTGTCTGATGTCCCTGGCCTACACTGTGAAAGGAAAGAAGGAGTCTTGTCAACAAAGTGCTCCAGGACTGACCAGAACTGGTTTTGGACTAGGCAAAGGCCTCTCTGCCTTCAGAGAACAAAGAGAAAAGTAGTATAAATATTGGGACCCAGACCCAAGAACTTTAGATCACTTCTGGGAATCAAGATGAACCTTTGCTGAGGAGAAGAACCAGGAAGCTGAAGGAGGAGACTACCCCTGTGCTGTGTGTTTGGAGGTTGGCCTGCAGTGGTTGCTTCATTGCCAAAGAAAGGAGAAAAGGACTGAGTGTGCTTTCTATCAACTTGAAGAAGAATCTCCAAGGGCTTGAACTAGAGCTTGCCTCCTGCCTGAAGTCTCAGGGATACAAGACTTCACCAACCAGCTCCCCCCCTGAATTCCCTTGCTGGGAATTGAAGTGCCTGCTGCTGTGCTGGGCCTTCTGAGAGACTGCGTGTCGCTGGGAGCTGGAAGCGCGACGCAACAACGAGAAGCATGTTGCCGCCGCAGCCGCTGTCATCACATCGCCGAGGAAGCGAGACGCCGCTGCCGCTGTCATCATCGCATCGCCGAAGCGCGGCGCATCGCCGGAGAAGCGGGACGCTGACACAGAGGACATCGTCGCATCACCGGAGAAGCGCGTCGCAGGGCCTGTCGCGGCTCCAAAGATCATCGAGTCGCCGCACGGCCGTCGGGCGTACACGCATCGCACCAACGTTGTCGCATCGCAACCAAGACGCCATTTTATCGCATCGCACTGGAGAAGAGTATCGCATCGAGGTGCCATCTTGTCGCATCGCACCGGAGAGCAGTAAGAAACCGACGCATCACCTCCCCACACAGTAAGGAAGCGAGCATCAACTCCCCTGCGCAGAAGTAAGGAACCGACGCATCCACTCCCCTGAGTGTAAGGAACCGACGCATCACCTTCCCTGCGACCCTTTTGTTTTCTTTGCGTTACGCATTCAAGGTACATTGAGAGTAAAGTGTTGCATCTACAACTTGAAAGAACTGAACTATTTTATAACCTTTTAAAGTCTATTTTTGAGTACAGTATTGTGGATTTTTGTCGTTTGGTCTTGTGTTAAGTCTGTATAAAAATACTTATTTTTATAAATACAACCTGTGTGGTGTCCATCTGTAGTGTTGTCACTGTATTACTGTATGTGTTCACAAATGCTTTACACACTGCCTCTGAGATAAGCCTGCCTGCTCGTGCCAAGCTACCAAGGGGGTGAGCAGGGGTTATTTTAGGAGTGTAGCCCCTTACCCTGACTAGACGCAAGGGTCCCTATTTGTCACAGGTACCTACCTATGCCAACTGGAGACCCCCAAATCTAACACAATGCATTACCTGAGAGAAGCGTGAGGGGGTCCAATTGGGCTTTCAAGGCTTGGCTATATATACACTAGGGCTCCCAGTCTAGCCCTGAGGAGCTCGACAGAATCTAAAGCTTCTGCCAGCTAGGGTAAAACCAAACAAGTGCCTGCTGTCAGGATGGATCAGGTTACTAAAGAATGCATTCTTCAAATCAATGACAGAGTATTTAGCAGAGGAAGGAATCATTGTCAGAAGGGCAGTGCTGTCAGGGACCACTGGGAACTGAGGAACTACTATCTTATTGATTGTGCGCAAGTCAATTACAAAACGAAAAACATCAGAGTGGTCATCAGAGGACCCCGAAGGCGCCCTCTTAAGGATGGGAAGAATAGGGTTATTGCACACATTAGCAGTCGTCTCCTCCACAACTCCTGACTCAATCAAGTCCTGTATAATCCGCAACAAAGCTCGCTCCCCTGCTTGCGGTATTTTGTACTGGGGAATACGAGGCAAGATAGCATTGTCTTTAATCTTAATAGAAACTGGTGGTATCTGTAAGAGTCCTACGTCCGTGTCACCTGTCACCCACAATGTGGGCGGCACATCCTTAAACTCAGCAGGGAGAGGCTCATCTTTGGACAAACACTGCTTAGTGCTGACCACATTCGGACCCATCGTCATGAAAACACCGTCCGGGGAACAATAAATTGTCGCATGCAACTTCTTTAATAAATCCAAGCCCATCAGATTTTCCCCACAATTAGATGTCAACAAGAATGGTGAATCTACAGTAAAAGGACTTATAGTCAGCGTAAGAGGTTTGGAAATGGGGCTCACAACCGGTACACCAGAAAATCCTACCGAAACATTATTATGGCCAGACAGAGCTGCCCCGGGGACCAGTGAACGGGAAATAGAGCTATTCATAGCACCTGTATCCACTAAAAATTCCTTAGATGAGCCATGCAAATCTGCAGAAACGTAAGGACCGCACTGATCTACAGGTATCTGAACTGGCCCCTCACCCTGTCCCTGGCTGTCCTAGCGGTGTGACATCCCTGTCACCTCATCTAGATCATAGTCATCGTGGTAGTACTGTTTGCCCCTAGGGTCATCAAAGTAGTTCTAGTCAGTGCAACACTTCAATGTCCCAACTGCCTGAACCCCGTCCTGGCCACTGTCTCTGCGACCCCGTCCACAAGACCCTCGTCCCCTCGGGACCGCCACCTTTTGCAAAAGCACAGGACACTCGCTGCGCCAGTGTCCCTCCTCTTTACAGTATGCACACTGATTCGGTCATACAGGCGTAGTGTTCCTGCTAGCACGCGGAAGCTGTCGGTCTGGACCACTACGTCCTCTACCATTCCCTCGAGAAGCCTGTTGCAATAACACCTTCGTCTTCAATTCTTTGTGCTTTTTCTCCACCTTCTCCTTCTCCTCATTTTCCCTGTGTTCATAATACTGTGCCATACTCAATATTACAGAAGGGGAGGAGGTAGTCCAAGTGCTCTCCGAAGCCTGCAACCGAGTCGCAATCTCATGTAGCAGGTTCGTAACAAATCTGTTAACGAACAATCAGACACCTCCCTCCACCAACAGATCCTGTCCGCTAAAATCCAGAAACACCCCCTCAAATCGAGTGAAAAAATCAGACACATTTTCCTCTTTCTTCTGACGACATGCCGTTAACTTGTCCCAATCTACCCTTCTTGGTGGAATAAGAGAATGCATAAAGGTAATAATTCAGCCAGGCAAGGCTAGTATCTCGGACTTAGGCTTCTCACCAGGCTTCCTCTCCTGGTCCCACGCCTTAATCTGATCCCAGGTACCACCCAATTCTGCAACGTGGTCTTGTGTGTGTACCTGCCTCCAAATATCAACGGGCACCAATAAACTAAAGAACATTTCAATATCTGCAAGCGTCATCACTGTTGATAAAGCAGCCTCTGTCAATTCCTTGTAATATGCAGTAGGATTTTTTCTAGGGTCGGGTAACTGAGTCTTAAGGGACAAAACCTCACTCCTCTCCCATGGAGTATAAAACCATTGTTCCTGGAACCGGGCCTCTACCCGGGGTCTAGTAACAATGTTATGCTGATCCCGTAGCTCTGGTATTTCTGGGTGATATATGGGGTGGACTTTCCTCATCGGGAATTGGGTCACTGTCTTCGGGCTCTTCTCAAGCAGCCTACCTCGATAAGCGACCAGTGTTGCAACATTACCAAAGACCTTACTAGGTGCCATATCAGCAGCATACACATTGTCTCTAATATCATAAATAATCTGGGGTGCGGCATCATTGAATCACTGTTCCCACAGTCCAATCAAAGTAGCTGACATGTGCTTAAGGGCATGCTGCTGCACAAACGGCTCATAATCTTTCATCACACTCCACACATCCTCCACACTGTAAATGGGGTGACGAGCCCACTGAGCGGCCTGATTGGCTACCTCCTTCTTCTCTTCATCACCCACATCAGATCGTATCAATATCATCCCCAGTTGCTCCCTAGCTGTTGCCCAGTCTCCGTCCCCCAATCCACGGACAGGCGTTCCGCTACTCAGTACCGTCGGGGATTGAAGGAAAAGGGAAGGAGCAGTAACAGAGGGAATGGGCACCAATGTCGCTAATGATTGTGTCGTAGGTGTAAGAGCTGGAGAGAGAGATGCCGAAACAATAGGCGTAGCAGGAAGTCTCGCGGTCATCGCAGGCGCAGAAGGCGAAGCCAAAGAAAGGACAGAAGGTGCGGTGGCCAAAGCAGCTGGATCAATAACAGAAGAAACAGACACAGCAGAGGCAGAAGAGACGGACGATTGAGGCTGTGGGATGGCCGGATATATTTTCTGCGGGGCGTATGGGGGTGGAGGTCGAGCATCTAACAATTCCTCCACAAATGTATCATTTCATTTTCTTCTCGAGCAACATAAGACTTTTTACATTGCAATTGAAACTTCCTATCAGTACACTCTATCATTTTCTTTGTTTTCTCTATATCATACGCTACAGCCTTCTGAGTCACTGTCTGCATTTTTCCCTTCCGGGCCTCCTTCTCCACTTTCATTCATCTCTGTTTAGCTTCCTTTTGCCATGTTCTGAGGGAATCAAACATTGACTGCCTACTTCTTTTCGCAAACAATTTATTCTCTAGAAAATTAATTTTCTGTTCATCAAAAGTGCCCGTCAACGGCCACTGCAACTCGGCGTTGTCCCTCGTATATTTGTGCATAACACTCTAAACATAATAGGGCCAAGGCCATGCTTTACATACATGTCAAAATTAGGAGTGCCTTCTGGAGGTGCTGGCTGACTTTCTTCCAATCGAGCATCAGCAGAACAACAACGACAGCCCAAACAAAACACTTTGCTAAGGCACGGCATTTTCAAAGAAAACAAGTTCACCATTTATGCCGAGCAGATATTTGCAAATATCTTACCAAAATTGGTCCTCAGACCTCATCAAATTCAAACAAAAGTGGTACCATGTTCACAAGGAACTCAAACAAATTGAAGCGCTGGTCCAAACATGATCCTCAGACCGTACCAAACACAAACCAAAATGGCGCCATAGCCACAAAGAACCAAAGCAAACTCACCTGGTGTACACAGGCCAAATTAATTTATTCTCCACTGCAGACTCTTCGGACCAAACGGTCAGATCCAAGGGTTTCGCCATGCAGGACCCGAGCCGGGATGACCACTGGGCAGGGCACCGCCCGGTCAGACAGACAGGGCAGCTGCAAGTACCAGACTCTCTCGTGCAGGGATCCCCAGTCCGCCCGTCCGATCCGACGTGGCCCCAACCTCCTCACCTGTCTGTGGGTTAGGAAGGGCCACACCCGATGGGGTCCCTGTTCAGGCGCCAACTGAAGGAAGTGACCCTATTAGGGTCACCCGGGTCACTCACGACCACCTCTCGGCCTTCCAAACAAATGAAGAGTCGGTCAGACAGTAGAGAATACAAACCAAAGTTATTTATTAGTCATACACTTGAGCGGAGTCCAGTCTGACCAGCCTCCTTGGATTGCTGCAGAGGGACTGACCCCCGCCAACATGGTAATACATGATATACATTTCCAGTACCCCTAAGGACACGCCCAGACTGGAATTTTCCAGTTAGTAGCTGGTGAACAAAGGAGACACAGAAGGATGAGCTGCAATCCTGAGACTGTGTACATGCTATCCCAGTTTCAAGGTTACTCTGCCCGTGCCTGCCACTCTAAGGGTGGGAGCAGGCCTATCTAACGGGAAAGGTATGTAATGACAAAACAGTCTATTTATTAGTGCAGCGAAGCTCAACCTTGAAGGAATACAAAGAAAATATCGAGGCTGCTTTCTGCTGAGGCAAACAGAATGAGACAGAAGTTTAGTTTCGATCATGGTGCAAAATGGTGGCTGAATACAAAATGGTTCCGCAAATGCTAACTTAAATCGTACAATGTAAAGAGAAGTCGACCAAAAACATTTTCCATTCGAACACTCAGGCCAATCACGGAGCTGCTCTCATGAGAGCAGCGCCTTGATTGGCGTCTAGGAGCCTGAGCAGTGTGCATGGACCCCGAGTAGAAGAATCCCTAGATGGCGGCCGGCAGCGCAGCAGCAGGTAAGTGCTTTTTAAAATGTATTATATTCTCCTTACCCCCACTCCTCCCTCCTTCCCCCTGCCTATCCACTAGCTCAGGAAGGGAGATGCTACTGCTATTCTCCTGTAAGAACGCCGGGCTCAGCAACAGCAGCTTTATTTATTCATTTATTTTGGGGGGGGGGGGGAGTTTATATAGCACTAGCTGGACCCGAGGGTATCAGATTGCTTTACAGGTTGTGGGAGTAAGTTTAGAAGAGGGCATTCAAATGAGTCAAAAGTTAAAAACAATTCTTTGGTGGTAGTGCCGCAAATCAGGAGCACAAGTATGGGAGGGGGGTTCCTTCATATTCCTGGCTGCGAAGGTGTGGAATCAGCTTCCCATGGAACTATGGACTTTGGCTGCAGGAGAATGAAAGCCTGGCTTTTCTCTGCTGCTTAACTGTAGGTCTTTGGTTGCTTTTCTTTTGTTCTTTTTTTGGCCGTACCCACAGTCCATAGCACCTGAACACTCTCTGGAGTAGCTGTGCACTCATTCATTGAGATGGTCTGCTGGTCTTTAATTCATCCACTTCAACTGTGGGTCACCTTGTCTGTGGGAAATAGATAATAGTGGTTTATGGGTTGTTATACTGCGCTGTGAATTTTAGGATTTATATTACCTGCTTCAGCTGCAACTTTCCTCGAAATCCTGCCTTCATTCTCGCAGTTGACTAACACATTTTTAGCTATCGATTTGGCTGTTTATATTTCAAAATCCCCTGATGCCCTAATCCACAAGAACATGTTCTGCCAATGTGGTTTCACTTGACCTTTCTGTAACCTTCAGATCTTGCTTCTTATCAAGAGTTCCCAGGAATGTATCATGTTGAGATGTAAAAATGTTCCCATGTCTCACTCCTTCAGTGTGCTTGCTAATCATTTTTGAACGTGTTTTCAAGTATAACTCAACTTAAAACTTTTTAGGTAAATGGTGCATTTTCAAGCAGACTGACTAACTCAAGAACCGAAGTGCAATGTCCTAGCTCTCTCCAAAACCTTCTAATTCCACGATTTGCCTGATGCACATTTCCGGCACATTTTGCCCACGTCGAAAAATTAATCTTTCCAAAACACAGACATGATGTTATATATTCTCAATGTCTGCTCCGACACTGCCCTAATATCTCGCAGATTGCATGACCTCAAAAACAGTTTCTGTCCTGAGTGTCAATTGAGCTAAGTCAGGACTATTCCCCTTTTGGCCCTTACCTTTTGGAAGGCCTTGCCCTTCTCCACTGTAGAGGTAGGATCACTTTGCCCAAAATGATCATGGTTACACTTACCCCATCTCAAATTTGCCTTTCTGTGTCCCCAGGAAATATTTTGCCATGTTGGGTGGCATGCTAGGTTACTTGATTTGGAGCCTCAATAGACGCCACGTCTCCCTAGCTAAGGGAGACGAAATTTGAACACTATTATCTGGCGGCTCAGTTACAGTGGGTCTGTCACAGGCTGGCTCTCCTCTCGCTATACAAGTTCTTCTTTCCTGACTACAATTTAGGTAGAGACAACTTTATGGAGTTGTTCATTCTCAGGCACCCTCCCTGAGAGGTTGCCCCTCCCTGTCTACTCCACATCTCCTGGAAATGCTATAAAACAACCATCACTATCACCTCTCAAATCCACCCCCATGATCCCTTCACTCAGAAAGTATGGGAGAAATAATGAGTGCAGGCCCTAAAACCTCCTGTAACAGCAGGTCCCAAGTCATTCAGTTTGATGTCTTTCACTGCGCATACCTAAAACCTGAACGCCTGCATAAGATCAATCCTGCATTAGGCTGCAACTGTCCCAGATGCCAGACTCCAAGGGCAGACATGAAGAATATGTTCTGGGATTGTCAGACTGGGAATGCTTGCTGTAGGCAAACTACTAGGGTGATAGCCTCAATCACCAATCGTAGGGATCTTTGCAACAGGGGATGCTGCTTCCGAAGTCTTTTTAGGCACCCCAAAAGTCGCAAAGTTGAGAATAGATTTTTAAATGTGCTATTACTACTGGATAATCGATGCCATCACAATGAATTGGAATGCACCTCTTTATCTAAAAGATCCTTTGCCATACCTTGGGCGGAAGCAAGGCCATGGCTTTCTGTAGAGAGGAGCCCTGGGGTCTCAGAAAATACCCTAGAGCATATTGTTGGGAAGGACTGCTCTTGGCTTACAGGGACAAAGTTAGAGATGACAGCAAACCACCTTGAATTGTTACATAATTTTACTAGTGCTTTACTCACTAGCATGTAACTTTCAATACTACATGGAAGTCAATAAAAAGTGTTTATAAAAATTACGGAGGTAAAATTAACAATTCTAGAACAGTTCTGGTTCAGGTATATCAGGTACCTCCTCCTTTTGCGGGGTATATCATTGCTATAGGACTTGTTTCCTTTCCTTTGCTAGTAAACGTATGTGACAATTAGGGCCGGACTGGCCTTTCAGTCCACTGGGCATTTCCCAGTAGGTTGGAGCTACGGGAAACTGGCTTTAAAAGTCTGTGGCCGCTGCTGGTGGCTGTCACTTTCCCCAGCTCCCCAGGATTAACTGCAGGCACAGGGGGGCTTCAAGACATGGAGAAAGAGGGGGAGAGAGGGACGGAAAGAGAGCAAGCGATGAGAGAAGGAGAAGAAAGAATGAAAGAGAGTGAATGGATGGAAGAGAGCGACAGAGCGAGGAGATGAAGGGAGCAGGGCTGTGTTCAGCATTTTTGCCAGGGCTGTTTTTAGTTCCCCATTCCGGCCCTGGTAACAATTCCACCGCCCATAGCATAGATTTTTAGCACCCGCAGGAGTATCACATCGTATTGAGTTCTGCTTCGCGGATAGATGGATAAAGTAAAAGGGGCTTATTTACAAGCCCCTTGCACCACTTTGAGTCATTTTTAACATGGGAAAAGTGACGCAGAAGTGGCGCAAGGGGCTTGTAAATCTGCACCATAATACCTTCTGACTTCCACCATCAGTAGTGGAAAACTTGGAATAGTTGTGATTTTCCCAATACGAATTCAACCACGTATTACCTGGAGAAAATGGTGCACAGAAAAACCGGCGCGTACAGAAATGTCTGAACATCTTGGAATCCTAACTCAGGTGCAAAATCCTTAAGTACCCGGAGGTTCGAATGAGTGACACAGAAACTTGAAGGAAGGAGGGATTGGACAGAGCAGAAGGGCTAGACCAGGGCATACTGCCTCGACACCCTGTTCTGGCTCCATCGGTGTTTAGTCTGGTCCCAACACTGCTCGGATCTTTACACGGTTTTTGAACGTGTGTAAGGAAGGCAGACACCTGGTGGTGTGATTACTCGCAGCTGTTGCCCTGTTGCTCAAAAAATGATAAGGGAAAAGCCTAATCGTTAACATTGACTTCCGGCACTTTCTGCTCTTTTGATGCCAAACTTTAGCTGATGCAGAAAATTGACTCATATCCTGAAAATTCACCACTAATGGTGGGAACAGCTGCACTTAAAAGAAAAACAAAGACTGCGCCTTTGACAAAAAGATGGCTAAACTACCAAATATAATAGTCCCTTCTTCGTTTTAGAAACCAGCTGCCTATATGTGTTCCATTAAAAAACAACACAAATGGGTAGGTTCTTGAGCCAGACCTGGGGAAAGGTTCAGGACAGCAGTTTTGTTTACAAAGTCAGACAGTATTCTGCATCCAGACTCCAACTGGCTGTGTGCTACCAAAGCTGATGCTGCAGTAAAGAGCCTCCGTAACTTACAAAGCAGAAAAGGTTGGTCGGGACAAAATTTCCAATACATTGGAATAATCTTGTGTATTTCCGGAATTTTGGGGTTCCACTGCTACGCAAAATTCCGAAAATTACAGCTTTACACCTGGTCACATAATTAAAGACCTCTCAGGTAGAAATCTATGGCGACGACAGCACGGAAAAACAGGGCCAGCCAGAACACGAGCAACTGTTGTGTGGAGAACTTGTGTTTTTTGGATACACGGATATATTTTACACTAAAATAGAGTGCTCCATGCCAAATTTAATGGAATTTTGCATATATTTTTCATAATTTCACATAAATACAGCAAAGCACATTAGGTAAATTTTACGTGCCCTTAATAAAAGACGATACAAAAGGGGATGATGGACGGAACGTTTGAGCCAATCAAACACTCACCCCCAGTCAACTGATCTGGGTTTAATCCATCATCATTCTTTAGCTCACTCCACCACCCTAGTTCAGACATGGCCATATGCAAATCAGTCTGACCCTGTGCCTCATGGGAACAGTCCAGCCCGAACTGCCAAGCCATGTCTTCCCTGGACCGGAAACAAGCATCCTAGGACCGGTTTCTGGCATTCCAGCCGTCATCAGCCAGGCTTGCTTGAATCCAGTGGCAAAGTGAGCAAGGGACCCACGTCTGGGCATACCCCCGCCAACTTAGGGCGAACAAAGCGATACAAAGGGGATGATGGACGGAACGTTTGAGCCAATCAAACACTCACCCCCAGTCAACTGATCTGGGTTTAATCCATCATCATTCTTTAGCTCACTCCACCACCCTAGTTCAGACATGGCCATATGCAAATCAGTCTGACCCTGTGCCTCATGGGAACAGTCCAGCCCGAACTGCCAAGCCATGTCTTCCCTGGACCGGAAACAAGCATCCTAGGACCGGTTTCTGGCATTCCAGCCGTCATCAGCCAGGCTTGCTTGAATCCAGTGGCAAAGTGAGCAAGGGACCCACGTCTGGGCATACCCCCGCCAACTTAGGGCGAACAAAGCGATACAAAAGGGGATGATGGACGGAACGTTTGAGCCAATCAAACACTCACCCCCAGTCAACTGATCTGGGTTTAATCCATCATCATTCTTTAGCTCACTCCACCACCCTAGTTCAGACATGGCCATATGCAAATCAGTCTGACCCTGTGCCTCATGGGAACAGTCCAGCCCGAACTGCCAAGCCATGTCTTCCCTGGACCGGAAACAAGCATCCTAGGACCGGTTTCTGGCATTCCAGCCGTCATCAGCCAGGCTTGCTTGAATCCAGTGGCAAAGTGAGCAAGGGACCCACGTCTGGGCATACCCCCGCCAACTTAGGGGCGAACAAAGCGATACAAAGGGGATGATGGACGGAACGTATGCCCAGACGTGGGTCCCTTGCTCACTTTGCCACTGGATTCAAGCAAGCCTGGCTGATGACGGCTGGAATGCCAGAACCGATCCTAGGATGCTTGTTTCCGGTCCAGGGAAGACATGGCTTGGCAGTTCGTGCTGGACTGTTCCCATGAGGCACAGGGTCAGACTGATTTGCATATGGCCATGTCTGAACTGGGGTGGTGGAGTGAGCTAAAGAATGATGATGGATTAAACCCAGATCAGTTGACTGGGGGTGAGTGTTTGATTGGCTCAAACGTTCCGTCCATCATCCCCTTTTGTATCGCTTTGTTCGCCCTAAGTTGGCGGGGTATGCCCAGACGTGGGTCCCTTGCTCACTTTGCCACTGGATTCAAGCAAGCCTGGCTGATGACGGCTGGAATGCCAGAAACCGGTCCTAGGATGCTTGTTTCCGGTCCAGGAAGACATGGCTTGGCAGTTCGTGCTGGACTGTTCCCATGAGGCACAGGAGTCAGACTGATTTGCATATGGCCATGTCTGAACTGGGGTGGTGGAGTGAGCTAAAGAATGATGATGGATTAAACCCAGATCAGTTGACTGGGGGTGAGTGTTTGATTGGCTCAAGCGTTCCGTCCATCATCCCCTTTGTATCGCTTGTTCGCCCTAAGTTGGCGGGGTATGCCCAGACGTGGGTCCCTTGCTCACTTTGCCACTGGATTCAAGCAAGCCTGGCTGATGACGGCTGGAATGCCAGAAACCGGTCCTAGGATGCTTGTTTCCGGTCCAGGGAAGACATGGCTTGGCAGTTCGTGCTGGACTGTTCCCATGAGGCACAGGGTCAGACTGATTTGCATATGGCCATGTCTGAACTGGGGTGGTGGAGTGAGCTAAAGAATGATGATGGATTAAACCCAGATCAGTTGACTGGGGGTGAGTGTTTGATTGGCTCAAACGTTCCGTCCATCATCCCCTTTGTATCGCTTTGTTACGCCCTAAGTTGGCGGGGGTATGCCCAGACGTGGGTCCCTTGCTCACTTTGCCACTGGATTCAAGCAAGCCTGGCTGATGACGGCTGGAATGCCAGAAACCGGTCCTAGGATGCTTGTTTCCGGTCCAGGGAAGACATGGCTTGGCAGTTCGTGCTGGACTGTTCCCATGAGACACAGGGTCAGACTGATTTGCATATGGCCATGTCTGAACTGGGGTGGTGGAGTGAGCTAAAGAATGATGATGGATTAAACCCAGATCAGTTGACTGGGGGTGAGTGTTTGATTGGCTCAAACGTTCCGTCCATCATCCCCTTTTGTATCGCTTTGTTCGCCCTAAGTTGGCGGGGGTATGCCCAGACGTGGGTCCCTTGCTCACTTTGCCACTGGATTCAAGCAAGCCTGGCTGATGACGGCTGGAATGCCAGAAACCGGTCCTAGGATGCTTGTTTCCGGTCCAGGGAAGACATGGCTTGGCAGTTCGTGCTGGACTGTTCCCATGAGGCACAGGGTCAGACTGATTTGCATATGGCCATGTCTGAACTGGGGTGGTGGAGTGAGCTAAAGAATGATGATGGATTAAACCCAGATCAGTTGACTGGGGGTGAGTGTTTGATTGGCTCAAACGTTCCGTCCATCATCCCCTTTTGTATCGCTTAATAAAAGACAGCTTTGTAGTACTCCTGTTGAACTCGAACTGCATCTTGGGAGTATAGCTAAAGAACTGATGTTTTTTTATCCAACTCTACAGTACTCAGTTATTTTACAAATCTCAGAAGGAGGACAGCCTGGGCTGAAATGCAGGAGGTTGGATCTTGGAGGCTAATCACAGATCATTGCAGTCCCTTAGGCCCTCATTACAGGTTGTGAGGAATAGGGTGAGGTGTTTGCCATATGTATACTATTAGCCCGGGGTGAGGTATTTATTATGTGCGATAAATACCTCCTATTCAGAGTTTTCAACTTGTGCGCAACCAAATTGTGCGTTTTGCCTTTTTTCTTGAACTTTTGCCCCTAATAAATTTCAGCGGGTTTGGCCTTTCAGAATGTATTGCGTGAAAACTGCAAGGGTGTGATAATAAGCACACAAATCATAATTCCCACCCCTGTACAAACTCGTTTGCACAGGGATTGGGTATTTAGCCCTTAACTTGTCAGAAGGAATTTAGGGGCCGATTCACAGAACTAATCTGAGATAAAATCCTAAACTTACTACTTTTGGTATTCACAGAAGGCATTTAGTAGTAGTAAAGTTAGGACTCCTAACTTTACTACTACTAAACTGAGACAAAATCCTAACTTTACGACTTTCGGTATTCACAAAAGGCATTTAGTAGTAGTAAAGTTAGGAGTCCTAACTTTATTACTACTAAATGCCTTCTGTGAATACCAAAAGTAGTAAGTTTAGGATTTTATCTCAGATTAGTTCTGTGAATCGGCCCCAGTGTCATCAAACCCAGGTGCGCTATGACCTGAATGTCTTTTGTGCCAGACTGTTGCTTCCTCAGCAGTCGAAGCTCAAGAAACACATCACATTGTCCCTGTGCCGGATACAGGGAGCAAACAAGAGACATTCAAGAATCAATTGGTGCAGGGAGGTAAGCAGTAGCTCTGCACAGGAATGAAGTGTACATGTATGCAAGGTACAAGTGTATAGACGGCAAGTATGTAGAGGACAAGCATGCACAGAAAGAGTAAGTACAGTACAAGTGTGCAAAATGAAGGTATGTAAAGTGAAAATATGTTCCGCCAAGAGTATGTTTCAGTATGCAGTGGCTGAAATTACTGAGCTTCAGTCCCTAAATATAGCCTTAGAGACGGCAGTGGCCCCTGCGTGGTGTACAGTCGTGTTCCTCTACCCTGAGTGCCTGGTGTCTGGTATCATGACATTTGATTGTGTACGCAGCCTCACACTAATTTAATGTGTGCTCGAAGGCATAGGCCGGTCTCCTGATATGAGTGAGACTCTGAGCCTGCCCTTTGGCCTGGGGTGGCTCATCAAGTGTGCTCTCATTTAACTCGCAGAGGACTACCGGATTTAGCATGTGGAGCTGGCAGCATACCATGTTTTGTGACCCAGTAGTTTTGACCAGACCTTTTGACTGTGTCACTGGAGTGGAGGCCTATTGGCCCACTCGTGTAAAGTCCAGCTTTTATGCACTAACAAAGATCATAACACTAACACCTCAAGTCCATGTTATGTGTGTGTATGTGGACCATGTGGTACATGTATTGAGTGTATGAGGGAGTCAGAATAATGAACTGGGGCGGCTCCTCCATTGGAGCGGTGGAGCGTCGCCCCACATAAATGCCCTCCAAAGCCCCAGAGATGAAAAATAAAATGGTAATTTATTACCATTTTAATTTTCATCATACCATCCTGAACCGAGAGTCAGCCTGCGGTGGGGCCTGCTGAGTAGAAGCAGGGAGGAATGGTGGGCTGCTTGTGCACTGTTTAAAGTGTGCATGTCTCTTTGGCCGGCCGTCTTGTGATGGTCAGCATCACATGCGCACTTTAAACCTCTCAACCCAGCTGTCTAAGGCAGCTGAGTTGGAAGCAAGTGCAGGCCTCTGATAAAGCCGGATTCCACTATAAAACTTTTTAGGAACCCTCGGTCGACTGGACCTTTTATTACCTGCTGAAAAGTGTAAAGGGGAAAAACAATGTATCTATAACAAGCTAACATGTATCAATTTTAAGTAAGTTCGGGAAGAATCACTGACTCCGAATTCCAAGTTTAAAGATTTATTACAAAACCAAAAACAGCTGAACGTACAAACACCTCAAGACGAGGTTGTAGAAATACAAAGGCACTAATACAAAGTCCATTCTACGAACCAACCTAATTCGATACAGCATAATGAGAATGAGCAATTCCAGAAAAACTAGACAAGCAATAACTGCACCAACATCTATATTAGTCTTCATTAGTATCTGAAAGGAAAAAATCGGTTAATCTATCCCTGCACTGTTCTAGAGTGACATCCCTACTCAACGATTCCCAAGAAATCTCAAGAAAAGGTGTCAGCTTGTGGAGACTTCCTAAGAAGTACACTCACGTTGAAAAGATCAAGCTAAGTCTTCATTCTAAGTATCGATCCCTTCCTTTGCCCTCTATCGGCACACTCTACCTTTCTTCAATCTGCTCCTGCTCAATCCGCTCACTCCTGCTAACCGCCACTAACCGACTGACCTGCTCCTAACTGCTAACTGCTAACCCATCCCTCGGGGCACTGTCCCTAATACAAAATGGACATTCAATAGGCACGCCCCTGAAACACCTCCTCTGGCCGGGTACCTCTCGTAGGTAACTTTCCACTAAAAGTTGAACTCGGTCCAACGTCAGTTGAGGTGTCCTCGGGTCTCAGGCTTCTTCAGCTCGGCCTCCAATGATCGGCATTCCTCGAGACTTAGTAACGATCTCCTCCGTACCTAACTCCTAAAACAAAAGCGTTATTCTAACTAACGAAAGCGATGTCCTTGCACCTGCAATGAATGCATGAGAACAAAACAATCTTGCGCACATGAATTTCGCTGACCATCTCTAAATGAGAGCCTCACCAGGGGAAAAATACATTTTAGGCCTACACAAACCAGCTAACATAAGAAACGAACAGACCTTTCTCAATACGACAGAGTAAATACTCCATCCAGGCCTTTAACATCAAATTAAATTCTCATTAATATCACGTTAATAAACATTACAATTCATTACTTATCAAGCAAATTAATCACCAAACCGTGTGCACTTTATCATGATGCACGTTTAAATCTAATGCATTACATTTCACACAAACTGCCTCATTAGACATTTTGCAATAAACGTTAAGCGTTACACATTTCCCTTGACTGCCATTTTATGACTCTTGCATGGCACAACCCCATCCCAATATTTCGTTTACTACTGATTATTACACCACACTCTATTAGACATTTTAATGCATATAGTTGAATACATATATGGGTATGGACTATCGATGAATATAATGTACCCCTACAACTTTCAGAATATCTTCGCACTCTATCAGTTCCCCCCTCTGATGACTAGTGTCATCAACAAAATCACAACTTCCCTGGAGAAAGAACCGACCTAAACAGAACTAGTAGCCATTCTTCCTCGTCGGAACCTTTCCAGATTCTTGATATTCTCATAATGACTGTCCTGCAGTCTAGTCACCCTTACTTCTCTCTCCCTAAGGGACCTCTCGGCTTGATCTGCCCTGTGCCACTGGTAAGCTCTCACAAAACCCCACAAACAGACCACGCAAATCACAATGATAAGGATTGGTTTCAGGATATAACCAAGAATACCTTTTCCCAAACTCACAAACCAACTCCCTACTTTGGCAAATCCCTTTCCAACCTTCTCCCAAACACCTTCATCAGTCAGATCTTGGATCTCACGATGAATCTCAGTGATGTTACTTATATACTTCTTCAGATCTTTGCTATTATCTGGTATATAAGTACAGCACTCCTGCACTTTCAGCATTTTACAGACTCCGCCCTCTTTTGCCAATAGGACATCCAAAGCAAGACGGTTCTGCATCACCATCGTCCTTATCGATAACATCTCTCCATCGACAAGCAATATCGATTTAGCTGTATTCGTTGACAACCTATCCACAACAGACGTCAATTGTCTAATCTTCACATCATTCACATCATTCAAAATCACTCCCAAACTTGGTATCACCGCTCCAAAAATATCTCCAATCACTCCTCCTGCACTTGCATCTCTCCTTGTCCTAGAATGCATTCCTCCTTCTAAGAGACTTAACTCCTCTACATGATAAATCTTGGGGAAAACAGCTGCTAAGTAACACATACCATACCAATTGGCAGGCAACCTCACATAAGCAGTTTTTCCGCACACAAAGTATACTGTTGGCACCACTTGTACCGGACCCTGCAAAAAGTTTTTCGCTGATTCTTCCATGGTGAAAACGTGATCACACGTACTCTGTCCCACATAAATCTTATCATAATAAGTCTGGAACACGTTTCACACACAGCTTCCCTCTTTGCACTAGATCTAACGCTATAGGGCCATAACTCCCTTTGGCTCTGTGAGCCAACTCCTCCTCTGTCCAATCTACTGGACTTTCTCCGGTCTCACGTGTTTGAGTTAATTGTCTATATCTATCTTCTACTTGATCTACAAATCTAATAATCATATTTATTCAGGTGCTTATATGCTGGAACCTCTGAAAGCACCGCATCATAATTGGAAAAGAAGTATTCATAATGACCTCTTCCATAGAACATACTAAGCAACAAACTACATGAAATCCCATAAGTCAACGGAAGATGATGATATCTAATGCCCTCATCCACTGACGCAGGCAATTGCATACATACATAACAATCACTCACATCCATCGCCTCTATGTATTCATATAGCAGCTTGGCATACGCGTTAAGCTTAAAATCACTTCTAGACAAATCTACATGCAATCTACGACTATTTTCATGTAGCATAGCCTTTTCAGCTCCTATGGTATCCTCTTTCTTGCTAGAAGTACTGGGTGTAGGTGTCCCTTTCACCACTACGACTTCTGCTTCATGTGGAACAGTAACGGACACTATAATAACTATAACTATTAACACTAACACTCCCACTATGGAAGTACCTATCACACACTTGGACCTACGGTTCGGATTTCCAGACTCCATTTTCTTGTCAGCAGTTCAAATTAGAGGATACACCAAGTCTCTTCTTTCCACCCCAATTTGCTGCTCAAGAGTTCAAACAAAATTCCTTGGAATCCTGGAAATTCGTTCAAAGTTCAGTTTTCTTCAGAAGTTATTTACACAGTCCAAAAAGACTTCCCTAGCCCTCTTTCCCCTTCTAATGAAAATCCCTGATTTTATTCTTCTTCCACTCGGGCCTAGGTTATCTTCTTTGGAACACCTATTTACAACACACAGTTCATTCGCAATCTATGATGAGTTCAGGTCCAATTGCAGCTAAAACATAATGCAGAATTTCAAGACGGACATCTACCAGTTCATGAGGTGACGCTTCAAATCCAAACATCGGGAAAACTAATTTATGCAAGATCAAAATTCGCACCCTGCTCAAGGTTGGAGGTTCTGGAACTGTGATTGTCAACACTCCTTCAACTTCAAGCCCTGGAACTATCAGTCCCACATCGATCTTCAGTCGAGGATTCCTGCTGACCACTTGCACGGACCTCAGCCTCCCGGAACTCACTACTCCCGGCATCAGTTACCACGTAAGTCCACTCTGGGGCAGCGTATCTCTGGAAAGGCACACTTGTCCTTCTCGACCTTCTTGGACCTTCTAGGTCTTGATCCTCCTCACTCACTTCTGATTCAGATGTCTCAGACACAGGGGCAAGATCTCTTTCAGAGGCCAATCTCAGATTTAGCCGTCTCTGTCTTTCAGGCCACGATTCTTCGGTTCGGTCAGCCCTTCGGCTCTTCTCTCGAACCCTGTGCGCACCACCTCTATCGGCTGAGTCTGACTCTATATTACTTGCAACGTTACCTTCTTCCTCAGAGTCATTACCTGGGTCGTGTGTAGCGTAACCCTCCTCAGCCTGGTCTGGTGAGCAACCAGCTTCGTCAGCAACCCTCACAGCTTGACTTGTCCTCTCTTGTGGCCCTGCCGCCACAGCTGGATTTTCATTCACGAGAGGAGCTGTTTCTTCCAAGGGTTCTGAAACTCGACGGGTGTGGGAAGCATGTATCCAGTTTGGCAACCCTCCACACTTCACTGCTGTGTTCGTTACCAGTATCACCTGGTTGGGGCCTCGCCACCGGGCGTCCAAACAGCTCTTCCTCACGTGCTTCTGGACAAGCACCCAGTCTCCAGGACACAAGTCGTGGCAGAGATCTCTCGAAGCTGGAACAGCAGCAGCTTCCACCTGCTGAGACATAGAACGGACCACATCAGCTAGTCCTCTGCAGTAATCAAGGATTAAATCATCAGTGATGTTTATCAAGGCTGCATATGGTATCGCTGGCAATCGCATCGCCCTCCCCATAAGGATCTCGTGCGGGGAAAGACCGGTCCTCCTATCTGGGACACTGCGAACACTCATTAACACCAGCGGCAACGCAGCAGGCCACTTCAGAGATGTCGACGAACACACTTTTGCCATTCGTGCTTTCAAAGTTCCATTAATCTGCTCCACAATCCCAGAATCCTCTGGTCGATAGCTACAATGAAGTCTCTGGTCAACATTTAAAGCAACGCAAAGCAATTTTATTATTTCACTGTGGAAATGCGTTCCTCTGTCCGATTCCAATGAAGTTGGAAAACCGATCCTGGGTATCAATTCTCTCAACAGTAGTTTTGCTACTGTGAGAGTGTGTCACCTACGTGTAGGGTAAGCTTCCACCCATCGTGAGAAAACACACACCACCACTAAGATGTATCTCAGTCCATTGCACCTAGGCATTTCGATAAAATCAAGTTGCATCCTATTGAAAGGTCCTCCTGACCTCCCAATGTGACTCAGGGCAACCACAGTCTTCTTTCCAGCATTCATTTGTTGACATGTAACACACCTATGGCACACTGCATCCGAAACCACACAAAACTGTGGATTGTACCACGTCTGTCTGAACACTCGCACCATCGCATCTCTCCCTAGATGCACAGCACCATGAATCTGCCTCGCCATTGGGCTCAGTAGGTCATCTGGTAACATTGCTCGACCATCACTTGAAACCCAAATGTCAACATCTCCCTTCTCACATCCTGACCTGATCCATACATCCCTTTCCTATTCTGAAGCTCCTTCCTGCAAAGTTCCTCCCAAGTGTCTGCCATGGCTAACATCATGTTGAGCTCGGTTCTCTCTTGGCTCTCTCCAGTGTAATCTCCAGTAAATATGCACCCTTGTTCAGCGCAAAAACGTGCAATCTCATCAGCATATTTATTTCCAATTGAGACAAAGTCTGTCCCCTTCCCATGGGCAGCGCACTTTACCACTGCTATTTCTCTTGGACGTTGCAATGCTTCTAACAGTCGTCTCACATATTCTCCGTTTCTGATAGGAGATCCAGATGAGGTCAAGAAACCCCTCTGAGACCATAGCTGTCTAAAGTCGTGAACCACACCAAACCCATATTGGCTGTCGTATAGATGGTGATTCGAATCTGATCAGCTGCCAAACAGGCACGGGTCAAGGCAATGATTTCGGCTACTTGTGCGGAGTATACTCCTTCTAAGCAAGCAGCTTCAACCACTCCAGAAATGGTACATACCGCAAACGCTGCTCTCAAATGACCCACATTGTCTCTTAAGCATGGACCATCGACAAAGAAAATTTCATCGGGATCAGTTAGAGGTTCATCGACAATGTCAGGTCTCGGTTTGGTGCAAAGTTCAGTCACATCGAGACAGTCATGATCTTCACAATCTTCATCTTCTACATTTGGCAATGGCATCAATGTAGCAGGATTTAAAACAGAACACCTTCTCAGAGTCACATTCTCCGCAGCAAGTATGACCTGCTCGTAGCGTGCGAGTCTATTGTTTGTCAGGTGCTGTGTTTTAGCCCTCGTCATCAACAGTTCAACAGAATGTGGAACATGAACAGTCAGAGGGTGACCCATAACAATGCTTTCACACCTTTCAATGCTGACACCCGTTGCAGCAACCGATTTGAGACATCCGGGCAACGCTGATGCTACTGGATCTAAAGTAGCTGAAAAGTAGGCAACTGGTCTACGGACACCTCCATGACTCTGAGTCAGGACTGACAATGCGCAACCCTCTCGATCATAACAGAACAATGAAAAGGCCTTGTTGTAGTCAGGCATTCCCAGAGCCGGAGCACGACATAAGCCCTCTCTCAACTCCAAGAACGCAATCAGACAATCATTGTCCCATGGTACCGGATCACTCACATCTTTGTGCGTCAACCTCTGCAGAGGTTTCGGTTTCAATGAGAAGTTGGGAATCCACTGGCGACAGTAACCAACCATTCCCAAGAACATTCTGACTTCCTTCTGAGTGGTAGGCACGGTCATGTTCATGATTGCCTCAATTCGGTCTGGTGACACTTTCCTCTTGCCTTTCTCAATCCGATGGCCTAAGTTCTGAACTTCATTCAGGCAATACTGCAACTTATTTGGGGACACCTTGTGTCCATTCTCCCCTAAGTGATTCAGTAAGGCAATCGTATCAATCCTGCAAGCATCTTCCATTTCAGAGGCAATGAGGAGGTCGTCAATGTACTGCACGAGAACGGAATTCTGTGGCAACACAAGACTCTCAAGATTCTTTTTCAAGATCTGATTAAAGATCGATGGACTCTCTGTATACCCTTGAGGGATACGACACCACGTTAACACACAGTCTTCCAGCCGGAAGGCAAATAGAAATTGGCTCTCCTCATGCAAAGGTATCGAAAAGAATGCTTGGCACAAATCAATCACAGTAAACCACTCGGCTTCACATGGAATCTGGAATAAGATCACTGATGGATTCGGTACCACTGGACAACACGGAACCACAATCGTGTTGACTTTTCGCAGGTCTTGCACGATTCTGAATTTCCCACTTGGTTTCTGCAATCCCATAATGGGTGAGTTGCATGGACTGCCCATTATCTCCTTCAGAATTCCCTGCTGAATCATGGATTCGATTACAGGTTTAATTCCTGCAATCATCTCAGCTGACAGATTATACTGGGGTGTTCTCGGAAACTCAACGTTTTGTTTAACCTGGATCTTAACTGGTTCAACACCTCTGATCAATCCAATCTCTTCTCCTGTGAAATCCCACACATCCAGTGAAACTGAATATCTTAGGTCAAATGGAAGTTCTTCCACTGTTAGCACAGGATACATCTCTATGCACAAATGCTGGTTCGCGACCTTGAAGGTGGCGTCATTTGTCTCTAATTCCACTCCTTTAGGGGTGCAATAGATGGTACAATTCAGTTTGCACAACAGATCACGTCCTAGCAAACAAACTGGACTTGAGTCGCACACAACAAATTGGTGTCGATCTCGGAAAGTTCCTATTCTCACAGGAATCGGCTCGGTCAGAGGGCTATTCATCTTTTTATTTGCCACTCCTACTACTTGGATTGATTGTCCCGAGAGGGGTAGGTTGGGAACTACTGCAGATCTCACAGTAGAACGGGTAGCACCAGTATCAACCAAAAAGGTGGTGGGATGACCGTCAACATCCGCCTCTACAAACGGTCCCCTCTGGTCTACCTCCAAGACTGCCCCAAGAGTGCAGTCTTCCTCCCCCCTCAGGCACCGTCATGCCAACGGGTCTGAGCTGTAGTCATCATAATCCTCGAAAAGAGGCATCTGCTGGTACGTTCGATTTCCCTGTGGAATTCTCGGAGGTTGTGGAATTTGCACCTGCGGGCGCAATGTCCCCCCTTGCATGGACCTGGGTCTCGTCACTGTATTGACGACCTCAGATCCCTGCACCGTCTCTTCCTCTTGTGGCACTTAGTTCGCTGGATTCGATCTACACTTACATTTCCAATGCCCGACCTTGTGACAAAGGTGACATGCAGTGGTCTTTTTCAGAGTTGCCACATCCATCCCTGTCTTGGGGTCAATAGGTTTCCCCTTCCCCGGACCCTGTCCATTCTGGTTCCCTCCATGATTGTTTCCCTGTCTTCTTCCTAACGTCCCTCCACTTGGCTGTACCTGGACTTCCCTGTCAGCATTTTGCATCTGGACTAGCATTAGATTATCTTTAAGCTTCCTGTGTTTCGAGTCCACTTCGTCGCTGCAGTACCTAGCGTACCGCAATATCTCGTCCACTGACTTGTTCTGCCAGCAAATCAAATGCTGCTGAATCATGAAGCTGATTTCCGATCTCAGACCCAAAACGAACTTGGAAACAAACTGTCCCATGTCTTTGGGGTCTAACGTATCTAGCCCACTGTACTGCTTAAAGGCTTGTAAGAGCCTGTCATAGTATTCATGTACGGACTCTTTTGGTTCCTGAACAGTTCGATCTAGCTTAACCCAATCAATGTCTTGTGGTGAAATTTTGGATTTCAGCCATGTGATTACTTGCTCAAACTTCTTCATAACAATTGATGAAGGACCATTGGTAACAGGATCCCTTTCTGGTTCAGAAATCGGCCAATCCACTGCAACTTTACAAGCTGCCCACAAATCACTTGGAACTACAATGTCAAACAGTGTATTCAAATCAACCCACAACACTTTCGAGATTTTAACAAATCGATCAACCTGTTTGTACCACTCGACAGGCTTCTCCCTAAGCCGAGGAAATTCATTTGTAAACGCTGCCAAATCACCTCTACTCCAAGGCACATGCACATACCCTCCATTCTGTACCTCTCGTAAAGGATAATTCCCTACTCCTGTCATTCCCCCTCCTGGAGGCAGAGTCTCTCCAATACTCTTTTTAGTACTCTTCTTTTTGGACCATCTTTCCTCCCACTTGTCAAGCATACTCCATGCACGTATCCCTACAATCAGTTCTCGAATGTGAGCCTTCAGCCCTATCACTCTCTTCTCTTCCAATTCCTGATCACTGTACTGCAACCGATGACTTCCCTGCAGTGTCTTAGTTTTGGACAGATCCACCTCGTGTCTTTTTGCCAATTCTGTCAGTTTCTCGTGTGCTGACCTCGCCTTGCGGGTCACATCTTTTGGTACAAACAGCAACTCGTCTGGTCCGTAAAGCTCTATCCTTTCCAATGGCAGATTCCCGCTAATTATCTCATCTACCTCAGCTTTTAGTCTCATCACATCCAGTATCTTTGCTCTTATAGCAGTTTTAAGCATTCCCCGACTCGAGGTACTACTTGATTCCCCGTTCTCATTATCCTGATCCTCGCATCGGTTCCCTTCCGCTATATTGTGTAAGACTGGTCGACTTCCTGAATTCCCTCGATCCCAGTCTCCTGTCATCCTGTCATTTGAACTTCTCACTGGGGTTCCCACATCCTCAAGTCCGATCTCGAATCAGCCAAGGACCTTGGTCTACCTGTCCTTATATTTTCCTGTTCCCTAGAGGAGTCTGCAGTGGCTGGTACAGGCTTACTCGATCCTGGTTCCATGGACCTCAGAAGGTGACCTATTCCACTCACTGTGCCACTCCCTCCTGAGCTAGTCCCTTCTCCTGCCACTGACCGTACTAGGCTTTCGTTCCCTACGTGACCTGGATCGTACACTGATACTATGGGGCCAATGGTAACCGGCACCGTAAGAGCATCCGGTAACCTTGTGACAACTGTAACTCCGTTAGCTTCAATGCTTGCTGGTGTCTGAGCTCCCATCCCTTCTGTCACTGTTGAGATTCTTCCGACTACTCTCGCACTAGGCTGAATCTGCGATCCTCCAGTTTCCTCGGTCGCTGCAGCTTTTCCCTCTACAGAATCTGGATTATATGGAGGTGGTCTTTCTGATAGCAATCTCTCTAGCAAGCTGTCATCTGTGTCACTTTCATCTTCCTCACCCCACTTCTTCTGGGCCTCTCCTACGTTTATCAACAACAGAAATAGCCTATCCCCCTCAATAGTTTCCACCCTCCATCTCTTTGCCAAAGCGTCTCATCGTGCATCCTGAAACGGCCTGATTGACTTCTTCACCCTTTCCTGGCTTCGGTCTCTTTTTCTATCATGTGCTGCTCTTATCCATGCATGTAGCGCCTCAAACTGTGTTGGTCTGGGCAAAGGTCGCAATGAAGACATCACCGTTTTCAATTGATACAACACTTCCAACCTGAAAGTGCCGTAACGCGGAAAAGTCAATTCTCCCCCATGTTGTCATTTTATGCCAATTTTCAAGCCAAATTATAGTATGCAATCCCACATTCGTAGTCATGTAATGGGCTGGTGTATCCTCGGGCGGAGCTTCTTCTCCTCCTCGAGTGACCACCCCTCTGTCACCTCTACACATATCTCGTAAAACTTTAAAACACTTCATGATGAAATCAACGTTTTCTTCACTTGTTTTCACTCGACTAAGCTTCCTGATGACAATCCACCAATGCCAGCGCGACTTCACACCAACTGACCTATCACAGCGCGACACTCTCTGATGTCACTCTTCTCCCTCCTGCAGCAGTTCCCCTCCTTTACAATTCGTCTCTCACACACTCATGCGTCTCATTCATACGCTGAAACGTCCACCAAACGACCGAACAGTCACTTCTCTGACTGTCTATCCACCAAACGACCGGACAGTCTCGTAATTGTCGACCTCACTCTAGCAACCGTCTGTCCACGAAACGACCGGACAATTGCTCCAGACTATCTGCCCACGAACGGCCGGACAGTCTTACTTAATCGATAGGATGCAATCACTCAATATTCCACCTACAGTAACTCACGAACTGCGTTAGTTACTCGCGCACTCACACACGCATTTCCCTATCACTGGTGGGTTAGTCAACGACGTCTCATGACTCCCACAATCTCTGGTCAGACAATTTCAACTCTGGGTGTCTTCTACACCACGATCTCTTATCCCGGGATATCAAAATCAAATCTTCATGGACCGCGCGCGTTCGGCCCAAATGACAATCACTCAACTCTCATTCCAACTCTGCAAGACATCACACAATCAAAACACCGCAATCTAACAGACACACATCCCTGTTCATAATCACTCCACCAAGAACTGCTGTTTACGCCGCACCGTCACTCCGTCGGTTTCCATCAACGCCGTCGTCCTCCGCTCACAATCCACTGGATAACCATCACTCGGGCTCTATGGGGATTCAATGACTACCCTTCCCTATTTCTCCCCTTACTACAGATGTAACCATCCTCTCGCTACCAACTGATAAAGCCGGATTCCACTATAAAACTTTTTAGGAACCCTCGGTCGACTGGACCTTTTATTACCTGCTGAAAAGTGTAAAGGGGAAAAACAATGTATCTATAACAAGCTAACGTGTATCAATTTTAAGTAAGTTCGGGAAGAATCACTGACTCCGAATTCCAAGTTTAAAGATTTATTACAAAACCAAAAACAGCTGAACGTACAAACACCTCAAGACGAGGTTGTAGAAATACAAAGGCACTAATACAAAGTCCATTCTACGAACCAACCTAATTCGATACAGCATAAAGAGAATGAGCAATTCCAGAAAAACTAGACAAGCAATAACTGCACCAACATCTATATTAGTCTTCATTAGTATCTGAAAGGAAAAAAAAATCGGTTAATCTATCCCTGCACTGCTCTAGAGTGACATCCCTACTCAACGATTCCCAAGAAATCTCAAGAAAAGGTGTCAGCTCGTGGAGACTTCCTAAGAAGTACACTCACGTTGATAAGATCAAGCTAAGTCTTCATTCTAAGTATCGATCCCTTCCTTTGCCCTCTATCGGCACACTCTACCTTTCTTCAATATGCTCCTGCTCAATCCGCTCACTCCTGCTAACCGCCACTAACCGACTGACCTGCTCCTAACTGCTAACTGCTAACCCATCCCTCGGGGCACTGTTCCTAATACAAAATGGACATTCAATAGGCACGCCCCTGAAACACCTCCTCTGGCCGGGCACCTCTCGTAGGTAACTTTCCACTAAAAGTTGAACTCGGTCCAACGTCAGTTGAGGTGTCCTTGGGTCTCAGGCTTCTTCAGCTCGGCCTCCAATTATCGGCATTCCTCGAGACTTAGTAACGATCTCCTCCGTACCTAACTCCTAAAACAAAAGCGTTATTCTAACTAACGAAAGCGATGTCCTTGCACCTGCAACAAATGCATGAGAACAAAACAATCTTGCGCACATGAATTTCGCTGACCATCTCTAAATGAGAGCCTCACCAGTGGAAAAATAAATTTTAGGCCTACACAAACCAGCTAACATAAGAAACGAACAGACCTTTCTCAATACGACAGAGTAAATACTCCATCCAGGCCTTTAACATCAAATTAAATTCTCATTAATATCACGTTAATAAACATTACAATTCATTACTTATCAAGCGAATTAATCACCTAACCGTGTGCACTTTATCATGATGCACGTTTAAATCTAATGCATTACATTTCACACAAGCTGCCTCATTAGACATTTTGCAATAAACGTTAAGCGTTACACATTTCCCTTGACTGCCATTTTATGACTCTTGCATGGCACAACCCCATCCCAATATTTCGTTTACTACTGATTATTACACCACACTCTATTACAAATTTTAATGCATATAGTTGAATACATATATGGGTACGGACTATCGATGAATATAATGTACCCCTACAATTTTCAGAATATCTTTGCGCTCTATCACACCTCCATTGCGCTGGGGACCGCTGTCAGGGTGCTGCTCTCATGCTGATTAACAGCATGTGAGCATCACCAGGATTGGTCAAGGGAGTTTGCTGGGGCCCGCACTGCAGTCTCAGGAGAAGAGGTCCTGAGCGAGGAGGACGTTGTATTATCTGGATTCAGGTAAGTTTTAATTTTTAATTATTTTTTATTTGTGAGCGCGCACCCTCCCATTTGCCTGCCCCCCTCCCTCCATAGATGCTAGCCGCTACTGATAATGAAAGCCTGAAAATTTCATTTTGGAAACCCCTGGACTGCTCCTGTGCACAAGAGGGAGATGAGGTTGTTTTTCCAGACGATGGAAGTGTATTGTTGACATTCTTGAAGGTAGAGGGAGGTGACCTAGACACTGAAGTGTGGAAAGAAGAGACATTGCTTCTTCAGAAATTCATCTAGGTTCTATTGCTGAGAGGAGCTGATGCTGATTAGTCTTCCTGAGCACTACAATTTGGTAGATGGTGGGGGTCATTGCTTAATTTGTAAAATAAAGTGTCAGTGCTCAAATGTTTTCCTCAAAAGCCTGTGACTGGTGCTATCAAAGATCGGGGTGCCAAATACCGAGGCTGCGTAGTCTTGGTATTCTCTCATGCATTACTTAATGCATCTTCCTTCCACCACCAGATACACTCTTCCCTTTTATTTCACTCATGCAGGTTCTTTTTCATCCCTGCTTTCTCCCTTTGACACTGTTTTTCCATCTTCCTCTTCTTTTCCTCCTATGTGTTTTTCTCGCTCTTGCTCGAGTTCAAAGTCTGACGATAAAACATTAATTGCTGGTACCCAAAAATGAGTGTTGGTGGTCCCTACCTGCAACCACTAGCTCATATTAAGCACTGGTGTGGGTGATGGGTGGAATTGAAGAGTGTTGTTGAGAAGGTTTAAAAGAGTCTTTTAGATGAAGCCAGCCTTTTGTTTCTTTCCTGATCACTGTCAGTGAGGCTGTTGGTGAGCTTGTGCAGAAAGTTCTCATCTCTTTGTGCCTCTGTTGTGGACACTCAAAGCTGGAGACTACTCAGCTGTTAGGAGCATCATTTTGCACAAAGACTATGTCTGGAGAACTGTCTAGAAGGACAGATGAAAGAAAAACTACACAAACAATAGTAAGGCAGAGAATCCACATCTACTGTCCGATTTGAGGGTATAAAAGTGGGAGCCACTGACCCAGTTGTTGCTCCAGTGCCAACTTTCCTTCAACCAAGGAAAAGAGTGCTCTGCGGAGTACTCAGAGGTCTGATGTGCAACCAGAGCTGGTGTCTGCCTGACAGCAAGCTTCCCTGAGGTTAGGGTAAATCACCTGGAGTCTGTACTTTACTGGAAGAAGCTGAATCTCTAACTAAGTTGAGGCCAACCTGTTGCTAAGCTAGGGAAATGGCCTGCCAACACTGCAGATGTATGACTGACCTGAAGCACCAGACCAGCATGACACTCGGCGCTATTTGGGTCCACTGCCCAAAGGACGACTGAGGTGAGCGATCTCCATGCCCTGAGGCATGCACATGGGCATAGTGTACCACCATCCAGAGGTTTGTGCTGAGGCAAACTGTGCCACCGCCATTCAACAACTGCACCGCAGGAGTCAGGTGCCACTGCATGTGTGACCCCATGTGGTGGCCGCTTGTGCACTGCTGTGACCTCTGACATTGAGAGGGCCCCGATCGGAACTCACTAGTGACCCAGAAGAGGGTCTTTCATTTGCCAGAGTTGATACCTGCCTGTGAGGATGTCTGCTCCCGCAATTGTTCCACTGTGGTCCTCTATGGATTTTAGGTTGAGGCTTCCGCCAGCACGTCTCTCCTAAAAGTAGAAGTAATGCAAAATGTATGCTGCAGGCTACAACCAACGCCACCAAAATCAGACTGAAGCCTGCCCTGTGGTGAGACTGTAAAACCTGAGACTTGCTAAAAGTGCTGAACTCTAAGAATTTAAAATAAGGGGATTAGCACATAAGTCTTGATACTTGTCATAGAGACACTTAACCCCCAGCTAGACTTGCCAAGTGCAGGGAGTCCCCGAGATTTGGGTGAGGTGGGCCAGGATACAATGCCCAATAGCCCAAGCTCCAGTACGTGAACTCTTCAGTTTTTATGTGTTGTGAAGTATAACATTTTAAGTGTGTAGAATAAAGTACTTCTCTTTTATGAAAGTAAAGTATTGGACATTGAGTTATTGCACTGCTTAGAGATTGCTGATTGCTGAGTTTGTACACCCCCACACTACTTTCGTAAGAAGCCTGTGACTGCTTGCTATTGCAAGCACTGAGGGTCAAGTGCTGAAGAGGTTTTATTTGGCACTTTGCAGAGCCATAGTAGGACAGGCCCTGGGATAACGGAGGCAAATGATCACAGCCTCCAGGGCTGAGGCCCAGTAGCCTCTGAATGCCCCGTGGACCCCCAAAAGGGGTCTGATGTAACACAATGCAAGATGTAGATGATTGGGTATCAAGAATATAAATAGATATTAGGAGAAGTTGGAATACGTAAGATACAGATATCATTGTGCTTGGCAACCCAGCTGAAATTAATGTTTAAAATGAGCAGTAAAGTTTTTAAGATCATAACTTAAAAGGAACTAACACATCTGTTTTCATTCAATAAATTGAGCACATTTTCTAATGAAGTGCTAGTACTAAATAAGATTTATATGCACAAGTGTCTGTACTTAATAGAGGCTCAGTAATCTGCCAAGAATGTATCATCATTCTTTTCTTCCACTTACTGCAAGACCTGATAGCTTAGCAAATTTAACCAGTGGTTCCATCTGTCCAGAGGTGGACAGGCCGGTCATCCAGATACAGCATAATATCTGCATACAGGGAGATCCTTTCATCTGTTAGCAGTTCGGTTGGCCGAGCAGTTCAAGCTGGACTGTTTCCATGGGGAGCAGGAACAAGACTGATTTGCGTATGGCTGGGTCCAAACTGGGGTGGCATGATGAGCAAAAAAACAATGAACTTAACCCAGATCTGGGACTGGGGGCGTTTGACAATATTCAGCATTCCGTCCATCATCTTTTTGCATTGCTATAGTCGCCCTTAGTGGGAAGGGTATGCTCAGACGTGGGTACCGTGCTTTCTATGCCACTGGATTCAAGCTAGCCTGGCTTATGAGGGGTGATACCCTGAAACCGGTCCCAGGATGAATGTTTTTCGGTCTAGATAGGACCTGGCCTGGCAGTTCGGGCTGGACTGTTCCCATGGGAGTCAGGGTCAACAATGATTTGCGTATGGCTGGGTCCAAACTTGGGTGGAATGGTGAGCAAAATAACGATGGATATCACTCAGATCTGTGACATCATTTGGCCTCAGTCAGAGGTTCATCTCGGCGGTTCAGAAATTGTACAGCAATCCAACAGCTGCAGTTAACCTTAATGGCCTCTCTTCACCCTACTTCGCAGTTCGAAGGGGTACGCGGCAGGGTTGTCCGCTATCCCCTTTATTGTTCGCTCTCTATATTGCGTCTTTTATAAAGCACCTGTTGCAGAACGCTAGGATTCCCCCAGTGTCTCTTAGTGGTTTGGAATTAAAACTAACCGCGTACGCGGATTACATTGCTATTTTCTCCACTAGACCAGTAGATGCTATAGTTGAAATTACACAGGAGGCCCAACGTTTTGGCACCTTCTCCGGCTACAAATTAAATCTGAACAAGACCCAGACAATCTTAAATTTCCAACTTGAAATGGCCCCATCAACATTAGGGATTACAAGAACGGCAACATATCTTGGAGTCTGTCTCAGTAGCCGAGTCGTAGACGTGGTCACTTTGAACTATGAGCCACTGCTAAAAAAGGTTGTGGCAAAATTGCGTAGTTGGCACCGGCTTCCAATTAGTATATTTGGGAGGTGCAATGTTGTAAAAATGAATATTCTCCCAAAAGTTTTGTATTTATATCGCACTATTCCGCTAAGGGTGCCGTGGACGTTCTTTAAGCGTCTAGACAGTGCCGTAGGTAGCTTTATTTGGGGCTATAGACGTGCAAAGAGAGCTCTTTGGTACATAAAGTTACCATATAAACAAGGTGGCTTTAAGCTCCCAGACTTCAAACTGTATTTTTGGGCCGCATTTGTCGGTAGAATTCGAAGTTTACTCAATGGGCCTAATACTGGCACTGCGTGGCATTCATACCAACTGGCTTGTGGACCAAACACGTTGTTCTTGCTGTACAAAATGACCAATCCTAACTATTACAAGCGGGTCCGATTTAAGATAATTAGAGATATTACCAGGATATGGCAAGATATTTGTAAGGCACATTCTCTGCCAGTGCTGCACGCATATACGATGCTGTGGGGAAATCCTATATTGCCTGACATATTTCATGATCACGCTGGTAGATGTTGGCAGCGGAAGGGCATTTCATTGCTCGGTCAGCTTTACGATGAACAAGGGTTTCGATATTTTTTAGCCCTGAAAGAAGAGTTTGGGCTGCCACAGACTAAATTTTTTAAGTACTTGCAAGTAAGGGACCACTTTATACGCGGTCAGAGTATTTTAGAGATGTCGAGCCCTTCTGAAGTACTATCTGTACTCTTTCAGACTTCAGGACGAGGAACTATTGGCATAGTCTATCAGAAACTATTAGCAGCTGTTAGCAACGATGGCATACAGGTAGCAGCAAAGCTAAGCCGGATATTCGAAACTGATATAACAAATGAGGAAATACAGGATTCATTGGAAACTATAGACTCAGCAGTGACATCAGTTAATTTGAAACTTAAGCAATTTAGGACTATGTTTATGCTGTACTATACTCCTGAGCTTATTTCTAAGTGGGCTACGACTCAATTATCGGCTAAATCATCATGCCCAAAATGTCAGGAGTATGCTGCAGACTTACGCCATATGTTCGTTAATTGTTCAAGGTTGAATATATTCTGGTCAGATGTAACCTATGCGCTTACAATATTGGTGGGCCATGATGTCCAGATCGCAGAGAAGGAAATTGTATTAGGGGTAATACCAGACTTGGGTAGCCATATGAGATTAATAGTTCCAATCATTATAGGATGTGCTCGTTTATGTATAGCTCGAGTATGGATTCAAAAAACGAGTCCAAGTATCAATGAATTTTGGGTCTTACTTAGACAAATATACGAAATGGAATTAGCACTAGCTAAAGCTAGAGGTACGCGCTCTTGGTCAAAATTTAAAAGGGTGTGGTGTAGTCTTCAATGGGATTAATAATTTGCAGTTCATTTGGATTTTTTATCAGTCTTTTCTTTGACTTATTTTTCAAAAAAATGTGGTATTAACGCTGTTGTTTCTTTCCGTTAATGTGTGGTAATTGTAATTAGTCCCGATTGATGTCATTCCTTTATTTTTTCCCTTTGTGCGCTATGTTTGCTCTACCTTCTGTGTTTTGTTATTGGTTTCAAGTATTTTTTCTCTTTCTCTGTGTAATGTATTAGGCTTATGGCTAAGAAAAAGAATTAAAACATTTCTTTTTTTTTTTTTTTTTTTAAAGATCTGTGACCGGGGGTGAATGTTTGACAATGTTCAGCATTCTGTGAATCATCTTTTTGTGTTGCTGCAGACGCCCTTAGTGGGAAGAGTATGCCAAGACATGGGTCCTGTGCTCACTATGACACTGTATTTAAGCTAGCCTGGCTGATGAGGGGTGATACCCCGAAACCAGTCCCAGGATGCTTGTTTTCTGGTCCAGGGAGGACCTGGCCTGCCAGTTCGGGCGGCACTGTTCCCATGGGGAGCAGGGTCAAGACTGATTGGTTTATGACTGGGTCCAAACTGGGGTGGCATGGTGAGCAAAAAAACGATGGACTTTACCCATATCTGTGATTGGGGCTGAATGTTTGACAATGTTCAGCATTCCATCCATCATCTTTTTGTATTGCTGTACCTTGCAAGTTTTGATCCCATTGGATACAACTAACCAGTGTTTCCTTTGCTATTGTGTTCATCTTTTCTAACTAAAATCAAATTCCGCTTCCTTATTAGTGGTACTTCCATGATTCGAAATAATGTTGATTTTATAGTTTGACATTCTACCTGTCGTTTTTGCCAAGATGAAATTTGCTGAACTTATGTTTCCTGAATGCTGACCAAAAAAGACATTGGGTCACACTGTTGCAGAGCCCAATTCCTCCTGGTACAACATTCTCCATTAGTATTATAACACTAATTCATAGGTGGTGGAGTTAACTTGATCATTAAGGAGCCTGTTCATAGTCTTTCTTTGAATATGTCCATTGTTGCATGTAATATTTCTTTAGCCCTTCTCACACAATAACTTTTATTATAGTTAATTGCACTTTTGGGTAAAACACACATTTTGCTGTTTAGATTGTCCCTGTGAGCCTAAGGCCCCAACTACTACCAATTGAAATTGGAAATTGCTAAATGCAAACATTAAAGAATCATAATCTCTGAGTCCTTTTCCAAATGTACAAACCACAACAAGGCCAAAATAGCAATTTCTTATGAATTGTAGTCAGAGTTTACTGAGTCACAATTTGGTATCCCTCACAAATGATGAAATACCTGTAGCAAAACTGCAATATCTCACAAGCACCAACTAATGGCATCAGAAGCAAGAAGGTGGCACACCTTCCATACTGCAAGAAAAGGGAGGTTACAAGAAGGGAGCTGAGCCAAAGCAAGCAGAGAATATGCTAGAAGTAGCAGAGCAAAGAGGCAGATCCCGAAGAGGGAGCATGAAAAAGGAAATAGAAGATAAGTGAGTGGGAGCTGGAGACACTGACAGAGAAATGTCTAGCTACTCACAACCAGCTATTGAAAAAAGGCATCATCAACAGTTCCAGAGATCACCAAGGCAGAGAATGCAGGAACACCATAATGCTCTTGGAGTCACTATTAGGAATATTGAAGAGACATGCAAAAGGTGGTACAACCTGCCCTCCAGAACTAAAGAGAATTTATCCATGAGGAAAAATGCACAGCTGGTACTGATGGGGAACCATCCACTGAGCCACTGCACACCCCAATGAAAGAGTTCTGCGATGACCTTGAGGCTTGAGGATGTGGCAGAAGGAAGCAAAATGGACATATCAGCAACAACACAGCTACCAATTGGTTAATGGCAACATACCAAACCGGCTAAAATATGTTTAGAAATCTCCATCATGTATGAACCAGGATTGACTGTGTAGTAAACAGTCATATGTCACAAGAGATACTGATATAGTGTGACACACGTGTAAAGAAAAAGGGGAGTGACCCCACTACCCAAGAGACAGGGTACCACAGGTAATAATAAAGGCAAACACTCTTGGACTTGAATCAAAAAAATATTCCTCCCAAATTTCATTCAACAATATTCATACCACCAACCATCAGAACACTTTGGTACCTCGCATTGATCGCAAACATAGACCCAAAAAACTATTATAAAAAACACATAGAATCTATACCTACTATTACAAAGTATTTTTATTAATAAACCATCATAAAAAGCTTTTTATTGTTTATGTCCCCCGTTTAGGATCCCACTGATATAACAGGGGAGTAGCGTTGCCCTGAGGCCACTGTTGATGCAGGAGGGGCCCCTGGAGCTGTGATGAGCCAAATTAACTACGCAGGCAAGTGGTGGAGTGCAATTTCTATCGGGGGCACATGGGCTGTGTTAGCCTCAACGGAGTCCTGAAGAGCCTGGCATGCATTTAAAATTAACAGAGCAAGAGCAACAGATTAGTCTTGGGACAATTCGCACTACCAGTAGGATTCACTCTCAGGGCAATACACTTGCTGAAACACAAGGAGTTTATGAAAGAGTGCACTCTGGGGCCCAGATCCACTATTACACACAGCGGAGTTCCTTTGCCTCATCGCCCGGGGTCAGTGGGGCAGTCTAGAGGGACACTTTGGGGCACTGCATCCCCGGCGGACAGTCTACCCCCTTATGGGTTTGGTGCCATCAGGGGCAGGGTGGATAGAGGAGGGGCCTGGGTCCTGCCTCCCCTACCACTCTATATGGGCCCTGACAAGATAACGGGCAGTACATTACTTTAAGCTCAGTGGAAAGCGGAGAGGCACTCCCGGTCAATAGAGCTGTGAACGCTCCAACTTTCCCGCTATTTCTGCACTTCAAGCCTGCTATCTTTATGCCACCCAAGAAATCCCAGACTAAGAGAGTATCCAGCTACTTCACGCTAGCGGCCGCACAGGAGATCCCTGCTGTGGTGACCTTAGAGAATACCTTGGTCCTCACGAAGGAGGACCTATTTGCATCTCTACATGACTTTAAGCGGTAACTGCGCAAAGAGCTAAAATCGGACCTGGACTCCTCACTGGAGGCTCTCAGGACAGACATTCATACCAAACTGACCTCTCTACAACAGGATGTTGACTCCGTAGGCACCCGCACACTGGACCTTGAGGCCAAGGTACAGGCGCGTGATCGATACTCTGGCATGATGGAAGATTCCACAAAACTCATCCACACGCAACTCCAAGCCTCCATCTTGAAATGCAAGGACCTTGAAAATAGATCCCGAAGAGATAATATTCGCATCCGGAATCTGGAGGAAGGGGCAGAGGCACCTGACCTTGAGGCCTTTGTTATAGGACTTTTTTCAGAGCTGGTGGGAGACAAACAGCTAAAGATCAAAATTGCTAAAGTGCACAGAGTGGGCCTGCTGCACTAGGAGGAGGAAGGCGACCATGCAACATCTTGGTAAAACTACACTCCTTTAAGGTGAAGGATGCGATCCTTCATGCAGCACAAAAGGTGGATTACATCTCTTTTTAGGGCGCCACGTGCTCCCATTTTTCAAAATATTGCCCCGTCACATTGGCACGACGTCTACAATTTTGCCAAGTCACCGACAAACTACGGCAGGAAAGTATCAAATATTGATGGACTTCCTCCTTTTGGCCTGACATCCGAATTTCAAAATAAGAAAGTTCATGTGACGGATTTCAATATATTGGGGATTCCAAATTCGGAGGTCCAAAACGCCAGTGAAGGCTACAGAGGGCCCCACTGGACCACAGGGGAGAGGGGAGACAAAGGGCAATGGCTTACTTGGCGCCGTCCAAAGTCCCAAAAAAAGCACTGATGCTGTACCCCTAACAAGCCTTCTGAGGAGGAATTTCAAAGATGACCAGGGACTAAAGGGACCAAACGCCTGGGGTGAAAACTATTATTCAGAGTCCTCACTATTCATCAACCTGAAGAGGGTGGGAATCCTGATAGACTATGTGGAACATACTCAAAATGTGACCTTATGTTATTGATGCTCTTGAGACACAATATGCCTTGACCATAATACGCTGACTTTAGATTGCTTTAGCAGATATAGACCTATACCCCTATCAAGATGTGTTGCTGCACTGATCATATGAGTTCGGGGAGACTTAGCTTCCCTTTTGTTAGTGTTGTAGAGTATAGAGAGATTTATCTGTTGGTACATGAGGGAGATTTTATTTTGGGACAGATGAGGGAGGGGGTACAGGAACAACACAAAAGCATAGATGCGAGGGAGAGTCAGATGAGGGGGTCCAACAACAGGGACCACACCGAGATTTTGAAGCTAACATTCCACGCTCTTGATTCATCATGGTGATTACCACACTCACTTGGAATGTTAAAGGCCTTAACTCACCCACCAAGCATCATAGATTGTGGAAGTTGTTACTTGATCAATGCCACGATGTGGTAGCATTGCAGGAGAAACATTTCAAATGGACTGAAGATTATAGATTGCACCCTAAGGCCTATCCCTTGATGTATAAATCTTCCAACCCCACCAAGCATAATGGGGCTGCCCTATTTTTCCATTCATCCCTGAAATTTCACCCAGGGGGATGTAAAACGGATAAAGAAGGGAGGATTGTAATGGTGAAGGGCTGCATTTATGGTGACATATGCACCTTTGACTCTATTTACGCACCTAATTTAAGCCAAGTCCCATTTCTCAATGGCCTGCTGTTCCTGCTGGGGGGGTTTGCAAAGGGCGAGATCTTTCTGATGGGCAATTTTAATCTCTCCTGGGATTCAGGGATGGACAGTACACACCAACACAGATCTCCCATGGGGAGCTTCCCCAAGGCACTGAAACAGGCGATTAGTTCGATAGGCCTATGAGATGCTTGGAGAACCTTACATCTGACGAACCATGACTATACCTTTTTCTCACACTCACCTCGTACCTATTCTAGAATAGACTACGTGTTTGTCAGCCAGGCTCTCATCCAGGCACTGATGACAGTCTCATTTCATCCTATAACTCTCTCCAATCATGCACCGGTAGCGCTAACTCTAGAATGGGATTCTCCTCCCCCTAAATATCGCTGTTGGTTTTTCCCTGGGTCTCTCACTAGAGATAGGCTTTTACGAAATGACCTACAGAAAGCTATTAGGGAATATTTCTAACTAAATGACCCATAGGACACCAACCCTTCAAACAACTGGGACTCCTATAAAGCCGTGCTCTGTGGGAAATAATCTCGACTCTCAATAAACAAAGGACATGGGAAAGACTGGCTCTCAAAGCAGAACTCCAAACAGCAGAACAAGAGCACAAAGCAAACCCGACCTTGCCCCAACAAAATAAAGTTACTGCTCTAAGAGGCAAGTTCAATGCAATCTATACTAACAGAGCGGAACTTACCCTCTTAAGACTCAAATGCACGACTTATGAGCAGGGCAATAAAGTGGTTTCCCACTTGGCGCAGCAAATGAGAGTCAAATGTGAGAGGGATACATAGGGGACATTACTCGAGAATCAGGAGGGTCTGTGACTTCAGACATTGAGAAAGCACATACCTTTGGTAATTTTTATAAGACTCTGAGACAGCCCAAGTAAAATACCTAGAGGAGGTAGACCTCCCCAGAGTGACGGGGGCCCAAAATGAGCTCCTGGGGGAACCGATGAGTAAAGAGGAGGTGCGCAAGGCAATAACTGACCGGAAACTCAATAAATCACCAGGACTGGATGGTCTCACAGCTCAATTTTATAAAACCTTTAGCTCTTACCTCCTACCCCATCTACTGGCCCTTTTTAACTATATGGCTATATCTAGCGCAGTCACCACCTCTATGAGCGAAGCACTAGTGCAATAGTGCTACTTAACCTAGACGCCAAGTTCTACTCGAAGATCCTTTCCTCCAGGCTGCCAGATCTGATTTATCCAAATCAGTCTAGCTTTATTGAAGGAAGACAAACACATCATAACTTATGGAGAGTGATCCAGTTGGTTGCGAAGGACACTAAAAACCTATACCAGCATTCTTATTGGCTCTTGATGCTGAGAAGGCCTTTGACAGGTGGATTGGTCATTTTTATTTCACACTCTGCAGCACTTTGGCTCTTGTGAATTAATTATAGCCATGATTAAGGCCAACTATGCTTTCCCGCGAGCCAGAGTGCGGGTCAATGGTGTGATTTCCGATCTCCTTCACCTGGTGAGGGGGAAAAGGCAGCGGTGCCCCCCTATCCCCTTTATTATTTGCCCTTAGTATTCAACCCCTAGAAGCTAAAATATGCATGACTCCATCTATACAGGTTATCCCATTTGGATCGTCAGAGCATAAAATCTCCCTCTTCCCAGACAACGTGCTGCTTTCCCTTGCCTTTCACGATCCTCCCTAGAATCACAACAAGATGAGGTGAGAGAATTCAAAAAGGTGGTAGGATTTCATTTTAACTTAATGAAGTCTTTACTGTTTAATCTAACCTTGTCGGCACCAGATATGGAAGCCGTAGTGGCAACTACACCATTTCAATGGGCCAAAAAAGACATCACCTATTTGGGCATCAAAATTACGTCCACAATCTCGGATCTTTCTCAGGCCAACTTTCCGCCGCTCCTACAACAACTAAAAGGTGATTTCAGAAGATGGGCACCCATGTATATTTCTTGTTTGGGCTGGATTCATACCATCAAAATGACCATCCTACCAAAGCCTTTATACCTTTTTCCAAGGACTGCCGGTGGAGCTAGACCGAAGGTTCTTCTTACCTACCATTCGCTCCTTAGTAACCCGATTCATCTTGCAAAACCGTAGAGCCCGGCTCCCATATAAACTACTCCAACAACCCAAAACTTCGGGGGGGACTAGCCCTACCAGATTTTCATCTATATTATAAGCCAGCTCCATTGAAAGTGATCTCTAAATGGTCGGTGAGCGAGACCTATAAACATTAGCTCCACATGAACAGGGGAGTGACTGGGACATACATTTGGGATCTCCTATGGAAGCCAAAAGCAGATCCCCCCCCTGAATACTTATCTAAGCACACCCACAAAAATTACTCTTAAAGTTTGCGATGAGGTAAATAGATTGACCACCTCGACCACTTTCCCTTCTCTGTTCACACCAATTCATTTTAACCTGACTTTCACACTAGCACTCCAGCCTGGACCTTTTGATTCCTGGAGGGAGGTCGGATGCCTTATTATCTCAGATCTCTTTCATAATTGGGATGTCCTAACTTTTGAGCACTGTCAGTGAGATTTTCACCTCCGAACCTCGGAACATTATCACAATACCCAATTGAAATGCTGGGGCCTTCATCCAAACATTAGGGCAGCGGCCACCAGAGATCTAACCCCTATAGAACGATTTGTTAAAAGTGGGAGTGGTTCAAAGGGGTGTAATTGTTTCTTTCCTCACTATTGCTCACCACAATCCTCTCCCCTCATCCACGCCACATCGCTTTCTGGGAACAGACACTTGGCGTCACAATACCCGAGAGACTCTGGGGCTAGCTTTTGAGGGACATTCCCCAATTTAATCACTTGATAAATATGTGGGAGACTCATTACAAAGTAGTATACGATTGGTACCTCTACCCTACCAGGTGGATGAAAATGTTCCTGCATACTTCAGAGCTTTGTTGGCGAGGATGTGGAAAGTTGGGGGATTTCCGACATATCTGGTGGGACTGCCCAACCATACGACCATTTTGGATGGACATATTGGTGCAGAACAGGAACATTCGGGGATACCTGATCCAGGATAGCCCAGGATTTGTTCTCTTGGGACGACGAAATGCAACTCTCAAACATTAAACCTCTGGAAATAGGGCAATCCTATGGTTGTGTTTGGGTGCAGTGAAGCTTGCCGTGGCTCTGCCTGGGAACGGAAGGAGACGCCCTCAATGTCACAGTGGCACACCAGACTGTGGCAGGGTATTACGATGGAACAAATGGCTGATATACTCTTCGATACTTATAAAAATTCTGAATATACGTAGGGTCCTTTGGTGTCATATCTCTCCAGGGGCCTCCCATTGTGTGCCTGCCCGACACATACCAGGGCACTCCATCTCTTTCAATTTTAATAAGACATCACATTGACGCCACCTTTGGGGGATGGGATCTTCTGCCGCGGACCAGTCAAGCTCCTTTGCAACACTTCCATGAGATACAGCTCATTTTTCCTGTCTACACATGTGTTTCCCTGTACCTGTTGTTCTTTGGTTTTGGGTTTAGAGGGAGGGGGAGGGTACTTGGGGCACTTTACACTTATTTACATAGTGAAATGTCAGTACAGCAAAATGATAATGGGTAATGTAAAGAGAAAATCTCAACTTGGCTATAAACTGAAAAAATCACTGGCTATTTTGTTTTTTGATACGAGGATTGTAACTACATATTCTGTCAATATGTGATATTTGAAAAATCAATAAGGAAAGTTTTGAAAAAAAAATCTGTAACATGTGGTGCTCTTTACGATGGATGTCTGATTAAAAAAACAATGGTAATGACACTTTGGTTACATTACAAGGTCATGGGTGGACTGTGAATAAAATGGTTACAGCCAGTGGTATCATCCTACAGAAGACTGTTAAGATACAGAATGCACACTGCATCTGAGATGTCACCGAGGGCCTGTTTCAGCTCAATACTGCCCTACTAGACTCTCCAAGCACATATATTAGTAAATGAAATGGCAAATGTTAAATAGAATTAAGCTGAAGAAGTCTAACTGTGCTATACTTACAGACAGGATGTTACACAAGAACTCACAGGCAGAGGAAGGAAGAAACAGTGAACCCATAGATTTGATGTAACATGTAGTTTTTTGTACTCTCAGATTTAGGGCCCGATTTAGATCTCGGCGGATCTGGTCCCGCCCTCGCCTTTCCATTGGTTTCTCCATCCACCCACTAGGTGATCCGCCTGCTCTATTTAGATGCTGGCAGGTCTATAGACGTTAGTCCTTTGGCGTGCCGCCGTGTCCGCCAGATTTTTGTACCTGCGTCGACAGCGCCATAGGCAAAAGCATCTGTCGGAGGGAGTATAGCCAGTATTTCCACCGGGCCAATCATGATGTTTCTTCCCGCCGACATAACTGTGGTGGGTAAACCTCCACTCCCGAGTTGGCGGTTTCGAAGGGACATAAGGCCAAAATGTACCTTTGTTCCTTTTTTCCACTTCCTTTTCTGTCATGGACCCAATTAGTCAAGTCCTGCCTTTGCTGCTGCTACTTGACCACGAAGCAAATCAACCCCGTCATCGCTGGAATCGAAGGTAAGCTTCTTTTTTACTTGTTACCTTTTGAATTGTCTGTTTACATTAGCTCTGGACTTGTTCATTGCTAAATAACTCTTACAAGAAATAATTTTACCAATGTGTATATGTGGGTAATGTGGTCATTTAAGAAATTTAAAGAAACACATTTGTATAATTTTATATTATTACAAATTTGGTGCAAGCTGCCTTCATGATAATGGACAACTACACAAAAAATTGACATTAATTCAAAATGTGTCCCTACAGGTGTGTTTAATCATTTTTCGTAAACTATCAAATCATATATACATGCATTACACATTAATGGAATAAATTAAATATAACAAAATGTAGAAATAGCACTAGACAAGGGAAAACGTTTGTTTTTCAATAAATGTAAAATCAATGTCAGTTCTAGAGTCAAAACATCTGATATATTTATTAATGTCACATTTCCACTTGTCTAGTGCATTTTATGTATATTAAGTTGTATGCATATGTGTTTATTTTGATCACTTATCAAGTTAAAATAAACACACCTGTATTAACACAAAAAATGTCCATTACCATGATGAATGTTTGCACCAAACATTCTATGTCCATCGCAATCTTTTATCACTAATGTTTGCACTGTGCAAATATGTAATTTAAAAAAGCTTTTGTCTTTACTGTCATAAATGTAAGTAAGAATATGTAGCTCACATTTTCATCATTAACATTGTAAATAATCAATGACGTGTAAATGTTTAATAATGTCAGGACAAACTTTGTCAAAATAAAATATTTTTATTAATAAATGAGATAATTCTCTCAAATATTTTATTAACCGAAAAATTATAACGAGAGGACAAACATGATGCACAGCAACAGCCTGTAGGATGGTTTCCCAGAAATTGCCTCCCAAACAGAATGCCAAAAAGTAATCTCCTCAGGAAGGGGCATGTAGTGGGCACAGAGCAGGCACCTCAAGGATCTTTCTTAGGAGGGGTGGGTTTCGGTTTGGCTGGGGTTAAGGACAGGTAAGACTTGAATTCGGAAGGAGGAGTACGGGAAGGAGGCACAAAACTCTGCTGCAGTGGAATGGCAAAGGATCATGGTCTGAAATGGAGTGTGTTTTGTAGTGTGGTATGCAGGTGGTAACAGTTAGCCAAAACACATCAGGTGTGTGATGCTAGCATCTTTCCAAAAGTCACAGGAATAGTACAATGTTGAACAAGTCCCGCGACGGAATCACTCTGTCGGCAAACCGCCACTAGAACAACGCCAGCACAACTGTGAAATCTAAATATGCTCAGCACAATCGACAGAGTAGTGTTAGCCAGCAAAGGAGTCCGCTACAGCAACTGCCATTTATGCGATGGAAAACAGTCTGTCAATGCGGACAGACGATCAGCCAAGCCACATCTAAATGCGGCGAGTGGGAATCCATCAGCTCAATGGAGTATTTGTAAACTGCGCCACAGAGGGACGATGGGAATCCCGTCAAGGTCTTAATCAGGCCCTTAGTCCAGACACTTACGGCAGTTGTTTTGTGTTTGTTGTGACCCCAAACCTGCGTATAATCAGTAAAATAATTTTGTTATTCAGATAACCACGCTTCATTTGTTAATCTTATTTCCCTACAAGTGGCATGATCTTCCCGACACACTAATAGTAGAAGCGAAACAATGCCATTGGTGATCATAACGATAGGAACAAAACTGACTTGAAGGAAGGGAAGGGAGGGGGGAGGATATTGTTTAAAAAGTTCTTCTGGTTGTTTAAAGGAATATCGGCAAGACACAATGGGATATTACAAAAGCATCATAAAAGTAAAGAAGGATGAACACAAATGGACATAAAATATCAAAGCGTCTAAACTATGTTTGGAAATGTGTCAAGTAATCTATACTGTGATAATGTGTCTGAATGTGCTTTGTATACAATTGTAAATGCCAATAAAAATCTATTTAAAAAAAAAAGTGGCATGATCTTACCTCAGAAGTGGTTGGTTGTGATATCTACCCTCCGGGACCTTCCTTCAGCTTCCATATAACTGCATCCTGCAGATGGGGCTGCAACTGGTTCTTCATCCTTCGAGTTGCTGTAATCTGGGACAATGGAATAATTTTTTGAATGACAAAGTTGTGCACCATTGCCATTGTTTTGGGAGCAAACTGCAGGACTCCCCCATGTTCATGTACATACCTAAATCTGGTCTTTAACATCCCAAGTGTGTGCTCCACTACAGATCTTGTACTCCTGTATTCAACATTGTCCACCTTGTCACTGGGTGTTAGGGTGTTATAGAATTGTGGTATAGAGCCAGGGTTGTATGCCATAGAGACTGTCACCTACACCAGTCATAACTCAAAAATGCACTGATGTACATTGTGGGATGCCTGGTGTTTGTAATAAGATGCCTTCTCCAAAGTCTTTCCTGGCCGAATGTTTGTAAAGGCCACGGTGTCGGAACATGTACTAGTCCTGGGTACTCCCAGGCTAATATGCTACAAATTCTTTTATGAGGCACCATACCTTGTATAGGACTTATATTTTCAGTGAGTGTTGTTTTTGTTCTTTGCAGTTGCAGTGCAAGACGTCTGTGCCAGAGAGTGAACAGTCCAGGACTAAACAAAATATTATATATGGGAAATACGCCATACTGTAAAATTCTACCTTGGTTTGTCCAATTCCTGAGTGTTGTTGGGAAAGACACTGTCGATGTCAATCATAGCCGGAGGGATAGCTCAATGAGTTTAACTTTTGCCAGTTGAACAAAGCAATGATCAGCAGATCCCAAGTCCAAACCCTGCCTTCTATCCACCTCAAGTATGAGAATGGAGTACACTTAGGGGCCGATTCCGATCTGGGACGGAAATCTCTCCGACCGAGCCGGACCCGGAGAGATTTCCGACCGAGCCGGACTCCTGCAGTCCGACCGGGGCAGTACGATGCGTCCGTGTGCTGCCGGACTCGATTCGGTCGGATTCCCATAGAAGTCAATGGGAGCCGGTTGTACGACGCGTACATGGGCTCCCATTGACTGAATGGGTACGTCTTGGACAAGGGCGCCCCCTACAGTGGGTTCGCGTCGGTGCAACCCGCACCATACATGCATGTGTAGGGGGGACCCTTGGGTCCCCCCTGTGTGCGACTCGTGCGGCTACGGGTGAAGGGGGGTCCGACACGGACCCCCGAAGTCCGGCTCCGACAGCTCTTTGGAGCCGGACGGTACGAGTCGGTCGGGCTGTTCGAAGCGCGCATCGTACTGGCTCGGTCGGGTAACGTCTCCATTGCGTGGTGCGATTCGTTTCCGTACAAGTCGGTCGGAGCGGTTCAGACCCGGAAACGAGTCGGTCGGAAACAACGCGTACAATCGCATCGTACTAGCTCGTTCGGACAGCTGTACGAGTCGGTCGGAAAAAACGCGCACGGCTCGTATTTTTCCCAGACGAATCCCGTTCGGTGAGCTTCCGAACTAAATCGGAATCGGCCCCTAAATTGGGTAATACTAAGATATATTATTTTCAGTGCTTAGACACAGCAGAAGTGGTGTATGAAGAACTATATAAAAACAAGTTATAATTTTGCAAGGCATCCAGGAATTTGCAAAACAACCTGGAAATGTCACAGTCTGTAGCCACTATGTCCTGTTAATTGCCTAATGCCAAGGTGTGCAGGTAAAATAAAACTTAAACATGTGCCAGGTTTGGAGGTGGAACATGGCGGACCGCAAGCTAACCGGCAGTGGGCTCACCTGGGAGGGACAGTGTTCTTTTTTGGCAACAGTGGGCGGGCCCCTGCCCCCCACCCCAATCCTGGTACTTACTCGCAACTAGATGGGACACGGTGATCGCCCCTGCCCAATGGTATTGCTACAGCGGGCGCCTGGGGCGTTTGTAGCGGGTCTCAGCTTCGGAGAACTCGCCCTGGGAGAGCGCGGCAAAGGAGCTGCAGGGAAGCAGGGCAGCCAGCGTGCTGATCAGGTGCAGCGGTGGTGGAGTCAGCACAAGTCAGCAGGACGGTCAGGAGGACCATCCGCAGGCTGCTGTAATTTTTCTCGAGGTGACCGGCAGCCCACAGGTTCAGGGCAGGAGCTGGGAGGAGATCCTCCCTCAGGCAGGAGGAAAATTCCTTGAGGCATTTACCAGCGCCGGTCCAGGAAAGGAGCTGGGGGCCTATCTGGGAGGCAGTAAAAGAAGTTTGGTGGGCACCATGCCCCTTGCATATGGAAAGGAGCAGTCAGCCCTCAGTGAAGGCGGAAAGTAAGCTAATTGGCAAGATCTCAAGGTACACACTACGTACCAGAGGTACAACAGCAGCATCAAGGGTAGGTCCTGGGCTGGAATTCCCCCCCTGTCATAGTGGTCCCTGGTGTTAAGGAACCACAGAGGGGCAGAAGCTTATATCCGGAAGGGCAGCAGATGCGGAGGTCTCCATAGCGAAAGCTGGGAAAACGGAAAAATCTGCAAAGCTGTCCGGGAAGAGCCTGCGAGGTAGGGGAAAAAAGAGTCACTATTCAGAAGATCAAGGTCACCCCCTCCCTTAAATCCTTCTAAAAGTTTTGATATTGCCAGGCTCTCAAAGCGAAGAGAGAGGGGCGGATGTGGGTATGAGCCAGAAGAGCTGTAGCATGGATAATGCCAATATTGAGTCTGTAACTGGCATCGATAAGCCGCCTACGAAAAGATTGAATTCTGAAGTAATTAAAGGGCCAGCTGCTGATTTAAAAAGCATCGCTCAGGTCCCCATTGATAACAGATTTGATGTTCTCGTTGTAGTAGATGAGTCAAGATCCGCCAAAGGGTATCTCCAGCCGGCGATGGACACTGGGCGTGCAGTTAGGGAGCAGCCAGAGGAGTCTTTGGCCTCCATCCTCTTAGGCCTAAAAGAGGAGATGAAGAACAGATTTAAGATATCAGAGACCAATCAGGCAGACATTCAGGCCTCCTCCACTGTTTTAGCTAAAAAACTAGAAGAAGTGGCTTACGGACGGGAGCACTGGAGGAGGAGGTAGCCATGATGAGTCGGACATAGCAAAAAACACGGCCAGTATAAGCCTGCTTTCCAAACAGAACCAAGGATTAAGGGAAGATCTTAAGAGGGAGAGGATCGAAAACCATTCTCCAGGAGGAATAACCTCAGGCTCCTGAATGTCCCAGAGAATGAGGAGGGTTTCAATATCAAGGCTTTTGTAATCACTTGGTTGCGAGAGACAGCCCTAAAAGATGGGCCAGACATCAATCTTGATTTAGAGATTCAGGGGCCGATTCCGATCTCGGTCGGAGGCGCACCCAATACTATTCGGTCGGGAAAAAAGCCATGCGAAAGCCAGTTTCCCGACCGATCCGTACAGCACACCGAACGAGCAAGTACGATGCGCACAACAGCAAAAATCCCGGCCGAGCCGTACTCACCCAAACCAGGTCCTGTTCTCCGACCGAGGCGAATCCGGAAACGCCGAATCGAGTCGCACGGAAGGGAAAATGCAGCCCCGTCCGGCCGGACAAGTACGATGCGCTTTCCGTACGCGCCGAACCCGTCGCTACGCACGGCACGTCAAAGCATCCGGGAGAGGCGCACATAAGCTCCGAATCGCGCCACAACACGATCCACGGCTACGAGACGAACACAGCACAGACGAGGACGACGCGAAGCGACGAGGACGAAGCGAAGCGACGAGGACGAAGCCAAGCGACGAGGACGACGCGAAGCAACGAGAAGGACGAACGACACGAACCAACCATGAATCCCTTCGTCCCGATCATACCAATATTCTACATCTACTACCGGAACAGGCACGGACGCGTACGGCGCAGAAGGTAAGTCAGACACCAACCACAAAACACATACAACACGTACACGACACATCACACACATACACTGGGAATCTGAATATACTTACACCAGCAGCACCATAGGGGCGGGATGCCCATCACCAATGCCACATATGCACACAGGGGCCTGAATGCGCGCCACCACCCCAACCCAGGGGGCTGGATGCCCACCACTACTACCACCCTCACCCAGGGGGGCAGGATGCCCACCACTACTACCACCCTCACCCAGGGGGGCAGGATGCCCACCACTACTACCACCCTTAGCCAGGGGGGCAGGATGCCCACCACTACTACCACCCTCACCCAGGGGGGCAGGATGCCTACCACTACTACCACCCTTAGCCAGGGGGGCAGGATGCCCACCACTACTACCACCCTTAGCCAGGGGGCAGGATGCCCACCACTACTACCACCCTCACCCAGGGGGCAGGATGCCTACCACTACTACCACCCTCACCCAGGGGGGCAGGATGCCTACCACTACTACCACCCTTAGCCAGGGGGCTGGATGCCTACCACTACTACCACCCTCAACCAGGGGGCAGGATGCCTACCACTACTACCACCCTTAGCCAGGGGGCAGGATGCCTACCACTACTACCACCCTTAGCCAGGGGGCAGGATGCCTACCACTACTACCACCCTTAGCCAGGGGGCAGGATGCCCACCACTACTACCACCCTCACCCAGGGGGGCAGGATGCCCACCACTACTACCACCCTCACCCAGGGGGGCAGGATGCCCACCACTACTACCACCCTTAGCCAGGGGGCAGGATGCCCACCACTACTACCACCCTTAGCCAGGGGGCAGGATGCCTACCTCTACTACCACCCTTAGCCAGGGGGCAGGATGCCCACCACTACTACCACCCTCACCCAGGGGGGCAGGATGCCCACCACTACTACCACCCTTAGCCAGGGGGCAGGATGCCCACCACTACTACCACCCTTAGCCAGGGGGCTGGATGCCTACCACTACTACCACCCTTAGCCAGGGGGGCAGGATGCCTACCACTACTACCACCCTCACCCAGGGGGGCAGGATGCCCACCACTACTACCACCCTTAGCCAGGGGGCAGGATGCCTACCACTACTACCACCCTTAGCCAGGGGGCAGGATGCCCACCACTACTACCACCCACACCCAGGGGGCAGGATGCCCACCACTACTACCACCCTCACCCAGGGGGGCAGGATGCCCACCACTACTACCACCCTTAGCCAGGGGGCAGGATGCCCACCACAACTACCACCCTTAGCCAGGGGGCAGGATGCCTACCACTACTACCACCCTTAGCCAGGGGGCAGGATGCCCACCACTACTACCACCCTTAGCCAGGGGGCAGGATGCCCACCACTACTACCACCCTTAGCCAGGGGGCAGGATGCCTACCACTACTACCACCCTTAGCCAGGGGGCAGGATGCCCACCACTACTACCACCCACACCCAGGGGGGCAGGATGCCCACCACTACTACCACCCTCACCCAGGGGGGCAGGATGCCCACCACTACTACCACCCTTAGCCAGGGGGCAGGATGCCCACCACAACTACCACCCTTAGCCAGGGGGCAGGATGCCTACCACTACTACCACCCTTAGCCAGGGGGCAGGATGCCCACCACTACTACCACCCTCACCCAGGGGGGCAGGATGCCCACCACTACTACCACCCTTAGCCAGGGGGCAGGATGCCCACCACTACTACCACCCTTAGCCAGGGGGGCTGGATGCCTACCACTACTACCACCCTTAGCCAGGGGGCAGGATGCCTACCACTACTACCACCCTCACCCAGGGGGGCAGGATGCCCACCACTACTACCACCCTTAGCCAGGGGGCAGGAAGCCTACCACTACTACCACCCTTAGCCAGGGGGCTGGATGCCTACCACTACTACCACCCTTAGCCAGGGGGCAGGATGCCTACCACTACTACCACCCTCACCCAGGGGGGCAGGATGCCCACCACTACTACCACCCTTAGCCAGGGGGCAGGAAGCCTACCACTACTACCACCCTTAGCCAGGGGGCTGGATGCCTACCACTACTACCACCCTTAGCCAGGGGGCAGGATGCCTACCACTACTACCACCCTCACCCAGGGGGGCAGGATGCCCACCACTACTACCACCCTTAGCCAGGGGGGCAGGAAGCCTACCACTACTACCACCCTTAGCCAGGGGGCTGGATGCCTACCACTACTACCACCCCCACTCATAGGATGGACAATGCATGACACAACAAGCACACCACAACCTAGGGAATGCAAGATTAAGACATCCCCCCACCACCATGACAAGCGTGTGAGCAGGCTGTGTCAAATGCCTACAACACCGAACATGACATTGAACATACAATGTGACCCCCTAGCACATGTGCCACACATATATGTGTGTGGCACCCACAATGCAAGCAGCCCATGACCATTGTGGCAATGGGGCCTAAACCCCCATCATCACAGTGACCAAAAGGCAAGTGTGGGGTCCATAGCTGAAGCACATTTTGACCATTGTGGCAATGGGGTCTAAACCTCCATCATCACAGTGACCAAAAGGCAAGTGTGGGGTCCATAGCTGAAGCACATTTTGACCATTGGGCAATGGGGTCTAAACCCCCATCATCACAGTGACCAAAAGGCAAGTGTGGGGTCCATAGCTGAAGCACATTTTGACCATTGTGGCAATGGGGTCTAAACCCCCATCATCACAGTGACCAAAAGGTAAGTGTGGGGTCCATAGCTGAAGCACATTTTGACCATTGTGGCAATGGGGTCTACACCCTCATCATCACAGTGACCAAAAGGTAATTGTTGACAAAGAAAGAGCTGCAACTGCCAAACTGCATGGATCATTCCTGGTCACAGAACCAAAAACTCATCTGTGGCAAAGTAGTGTATGTGTCCCATTGCAACATAAATTGGGGGAGCCAAATACTGCAGTGCAAATGAAACATTCCTTTGGCCATGTGCAGACAAACAACACCCATGGGGGCTGAGACCGTCAACATTCATCAATGACACAATGACAGAAGTGACCATCAGAATGCAGAACCACATATTTGCACCAATGGGCACACAAATGCAGATACCCTGTGGAGACAGCAGATGTGAGGTGAACAGATACCATACCATGGCAGCAATGGGACACACAAACCATGATCACTGTGCTGACCGATGACCTAGGAGTCCCAGGGACAGCAGGGGAAACACACCAAACAACATACAGCCAATGGCACACCCAAGATATGCCAATGCAGTGGTGCAGATGCACAAACACAAACAGGCAGACCAACACTGTCATCATACACAGCAGGTGAGGGGTGGGGGTGCCAGTGTCCCCAGGCAACAACACAACACATGAGGAGAGCTGAATACCAATCATACAGATGTGCATACACTGCCACACTAAGGTAACTCATGGATCCAAATCCCCTATGTGGGCAAGCAGGCATTGACAGGTGAGAGGGAGCACAAAACACACATGTCACACAGGCACGTAGGAACAACAACTGACACAGCAAGTCACAGACACACCACAGCACCACCCCCAGGGCCCCCACAATGTGGTGACCCTGGGCTGAAGAAAAATACCACTGTGATGACAAAGCTAAATGTCGTTCACACTGTGAACCACAGTCAGGTGTCCTGAGCAACTAACTACCATCACACCTACACAAGCACAAATCAATCAGCATGGCCAGTAAGCCAAGGCCAACATGGAGGCAGGGGACTAGCCGGGCAACAACTCTCATCTGCACACACTCAAGACCACACCCCTCGACCTCCAACAATGTGCAGCAGTGAAGTACACATGCACTGGTGACATTGCACATGCACCCATTACTATTCCAGGGTGGTGGGTGGGAACCAAGGTGTAGAAACACATCACACATGGACACTCAACAAGACTCCTGAATGTCTGACACACTGCACACTACGCTGTACATGGACATGACGGCAATACCACACCGACCAATGGGATCCCAGCCACAGTCACACACCAATGAAGAAGCCAAGGTCACCCACAAAGAACACACATAGACAACAACCAACATTGCAGCCCGGACCCTAAGGAGTGCCAGCAGTCACACACACAACGTGTCACAATCACTGAAAGATAACACAAACTGGAAATCACATGACAGGGGCAAACAACAAGTGCCAAAGGGAAACCTGACTGTGACCCATCTGCGTCAGCACACAAACTCTGCCCTGACAGCAAACACACCTATGGGTGACACCCTGATGACCAGTAATGTGCCATGCACCCACATCACAGAGAACACAGGGAGAAGACTTTGGGGGAACATAGCTCAAGTCAGCAAGCATCACAAACAGGTACAACACTAGGGATCACAGCATGCGCAGATGAATGGAAGTGAACACACAGACATGCACATACAACACACACCTTGGGCGCAGGCAATGTCACACGTGTACACACTGCCATGAGGGGACTCCACTCCTGTGTGAGGAAAGCTGTGCCATATGTTGCCTCAGTAGGGCCCCATCATGTCAGCTGAGCACTTGGTCACACAATCAACAATTAGCACCAAATGAGGGCTCCCATCACATCAGCCTGGTCATGGATGTGCCAACGGAATCATCAGCACAGATCCAACACACTTGTATGGCAATGTTGCACTGACTACACGGATGAGTCCCTCCCCATTGATGCCCAAACCTGCATGTCCACTGGAGATGGCAACACGGTCAGGGAAGTAGACAAATGCAACGATGGCAGGCACAACAGATGTGCAGGGGTGGAAGCCACAGATATGAAATTGCCAATGTAAGTAGGAAACCCATTGCCAAATACTGAACACATGACACCCTCAGATGCTGCTATTGATGACATGGATACACCACATGATAGGACACATTCCCCCTGGACCACATGGGTTCCTGCACAGTAACACTTCATAATCATGAGACCAGATATCACCATCACTGCAGCAAGGGCATGGTTAGCTGCACCAACAACATGTACATCTGAAGCATGAGCACTAGAGAAAAGAAAGTTGCTTTATTCAGCATATGTGTTGAGGCCAAACGAAGTCCTGAAAAAAGAGCAAAGGCCAATGGCCAGTCCATTGTCAAAGTTCAAACAGGGTGACACTGGCAGATGTCACCCTACGCATGCCTGCACAATACCAGGGACAATCCACTAGGAGGGGCAACCGGGGGCAGGCCAGGCACCGCAGGGACAGGATCAGGGCTCACCAGGGGGAGTCAGGGAAGGGGTGGTGGGTGCTGGAGAGCCACTGACAACTGCAGTGGAGGTGTCTGACATGGTGTGTGCCGGCACAACTGGGGGGCATGACACAGATGTCGTGGGTGCCGGCACAACTGCAGTGGACCCTGCAGATGGGGTGGACAGGTCCGCCACTGCAGTGCCCAAGTCAGACAGGGCGGTAGTGGACTCCACTGCAGTGCCTACCTCCAGGGGAGGAGAATGGGGAACAGGCAAGGTGGGTTGGACAGAGGGGGGGACACCCTCACCACATCAGTGGCACAGACAAGCGCAGCGGGGGTGTGGTGCTGGGAGAGCAAGTGGCAGGGGAGAAGGCCGGAGCATCTTGGGGATGGTATATCTGTGGGTGGGGGAACCTGGGGCAGGGTGTGGTGGGGGCACCTGTGCAGTGGGGGCCTGAGGGATGGAGGACGGAGACCTTGTGCCTGAGCTGCAGGGCGGTGGCGGGGTCTTGCTCTTAGCACTCCGGGGGGACTTGCGGGTGGGGGCCTCAGTCCGTCTGCGCCTGGGGGAGGGTGTCCGGGGGCGAGGGGCACTCTGCTCCGTGTGGGTGGGCTTCCTCTTCCCCCGGGATGCTGGAGCAGCTTCATCGGTGGGGAAGAGGCCGAGGTCACAGAGGAAGAGCTGCTGTGACTTTGGGGTTGCAGGTGAGGCAAGGGAGGGTGCTTTGGAGGGAGAGGGAACTGAGGACTGCGCAGTGCATGTGGATGCGTGTGTGTGTTCCAGGGCCCCATCCCCTGTGAGTCTGGCTTCAGTCCCCTGAATGTGCGTGCGTGTGCGTTTTGTCATTGGCGTGTGTGTCAGTGTGCTGGATGTGTGTGTGCTGGTGTGTGCCAGTGTGTGTGTGCCTGGGATGGGTAAGGTGCTGGGGAGTGTGGATGGAGCAGAGGCAGGAGGGGTGAGGGACCGTTTGAGGAGGGACACTGCTGCCGTCAGGGAGGAGTCCATGGACCTATTGCCCCTCTGTAGGTCAGACATGCCCGATGAGATGCCCTCCATGAACGACACCAGCTGAGTCAACAGCGCGGTGTGCGCATGGAGGACACTCAGCATGGCTGTCTGCCCTACATGGAGCTGGCGAAGGAGGTACACAGACTCCTCACTCAGGGCAGCAGGGGACACAGGGGCAGGGGGTGCGGTGCCTGGCCCAAAGGAGACACGCTCCCGGACATGGGAGCCTCCACGGACCTGGGGAATGGGAGCCGATGGGAGGGCGGTGGTGGTGCTGGTGGTGGCGGGGACAGCAACACTAGCTGGGGTGTGGTGGCTGCTGACACCCGCCTCCACAAGGGAGTCATCCTCCGAGTTGCTCTGGTCCTCAGCTGAGGTGGATGCTGCTGAGGACTCCTCGGTGTGGCTCCCCTCGCCCTCCGTGCCACTGGGTCCCTCCGACCACTCCTCGGCTGCTGACCCAGTCTGGCTCTCCGGCTCCTCCTGGTCCGTGGAGCTGTCCCCTTCCGTGGCCGTGGATGTATCTGCAAACAATGGGGAAACAGACAGACATCAGTCACCTGCACATAACGCACACACCACTGTGAGCACAGCACATCACAGAGCAAGCCCTGGCATCATTAGTTGTACATTGCTAAAAGTGCACTAATTGAACAGGAGAAGTCAATTGTCAGTCTGATGCCAAGCATGGCACTCACATCCCACATGGCCTTGCACCCATCTGTCTGGTGTCTGTTGGATTGCAACACCCCAGTGTTGACACATGCACCAAGTACACAGTAGTTGGACAGTGCAGAGGACACGGTGTGGACACATCACAGCTCTTGCCACTGAGTCAGTACAGGTTTACGGATGTAAGGGATGCCCAGAGTCAAATAGGAAATGCATGTGATGCATACCAGCGACAGACACCATGATGCACCCATGTCCTGATAGCCAGCGCCACTATGGTGTGCATGTAGCACATGTCACTCCCCTGCAGGATCACCAATCAGTAGACACATGCCATGGCGGAGGCATGACTGCAAAGTCATACATCACTGTCTCAGTGATGTATGACTTTGCAGCCAGACAACAACACTCTGCACTGTGTCACAATAGTAGGTCATGGGGAATGCAAGTCCTGGAGCTGCACAAGTGCACATGTACATCCCCCCACAACACATCCTCTTAACCCTCATCTGTCCAGGTCATACCTATTGGACATATGGGAGACCTGTGACACTACCCTCTGAACCTGAGCCCCTCACACTCTGCTGTGCATGGGGAACAGCTGCCTGAACTTCACATTTACATGCCCCAGTCTGCATGGGCAGCTGATCAGACACCTATGTGTCACACAAGTATCGTCTCCTATGGTCACATCTCCAGTGGCATGCTGAGCCCCTACCAAGAAACTCCACAGCAGTCCTGGCGACTAATCCACAGCACACTGACACAGAGGCAGACACCTGAGGGGCAAATCACTGTGCACAATGTGTCCTCTGATACACGGGAGTGGGAGTACAGAGTGTATTGTATGGCCTGGAGTAGGCATGACTGTCCAGCCCCACATGAATGAGGGATGAGCCCTGGACTGTAGGCAGCTGGCTAAGTATGTGTGACACACGTCATATACATACTCCTGGGGCCCAAACATTGTTCCCACCCGCAGCATGGGTGTGTGCCAGGTACCCCAGCCACATGTGGTGGATCAGCTCAGCAATTGGACCACAGATCAAAGTAACACGCTGAATACATGTCAGAATACAGGCATTGTGTAAGCAATGGACCCACCCATGATGCCCACCACAGAGTCAGGGAAACAGATGCTGTCTCCCACCTTGAGTCAAGCAAACTGCAAGGACACAGTCCTAAGTGACAGAATTCCCTGCATGTAAGGGCCACACCTGGGTATCAGATGAGGAGTGGGCAGTGCACAATAGAGGGACATGGCTCCTGGACAACATGACTGCTGTACTGTGGCAGTTCAACCTGGCCCGAGGAGGGCACATAACATGTTAGACAGAGTACACAGTGCAGTCTTTGACTCACCCCCTCCTTGCTGCTCTCTGGCCTTCAGCTGCCCATCCAGGTCTGGAAAGACCACCGCCAGGATCCTGAGCATGTGGGGGTCAGGGTCCGTGTTCCGCCCCTCCTGCGAGGAGGCGACAGCTTCAGCTGGACCCGTGCAATCCTCCGGGTCCAGCCCCGAAGGTCCTGCCACCTCTTTTGGCAGTTGCGGATCCGGCGCTTGTAGACCCCCACGGACCGGACAGCCCGGACGATGTCCTTCCAGATCTCATGCTTCCGATGGGCAGAAGCCTGTCAGGATGACAAAGTGATAAGGACATTACTACACATGCAACATATCCGTGCATGACACAGTTGCATATACATGTCGCAATCACAGAGGCACATGGTGTACCCAGGCAGTGCACGGCTGCCCATGGACAGTTTTCCAGAAGTCACTACATGGTATCATAGCATGGGAGTAAAACCCTGTTCAGAAGCACTGTCACTGCACCATACCTGTCCAGTGCAAGTCACTACACACTATGGGGGGTGACAACTACTCAGTGAGCCTGCTAGCCAGTGGTGTGCTGACTCTCAGCCTTGCTAGTCAGACAAAATGCACATTCAGAAAGGCAGTGCACAGAACACTCACCTGCTCCCCTGGTGTCCCATACAGCTTGCTGTACTGTGGAAGTAGGCTGTCCAGCAGGGCCTGGTTCTCTTCAAGGCTGAAGGCTGGGGCTCTCTCCACAGTACGTGCCATTGCAGGGTCCAGAGGGGCAGAGACAGCAGCAGTGCAGTGGCAGATGTCGTCCTGGAGCATGTAGTGCAGGCAAGTGGGCTCTCAGGGGAACATGCAGCAATATATATGTGCTGGAGAGGCAGATACTGTCCCTTGTGTCCAAAGTGATAGGTCCAAGTCGTTTGCATCTTCTGAATCTGGCCAATCCATGGAATAGCAGCACCAAAACACGCCCACAGCATCCTTCAAATCTTCAACTTCATGACATACATGATTTTGCAACATTGTTGTGGGTGACCAACTGATTTTCCAGCAACCGACTCGTTCGAATATTCGAAAACGCGTCCGTTGCCAGGCAAGCCCATTGTCAATGGGTGCGCACCGATCGGTCCATTGAGGTACAACGCGCACAGGGGTACAACGCGTACCCGCACACATTGAATGCAATGGGCCGGCCGGAGGCACCGATCGGTCCATTGCTGTTCAACGCGCACAGGGGTACAACGCGTACCCGCACACATTGAAAGCAATGGGCCGGCCGGAGGCACCGATCGGTCCATTGCAGTACAACGCGCACAGGGGTACAACGCGTACCCGCACACATTGAATGCAATGGGCCGGCCGGAGGCACCGATCGGTCCATTGCTGTTCAACGCGCACAGGGGTACAACGCGTACCCGCACACATTGAAAGCAATGGGCCGGCCGGAGGCACCGATCGATCCATTGCTGTTCAACGCGCACAGGGGTACAACGCGTACCCGCACACATTGAATGCAATGGGCCGGCCGGAGGCACCGATCGGTCCATTGCAGTACAACGCGCACTAGGGGTACAACGCGTGCACCGCACACATTGAATGCAATGGGCCGGCCGGAGGCACCGATCGGTCCATTGCTGTTCAACGCGCACAGGGGTACAACGCGTACCCGCACACATTGAAAGCAATGGGCCGGCCGGAGGCACCGATCGGTCCATTGCAGTACAACGCGCACAGGGGTACAACGCGTACCCGCACACATTGAATGCAATGGGCCGGCCGGAGGCACCGATCGGTCCATTGCTGTTCAACGCGCACAGGGGTACAACGCGTACCGCACACATTGAAAGCAATGGGCCGGCCGGAGGCACCGATCGGTCCATTGCAGTACAACGCGCACAGGGGTACAACGCGTACCCGCACACATTGAATGCAATGGGCCGGCCGGAGGCACCGATCGGTCCATTGCTGTTCAACGCGCACAGGGGTACAACGCGTACCCGCACACATTGAAAGCAATGGGCCGGCCGGAGGCACCGATCGGTCCATTGCTGTTCAACGCGCACAGGGGTACAACGCGTACCCGCACACATTGAATGCAATGGGCCGGCCGGAGGCACCGATCGGTCCATTGCAGTACAACGCGCACAGGGGTACAACGCGTACCCGCACACATTGAATGCAATGGGCCGGGCCGGAGGCACCGATCGGTCCATTGCTGTTCAACGCGCACAGGGGTACAACGCGTACCCGCACACATTGAAAGCAATGGGCCGGCCGGAGGCACCGATCGGTCCATTGCTGTTCAACGCGCACAGGGGTACAACGCGTACCCGCACACATTGAAAGCAATGGGCCGGCCGGAGGCACCGATCGGTCCATTGCTGTTCAACGCGCACAGGGGTACAACGCGTACCCGCACACATTGAATGCAATGGGCCGGCCATAGGCACCGATCGGTCCATTGCAGTACAACGCGCACAGGGGTACAACGCGTACCCGCACACATTGAATGCAATGGGCCGGCCGGAGGCACCGATCGGTCCATTGCAGTACAACGCATCACTGTACATGTGACTGGCATATGTCAGCATGCCTGTCTCAGATGGACATATGCCAGCCACAGATAGCTCCCAGGGAGTGAGGGGCACACCTACATCACGACAGCCTGTCCAAACCTTATCATAAGGCATGTAAGGCTGCATTTCCTATTGTGTGTATGTTGGTGTACATGTTGTCCTGTGGGTGTCACCTGTGGGCAGCCACCCCCAGGCTGTGCACGTGTTAATGGGGACAGGATCCTGGGTGTTACGTGTACGTGACCACTGTGATGTGCAACTGTTCATATCTGTGCATGTGCCATGGTCACATTTCACAGTGGTGTTTGTGTATGTCATGTCACATACCCCGTGAGTCCCATGTGGGACGGTATGTTTGAGCCAGGGTGTCCCAGTGGCACAATAGTGATGGCCCTCCACAGTCTTTGTGCATGTAGTGTTTACAATGTCTCTGATTTCATGTGCACAATGGGAGACAGTCTCCACATCCACGTTGTGTGTGCATGGACTCTGATGTTGTGCGTGTGTGTCACAGACGTCCATGGCTCTCCTGCCATGGCAAGTGTGGCCACTACCTGTGGGGGTCATGTTTGTTTTGTTGTGGTGTACACATGATACTCCAGGTGATGCCAGTGTCCATGTGGCATTACAGGGTCCCTGGGAATGTGCCTGTCGTTGAGCTGTGGTGCCTGGGGCACATCTGTCCTCACATGTCACTGGGGGGTGACTGTGACACAGCATCATGATATCCAATGGGCCAACCTGGGACAAATTGATGCCACCTGTAGGACCGTGTTGACAGATGTTGGCCATGTATGTACCATAAATGTCGTTCCGGTACTGCACACTTCATGTAGTTGTGCCTCATGATGATGTATGTTGGGATCTTGAGTGTGTTCAATGCCGCATATGTGGGGTGACTGACGATCTTGCTTACTTCTCCTCTGCACTGCAGGGCTCCTGCTGTCCATCGGCCATTCCCAGACCTGGCAACGATGGTGGAACGGGACAGCATCCGACGGTACCGCTTCACCAGGCAGCTGATTGAGGATTTGGCAGTGCAGTTGTCCCCACATTTGCAGCCTGGCCGGCCGTATCCTACAGCGCTGACCCCCAAGGTGAAGGTGATGGCAGCCCTACACTTCTTTGCCACCGGTACCTTCCAACATACTGTGGCGTCTGCTGGTGGGATGTCACAGACCATGTTCAGCCGTGTGCTCCGCGATGTTTTGGCGGCAATGTTGCTCTTCCTGAACCGGTACATCTATTTCCCTAGACTGCGACGACTCACTGACGTGAAGAGTGACTTTTATGCCCTGGGGAGGATGCCGCATGTAATTGGCTCCATTGATGGGACACATGTGGCTTTGGTACCACCACAGGCCCAGGAGCAGGCCTACAGGAACCGCAAGCACTACCACTCGGTCAATGCACTGGTGGTGTGTCTTGCAGACATGACCATCACACACGTGTGTGCCCGTTTCCCTGGTTCAGCACACGATGCCTTTGTGATGAGGAGTAGTCGCATCCCCAGGTTGATGGCACAGATGCAGAACCAGCGTGCCTGGCTTGTCGGTGTGTACTGACTTTGTGCCATTGTGTGTGATCTGATCTGTAGTATTCCGCCCACTTTTCCAAGTCAGCTGATGTGCACTTGTCTGTCCGTAGGTGACTCGGGATACCCCAACATGCCGTGGTTGCTGACACCCCTCAGGAACCCTGTGACACCTGCCCAGATGCGCTACAATGAGGCACATGGTCGGACCAGGAGAGTGATTGAGCGGACCTTTGGTCTCCTGAAGAGCCGCTTCCGCTGCCTGGACAAGACCGGAGGGTCCCTCCCATATGCCCCTGCGAAAGTGTGCAAGATTATCATCGTCTGCTGCATGCTCCACAACCTGGCAGTGCGGAAGGAGTTGCCTCTCATCCAGGATGACGATGACCAACATCCGCCACCTGTGGAGGATCCTGGCCTGGACCACGATGCCAGTGACGATGATGATGATGATGGTGATGGTGATGTCCGCACACAGCTCATCACCAACTTCTTTAGCTGAATGTGAGTATCCTGAGGTGTCATGTGAATGATGTGAGTTGGCATGATGTGTGGGTGGTGCTCTGGTGCTGTTGGAGTGTGTCCATGGGCTACTTGACAGGATGTGTGTTGCGATGTGTGGTGACAGGTGGGCTGTACTCCCCAACAGTGTTGACATGCTAACTTGGTTCTGGGTGGGTATCTTGTAACATGTATTGTGCATGAGTTTTGCTGTTCTGTCCTGTACTGCATTGCTTTTGACTGTGTGTCATTTCTGTCCTTCACAGGGTACTTTCAGATTCGTTTGGTCAACTGTGTCCACCGACGACGTGATTGCACATCCAGGCTGGTAGCTGTTGTGTCCCTACAGGTGATGTGCGCCACACCCATGGACTTCCTTCTGTCTACAGTTGTTGACTGTGTGCCCGCTACCAGGTGGGGTTACCTTGCATCTGTAGTGGTTACGGCATGTTGCTACTGTGTAATAAACCTGTGCTTCACTTAGTGATGTGCGTTGTCTGTGGTCACACATTTGACTGCCATTTGCTTACTGCACCTGTGGGCTACTTGACTACAACTGGGAATGGGTGTGGTGTCTGTGCATTGCACCGTCTTCCCTGGCAACATCAGTGTAGGCAATGAGTCAGATGGCCTAGGTGTGTATGTGTTGTGTAGCCCTGGTGGTGTGTCTCCCTCATATGTGTCACGTTGCCTGTACTCACATGCCTGTGTTGTCCTTGCTGTTGCAGTTCGCATACACTGTGTAATTTTGCAGTTCATCATCCCCATAACAGCACCCACGTTGGAATCACGACAGAGGCAAGTATGGTGTATTAGTGTGTTTATTGTGATAATAGTGCATAGGATGGATTGTGCTGTACATGAATCTTGCAATCCCAAGTTCCTAGATGAATAGAAAGTCCAGGTAGACAGGATCCCCAGTATCGGGGCCACAGTTGTCTGACACATTGTTCCAACTTGTACTCCCCATGCAATGTGTGGGAGTAGTGTTGCCATCAACAGGGTGAACAGTCTGTGCACAAAGGCGAAAATCCAGAACAGGTTCAGGCTTCCTGGGAGTTGCGCTTGGCCATCAGCCTCTCACTTTCCCCTCCTCGGACGACCCCTCTTCTTGGGGGGGGGCCCTCAAGTGCAGGCTGCTGCGGTGCAGGGGACTCTCCGCCAGAGTCCTCCTCCCTCCCTGTGGCAGTTGCAGTTTGTTCGGTACCAGATGTTGTTGGCACACAGGGAGGTGTGGACTGGTTGCTGTTCATCTGGCGGAGGCATTGTAAAATGTCCCTGTGCACCGCCGTCATCTCATGTAGTACATCCCACTTGGACTCCACGCGGGTCATGTGGGAGTCCACACGTGACATGTGGGAGTCCACACGTGACATGTGTGACTCCACTTGGGACATGTGGGAGTCCAAGCGGGCATGATGGGCAGCCTGCTGCTGTTTGATGTCTCTGAGGAGCCCCACTACCTGGCTGAGCTCTCCGGTGCTGGACTGGTACGCATCAGCTATGCGTACCAGTTGTGGGTCTTCATGCACACCAGCAACGTCTGCAAGCAGCGACCTCTGTCTCCCACCCCTCCCACCACCCCTGCTGACATGTGCAGTGTGTGCAGTTGCACGCACAGATAACCCTGGTCCACCTTGGGGGTTGGTGGTGGTGGTGGTGTCCATGGCCCCAGGTTGGTCCAGGGTCACTGCGCTGGTGTTGTTCCTTATTCTGTCCATGTCGGCAGGGATGGTATTCGTGGTGACAGTCGTTGGAGGGGTGGGTGCAGGGGGTGCAGCTGGTGGACCTGCTGGTGCTGCAGCTGGTGGTCCTGCTGGTGCAGCATGTTGACTTGCACCGGATGTGCCAGGTTGTTCTTCATCGTCCGAGGAGGACAGAGGCTGTACGACGCCAGTGAGCTCGGCATCCTCTTGAGCCTGGGACTGGGACTCCTCAGCGTCTGCTGCTGTGTCCCTATCATCACCTGTTTTGGGAGACACAAACAATGTATGTCATGTTTCTGCAGGCATCAGTGGTTGACACACCTGACAGTTGTGACTGTGCCTCGGGGTGCGGGCCTGTACATTGTATTGTCCTAAGTCGTCACAGTCAGGGGTTGATATTGGTGTGGCACATTGTCCTGCATTATTTGGGCATTTCTATGTATTCTCTGGGGTGTGAACATGGTCTGCATTGATTGTGTTTGGTTGACAGCCAGACCTCCTTCCCACCCACCCACCCACCCAGTCAGTTATCCCACCATGGAACGTGCTTGCATTGCAGGGAGTGTAAGTTGTCTCTCAGGATGTCAGTCAGTGGTGTCCTGCTGTTTGTTGGTGCACAGTTGGCAGCAGGGCCTTGTGCTCCCCACAGCAGTAGCCAGTGTCAGCCATCTTGTGAGTCCTTCTCCACTCCCTGTGATGTGAGCATGGTTCAGGGTGGTGTTGATGGGCCAGTTGTGAGGCTGAGCAATGTCTGTGACTACGACTCCCATCATGCTATTGCCTCCACCCCCTTCCCAGCATGCCCATGCTTCCTTCCTTTGACTCTGCTTCCCTGTGGGGTGGGCTGGCTGTGCTGACAGGATGGCTGGGAGTGTTGTCCTGGCAGTTGTTTGGCTAAGAGTCCCAAGAGTGTCCCTGTGCTTCACACAACATAAGCCAGGGTGGTGGTGCTTTGTGGGATCTTGTGTTAGGATGGAGGGCATTGCATTCTACCAGGTGGGTACTGTGGAGTTTGTGTTAGGGGGGGTGAGGGGAGGTGCTGGTGACTATAGTCAGTGCTGCAAGTCCCCCTTCCCACCCAGCCAGCCAGATATCCCACCATGGAACGTGCTTGCATTGCAGGGAGTGTAAGTTGTCTCTCAGGATGTCAGTCAGTGGTGTCCTGCTGTTTGTTGGTGCACAGTTGGCAGCAGGGCCTTGTGCTCCCCACAGCAGTAGCCAGTGTCAGCCATCTTGTGAGTCCTTCTCCACTCCCTGTGATGTGAGCATGGTTCAGGGTGGTGTTGATGGGCCAGTTGTGAGGCTGAGCAATGTCTGTGACTACGACTCCCATCATGCTATTGCCTCCACCCCCTTCCCAGCATGCCCATGCTTCCTTCCTTTTGACTCTGCTTCCCTGTGGGGTGGGCTGGCTGTGCTGACAGGATGGCTGGGAGTGTTGTCCTGGCAGTTGTTTGGCTAAGAGTCCCAAGAGTGTCCCTGTGCTTCACACAACATAAGCCAGGGTGGTGGTGCTTTGTGGGATCTTGTGTTAGGATGGAGGGCATTGCATTCTACCAGGTGGGTACTGTGGAGTTTGTGTTGGGGGGGGGGTGTGAGGGGAGGTGCTGGTGACTATGGTCAGTGCTGCAAGTCCCCCTTCCCACCCAGCCAGCCAGATATCCCACCATGGAACGTGCTTGCATTGCAGGGAGTGTAAGTTGTCTCTCAGGATGTCAGTCAGTGGTGTCCTGCTGTTTGTTGGTGCACAGTTGGCAGCAGGGCCTTGTGCTCCCCACAGCAGTAGCCAGTGTCAGCCATCTTGTGAGTCCTTCTCCACTCCCTGTGATGTGAGCATGGTTCAGGGTGGTGTTGATGGGCCAGTTGTGAGGCTGAGCAATGTCTGTGACTACGACTCCCATCATGCTATTGCCTCCACCCCCTTCCCAGCATGCCCATGCTTCCTTCCTTTTGACTCTGCTTCCCTGTGGGGTGGGCTGGCTGTGCTGACAGGATGGCTGGGAGTGTTGTCCTGGCAGTTGTTTGGCTAAGAGTCCCAAGAGTGTCCCTGTGCTTCACACAACATAAGCCAGGGTGGTGGTGCTTTGTGGGATCTTGTGTTAGGATGGAGGGCATTGCATTCTACCAGGTGGGTACTGTGGAGTTTGTGTTGGGGGGGGGGTGAGGGGAGGTGCTGGTGACTATGGTCAGTGCTGCAAGTCCCCCTTCCCACCCAGCCAGCCAGATATCCCACCATGGAACGTGCTTGCATTGCAGGGAGTGTAAGTTGTCTCTCAGGATGTCAGTCAGTGGTGTCCTGCTGTTTGTTGGTGCACAGTTGGCAGCAGGGCCTTGTGCTCCCCACAGCAGTAGCCAGTGTCAGCCATCTTGTGAGTCCTTCTCCACTCCCTGTGATGTGAGCATGGTTCAGGGTGGTGTTGATGGGCCAGTTGTGAGGCTGAGCAATGTCTGTGACTACGACTCCCATCATGCTATTGCCTCCACCCCCTTCCCAGCATGCCCATGCTTCCTTCCTTTTGACTCTGCTTCCCTGTGGGGTGGGCTGGCTGTGCTGACAGGATGGCTGGGAGTGTTGTCCTGGCAGTTGTTTGGCTAAGAGTCCCAAGAGTGTCCCTGTGCTTCACACAACATAAGCCAGGGTGGTGGTGCTTTGTGGGATCTTGTGTTAGGATGGAGGGCATTGCATTCTACCAGGTGGGTACTGTGGAGTTTGTGTTGGGGGGGGTGAGGGGAGGTGCTGGTGACTATGGTCAGTGCTGCAAGTCCCCCTTCCCACCCAGCCAGCCAGATATCCCACCATGGAACGTGCTTGCATTGCAGGGAGTGTAAGTTGTCTCTCAGGATGTCAGTCAGTGGTGTCCTGCTGTTTGTTGGTGCACAGTTGGCAGCAGGGCCTTGTGCTCCCCACAGCAGTAGCCAGTGTCAGCCATCTTGTGAGTCCTTCTCCACTCCCTGTGATGTGAGCATGGTTCAGGGTGGTGTTGATGGGCCAGTTGTGAGGCTGAGCAATGTCTGTGACTACGACTCCCATCATGCTATTGCCTCCACCCCCTTCCCAGCATGCCCATGCTTCCTTCCTTTTGACTCTGCTTCCCTGTGGGGTGGGCTGGCTGTGCTGACAGGATGGCTGGGAGTGTTGTCCTGGCAGTTGTTTGGCTAAGAGTCCCAAGAGTGTCCCTGTGCTTCACACAACATAAGCCAGGGTGGTGGTGCTTTGTGGGATCTTGTGTTAGGATGGAGGGCATTGCATTCTACCAGGTGGGTACTGTGGAGTTTGTGTTGGGGGGGGGGTGAGGGGAGGTGCTGGTGACTATGGTCAGTGCTGCAAGTCCCCCTTCCCACCCAGCCAGCCAGATATCCCACCATGGAACGTGCTTGCATTGCAGGGAGTGTAAGTTGTCTCTCAGGATGTCAGTCAGTGGTGTCCTGCTGTTTGTTGGTGCACAGTTGGCAGCAGGGCCTTGTGCTCCCCACAGCAGTAGCCAGTGTCAGCCATCTTGTGAGTCCTTCTCCACTCCCTGTGATGTGAGCATGGTTCAGGGTGGTGTTGATGGGCCAGTTGTGAGGCTGAGCAATGTCTGTGACTACGACTCCCATCATGCTATTGCCTCCACCCCCTTCCCAGCATGCCCATGCTTCCTTCCTTTTGACTCTGCTTCCCTGTGGGGTGGGCTGGCTGTGCTGACAGGATGGCTGGGAGTGTTGTCCTGGCAGTTGTTTGGCTAAGAGTCCCAAGAGTGTCCCTGTGCTTCACACAACATAAGCCAGGGTGGTGGTGCTTTGTGGGATCTTGTGTTAGGATGGAGGGCATTGCATTCTACCAGGTGGGTACTGTGGAGTTTGTGTTGGGGGGGGGTGAGGGGAGGTGCTGGTGACTATGGTCAGTGCTGCAAGTCCCCCTTCCCACCCAGCCAGCCAGATATCCCACCATGGAACGTGCTTGCATTGCAGGGAGTGTAAGTTGTCTCTCAGGATGTCAGTCAGTGGTGTCCTGCTGTTTGTTGGTGCACAGTTGGCAGCAGGGCCTTGTGCTCCCCACAGCAGTAGCCAGTGTCAGCCATCTTGTGAGTCCTTCTCCACTCCCTGTGATGTGAGCATGGTTCAGGGTGGTGTTGATGGGCCAGTTGTGAGGCTGAGCAATGTCTGTGACTACGACTCCCATCATGCTATTGCCTCCACCCCCTTCCCAGCATGCCCATGCTTCCTTCCTTTTGACTCTGCTTCCCTGTGGGGTGGGCTGGCTGTGCTGACAGGATGGCTGGGAGTGTTGTCCTGGCAGTTGTTTGGCTAAGAGTCCCAAGAGTGTCCCTGTGCTTCACACAACATAAGCCAGGGTGGTGGTGCTTTGTGGGATCTTGTGTTAGGATGGAGGGCATTGCATTCTACCAGGTGGGTACTGTGGAGTTTGTGTTGGGGGGGGGTGAGGGGAGGTGCTGGTGACTATGGTCAGTGCTGCAAGTCCCCCTTCCCACCCAGCCAGCCAGATATCCCACCATGGAACGTGCTTGCATTGCAGGGAGTGTAAGTTGTCTCTCAGGATGTCAGTCAGTGGTGTCCTGCTGTTTGTTGGTGCACAGTTGGCAGCAGGGCCTTGTGCTCCCCACAGCAGTAGCCAGTGTCAGCCATCTTGTGAGTCCTTCTCCACTCCCTGTGATGTGAGCATGGTTCAGGGTGGTGTTGATGGGCCAGTTGTGAGGCTGAGCAATGTCTGTGACTACGACTCCCATCATGCTATTGCCTCCACCCCCTTCCCAGCATGCCCATGCTTCCTTCCTTTTGACTCTGCTTCCCTGTGGGGTGGGCTGGCTGTGCTGACAGGATGGCTGGGAGTGTTGTCCTGGCAGTTGTTTGGCTAAGAGTCCCAAGAGTGTCCCTGTGCTTCACACAACATAAGCCAGGGTGGTGGTGCTTTGTGGGATCTTGTGTTAGGATGGAGGGCATTGCATTCTACCAGGTGGGTACTGTGGAGTTTGTGTTGGGGGGGGGTGAGGGGAGGTGCTGGTGACTATGGTCAGTGCTGCAAGTCCCCCTTCCCACCCAGCCAGCCAGATATCCCACCATGGAACGTGCTTGCATTGCAGGGAGTGTAAGTTGTCTCTCAGGATGTCAGTCAGTGGTGTCCTGCTGTTTGTTGGTGCACAGTTGGCAGCAGGGCCTTGTGCTCCCCACAGCAGTAGCCAGTGTCAGCCATCTTGTGAGTCCTTCTCCACTCCCTGTGATGTGAGCATGGTTCAGGGTGGTGTTGATGGGCCAGTTGTGAGGCTGAGCAATGTCTGTGACTACGACTCCCATCATGCTATTGCCTCCACCCCCCTTCCCAGCATGCCCATGCTTCCTTCCTTTTGACTCTGCTTCCCTGTGGGGTGGGCTGGCTGTGCTGACAGGATGGCTGGGAGTGTTGTCCTGGCAGTTGTTTGGCTAAGAGTCCCAAGAGTGTCCCTGTGCTTCACACAACATAAGCCAGGGTGGTGGTGCTTTGTGGGATCTTGTGTTAGGATGGAGGGCATTGCATTCTACCAGGTGGGTACTGTGGAGTTTGTGTTGGGGGGGGGGTGAGGGGAGGTGCTGGTGACTATGGTCAGTGCTGCAAGTCCCCCTTCCCACCCAGCCAGCCAGATATCCCACCATGGAACGTGCTTGCATTGCAGGGAGTGTAAGTTGTCTCTCAGGATGTCAGTCAGTGGTGTCCTGCTGTTTGTTGGTGCACAGTTGGCAGCAGGGCCTTGTGCTCCCCACAGCAGTAGCCAGTGTCAGCCATCTTGTGAGTCCTTCTCCACTCCCTGTGATGTGAGCATGGTTCAGGGTGGTGTTGATGGGCCAGTTGTGAGGCTGAGCAATGTCTGTGACTACGACTCCCATCATGCTATTGCCTCCACCCCCTTCCCAGCATGCCCATGCTTCCTTCCTTTTGACTCTGCTTCCCTGTGGGGTGGGCTGGCTGTGCTGACAGGATGGCTGGGAGTGTTGTCCTGGCAGTTGTTTGGCTAAGAGTCCCAAGAGTGTCCCTGTGCTTCACACAACATAAGCCAGGGTGGTGGTGCTTTGTGGGATCTTGTGTTAGGATGGAGGGCATTGCATTCTACCAGGTGGGTACTGTGGAGTTTGTGTTGGGGGGGGTGTGAGGGGAGGTGCTGGTGACTATAGTCAGTGCTGCAAGTCCCCCTTCCCACCCAGCCAGCCAGATATCCCACCATGGAACGTGCTTGCATTGCAGGGAGTGTAAGTTGTCTCTCAGGATGTCAGTCAGTGGTGTCCTGCTGTTTGTTGGTGCACAGTTGGCAGCAGGGCCTTGTGCTCCCCACAGCAGTAGCCAGTGTCAGCCATCTTGTGAGTCCTTCTCCACTCCCTGTGATGTGAGCATGGTTCAGGGTGGTGTTGATGGGACAGTTGTGGGGGGGCAATATGTGTGACTGCGACTCCCATGATGCTATTGGCTACACTGACTTGGCCAGCATACACAGAATTCCTTCCTTTGAGTGGTCTTCACTGTGTGTTGGTGTTGTTGTGGTGGCTACATGTGTGGATGTGTGTGTTAGTTCTATTTGTGCCACTGCCTAGCTGTAGTTGTGGTTGTGTTTGTACATGTGTTGGCACAGTTGGATGTGACTTTTTTGATGGCATGTGTTGTGTTTATCTGACTGACATACACATTTTGGGATGATTCTGTTCTAGTTGCTGTGTAATTGCTATGTGTGCATGGTTTGACTCTCCCCTTGACAGTGATGTGTGTGTTTTGTGGCAGTTTATTGTGTACATTTGTTGTGTACTCACCAGGCTCTGGGATGTTCTCTAGTCCATATACGCTCACTGGCGGAAGGATGGCCCGCACCTTCTCCTCCCAGGGCCTGAGGTATATTGGCTTGGCAGGAGGGCCACTGCCGGTATGTTGGCTGTTGATGTAGTCTATCTTCAGCAGGTCCCGTACCCTCCTGCGCACGTCATACCACCTGTTCTGGATGTCCGTCTTTGTGCGCCGACATGATGATTGGGCGTTCACCCTGTTGATGATCCTCTCCCACATCTTGGTTTTCTGCGACATGGGGGTCTGTTGGACCAGAGTGCCAAACAGCTGTGGCTCCACCCTGAGGATCTCGTCTACCAGGACTTCCAATTCACAATCTAGGAACTTGGGATTCTTCTTGGGGGGCATGGTGATGGGTGGTGATGGTGAGTGATGTGTGTGTTGGTGTGCAGGTGAGGGTGTGTGAGTGTGTGTTTTGCTGGGTGTATGTGAGGTAGGTATTTGTTGGTGTGCTGATGGTGTGTGGCTTGTGTGAGGGGTGAGCTGTGGGTGTGTGGTTGCTTTCTCTTGGGTGCTGGCAGTGAAATGGCATTTGCAAAGGCTCATGGTAGTGATTTGTGTCCTTTATATAGGTGGAGTTGTGGGTGTGTCTTTGTTCTCTGTCCCCACCCCCCCCAGTATTTATTGGCTTGGTAATTGCTTGTTTGGCCTTTTTTTGGTTGATTTTTCCTTTGTGCTGTTTGTGTATGTTGGAAACGTTCTTGTGACCGAGTCGGACCCTGCATTGGTCTCGTACGGTGTTTTCCGTTTCGTTCACGCTGTGTTTGTGCAGTTTTGTATGCTGCGTACGCGTCGGTCGCGGTGTATTGTGTTGCTTCGGCTCGGTTTTGTATGCGTGTCGGTCGTACGGCTTGTCCTCCGTCCGACTCGGTCGTGTTTTTCGCGCCTTGCATCGTACTTTGCGGGTTGGAGTTGGCGGGTACGATTCGGTCGGATTTGTTCCGGGTGCGTGTCGGTCGGTTGGATTCGCGTGTTTTTCCGGCCGGATTGCTATTTTCCGAGCGGCTCGGTCGGTCGGCTTGGTTTCCTGACGTGTCGGTCGGATTTATCGCGGCTTGCATCGTACTTGGCGTGTCGGGCGCCACTGGTACGTGTCGGTCGGTATTTTTTCCGGATCCGAGTCGGTCGGTGCTTTTTCCGGCCCGAATCGGAATCGACCCCTCAGTATGTGCACAAAGATCCCTTTAAAAGGAACCCTCAAAGGCAGAGGCCAAGGAAGATACTAATGAACTTCCTCTCATATGCAGTGAAGGAGGCGATTCTGAGTGTAGACTTAAGAAACGGCCCTTACTCGGTTGGCACTTATTCCCTTTCCATCAGATCGGATGTTAGCCGAGCAACCGATCAGAAGCAGTGGGAATTAGGCAAAAGAATGGAGGAATTGCATAAGTTAGGGGCAAAAGCACAATTGAAATTTCCAGCAATGCTCCCTGTCATGTGGAACAATCATATGTATAATTACCGATCAGTGGAAGAAGTGGATGGGCTGATCGAACTCATCAAAAAAGGGGTGCTTCCTTGAGCCTCATGGAGTTGAGGAGTGCCAGACTGGGGGGGTAGGGGGAAGGGAGCCCGCTACAGTGAAATGTATTTTGAACATTAGTACCCCTCCACGGGAGAAGCTCACCGGGCATCTCATGCCTGAAAGCTATGGGAGGGTTCCCCAGGGAGGGATGGGGTGGGTGGCACGGGGTGGGGAAGGGCACTGGGTAGGGCGCAGAGGGAGAAAAAGGAAAAAAAAAAGTCCTCAGAATCATCTAGATGTATCTATGTAGTCAGTTGGCCTAGGGCAATGTGGAAAAAAAATGGTCTTGAATTTACAGAAGATGATGCGGGGTAGTAATGAGCTATCTGTTTTAACGTGGAACGTAAATGGCCACAGGTCTAAAAGTCGGCAAAGACTGGCTATAAGATACTCAGAAGAAAGTCTGGCCCACATTGTCCTACTGCAAGAAACTCACCTAACGGCCAGCGAGAGTAGAGCCCTCTTCTCCAAATGCAGATGGTAAAGGGTCAGAATATCGAGTTGGAAATGTCGACTTGCACTAATATCGACTTTGAAATATCGAGACACAGAAATATCGACAGCAAGAATATCGTGGTCAAGAATATCGAGTTTAAGGTAAGAAATATAGTTTTTTTAAATATCGAAGTCATTAATATCGTTTGCAAAAATATAGTCGTTAAAAATATCGTTTTTTTAATTAGTGTTATGTATTTTAGTATGTATTTTAAATGTATGTGCTCTATTTTTTTGTCTAAGTATTGCTTTTGTTTTTTAATATATGTGTTAATTTTTTAGTAGTTATTAATTTTATTTTAAATTAATTTTGCGTTTTAGTTCCGTAGCGGGTTGTGGGTTTATAGGGGAATAGGGTGGGAAGTAATTTAATTATAATACATTAAATATTAGTTTTTATTTATTAGTATTTATCTAATTTAGATTTTATAGTGTTAATTGTGGGAATTAATTTATTATTAATTATTAATAATTGGCTGTTAATTTTTATTAATTAATTAATTGGTAAATATGTTAATTGTGTCATTTTTTTAGGAGCGGGTTGTGGGTTTATAGGGGAATAGGGTGGGAAGTAATTTGATTATAATTAAATTATTATTTTTTATTAAATAATATTTATTTATTTAATATTTTATAGTGTTAATTGTGGGAATTAATTTATAATTAATTATTTAATTGGTTGTTAATTATTATTAATTAATTGTTAATTATGTTAATTGTCATTTTTTTAGGAGCGGGTTGTGCGTTGATAGGGGAGTAGGGTGGGAAGTAATTTAATTTTAATATATTTATTAATATTTTTATATAATACTTATTTAATTTTACTTTATAGTGTTAATTGTGGGAATTAATTTATTAATAATTATTTATAATTTGCTTGTTAAATGTTATTAATTATTTGTTAATTAATTATGTTAATTGTGTCATGTTTTTAGAAATGGGTGGTGGGGTTTATAGGGGAATAGGGTGGGAGGTAATTTATTGATAAATAATTAATTATTTGTTAATTTATGCTAATTAAGGGGCTGATTAGGATGGCGGGCGGACTTTAGTCCACCCGCTATCCTAGTGGTAAGGGGACCGCCCGCCTTCCATGCGGCGGTCCCGCCACCCAAATCATGATGCGACCGCCACCGCGGCGGTCGCATCTGGCATTTTAACATTGCGGCGGGTGCTTCTGGCTGCAGCACCTGCCGCAATAGGAAAATGCCATGTTGTGCATTTCCATGCAGAACGTGGCAGGCACCACGCGGTGCCTGCCACTTTGTGCATGGACAAGGTACCCCCCAAGTGCACCCCGCCACCCCCCCGGGGGCCCGCAACGGGCCCCCAAATCAAGTCACCGCCAGCCTTTCCATGGCTGCATCGCCGCCATGGAAAGGCCTTGAAATTCACACATCATAATATGGCTGGCAGTGCCTGCTAGGCACCGCCACCATATTGCAGCCCCAGCTCCGCCCGGCCGGCAATCGTAACGATTGCCGACCGGCGGAAAAGCGGCGGACGGACTTTCCGTCCGCCGCGATACCCACCGCTATCGTAATATGACGGTGGGTATTGCACGTTACGATGGCGTAATGGTTGCCACCACCTGCCCGGCGGTGGCGAACGTTACGCCATCGTAATCACCCCCTAATTAATTAAAATTTAGATATGGCAATTGGGTAATTAATTTGATGTGTGAGTTGTGGGGTTTATAGTGGTTAATGGTTGGAAGTAAATTTTTGTAAATTAATTAATGATTTGTCGTTAATTGATATTAATTTATTTTTGTAAAATTAGTTATGGAAATTGTGTAATTATTTTTAGGTGTGTGTTGTGGTGTTTATTGGGGTAGAGGGTGGAAAGTAATTTAGTTTAAAATAATTAATCATTATTTGATCATTAATGGTTATTTAATACTTGATAAATATTTTTGGAAATTGTTTATTTTTTATTTTGTTTGTGGATTTTGGTTATATAGGCGTAACGTTTGGTTAGTATATTAATTTTTATCTGTTTTAATGTTTTTTTAAATTAATAATATTTGTTTAATTGATAAATAATTGTGTTCATTATGGAGGTACACTTTGTTTTAAATTTAGATGTGTGTTGTAAATTGTGTGGTGTTATAGGGTAGGTAAAAAATATATTTATGTAATAAATAATGTTTTTGATTATAAATAATTTTTATTACAAAATATTTGTTTGTAAATTATTTTTACATTTTTAGAAAATAATCTTTGTATGTAATTTTTAGATGTGTTTAACATTATATTATGTTTCTATGTTTTGTAATTTTTTATATATGTTTTGTTTTTGGAATTGTTATTATCTTTTATATTATAGTTGATATTTTGTTTGTTTTTAAATTTAAATTTTCTTCAGTGGGAATAGTAATTTTTACCCCTTTGCTATCCAACACTTTCCCTACTGCTGTATTCGCAGGAGTGGGAATAGTTATTTATACTCCTCCGCTACCCAACACTTTCCCTACTGTTGCAGTCACTGGAGTGGGAATAGTAATTTTTTCCCCTCCGCTATCCAAAACTTTCCCTACTGTTGCACTCGCTGGAGTGGGAATAGTAATTTTATCCCCTCCGCTATCCAACACTTTCCCTACTGTTGCAGTCACTGGAGTGGGAATAGTAATTTTTTCCCCTCCGCTATCCAAAACTTTCCCTACTGTTGCACTCGCTGGAGTGGGAATAGTAATTTTATCCCCTCCGCTATCCAACACTTTCCCTACTGTTGCACTAGCTGGAGTGGGAATAGTAAGTTTTTCCCCTCCACTATCCAACACTTTCTCTACTGTTGCTCTTGCAGGAGTGGGAATAGTAATTTTTTCCCCTCCGTTATCCAACACTTTCCCTACTGTTGCACTCGCTGGAGTGGGAATAGTAATTTTATCCCCTACGCTATCCAACACTTTCCCTACTGTTGCACTCACTGGAGTTGGAATAGTAATTGTATCCCCTCCGCTAAACAAAACTTCCCCTATTATTGCACTAGCTGGAATGGGAATAGTAATTTTTACCCCTCTGCTATCCAACACTTTCCCTACTGTTGCACTTAGTGGAGTGGGAATAGTAAATTATTACCCTCCGCTATCCAACACTTTCCCTACTGTTACACTCGCTGGAGTGGGAATAGTAATTTTTACCTATCCGCTATCCAGCACTTTTCCTTGCATTTCCTGGAGTGGGAATAGTATTTTTTACCTATCCGCTATTCAACACTTTCCCTACTGTTGCATTCGCTGGAGTGGGAATAGTAATTTTTACCTCTCCGCTATCCAACACTTTCCCTATTGTTGCACTTGCTGGAGTGGGAATAGTAATTTTTACCCCTTCGCTCTCCAACACTTTGGGGCCGATTCCGATTCGGGCCGGAAATCTCTCCGACCGAGCCGGACCCGGAGAGATTTCCGACCGAATCGGACCCTAGCAGCCCGACCGAACAAGTACGATGCGCACGTATGCTATCGGACTCGATTCGGTCGGACTCCCATTGAAGTCAATGGGAGCCTGTCGTACAACTCGTACGCGGGCTCCCATTGACTCAATGGGTGCGAGGTGAACAAGGGCGCCCCCTACAGCGCGTACGCGGTGAAGCGACTCGCGCCGTACACGCACAGGTAGGGGGGACCCATGGGTCCCCCCCCCTGTGTGCGACTCGCGCGGCTACGCATACAGGGGGTCCGACACGGACCCCAAAGTGCGGCTCCGACTGCTTCTTCGAGCCGGACGGCGCGAGTCGGTAGGACTGCACCGCGGCGCGCATCGTACTTGCCCGGCCGGGGAACGTCTCCATTGCGCGGTGCGAGGCGCATCCGTGCGTAGTCGGTCGGTGCGGTTGGGACGGGCGTACGAGTCGGTCGGCGACTCGCAGGCGCTCGCATCGTACTCGTTCGCCCGGACGCACGTACGAATCGGTCGGGAAAAGGGCTCCGAATCGGATCCGGTTCAGCCGAATCCGATTCGGTGCCCTACCGGCCGAGATCGGGATCGACCCCTTTATCTACTGTTGCCCTCAATGTAGTGCAAAATGTAGGGTTAAAACATATTAAATATTTTAATATTTTAATTTATAATATAATTTTTTTTTTATTAATTGTTGTGTTACAGGTGTATGTATTTATATTTATTTATAATTTTTAATATATTTATTACATTTTAAAATTAATTTAAATTATTATTTATTAATTGTTTTTAAGTAAATATATATATTACATTTTTTTTTTTTTTATAACCAATTTTTATTTTGAAAAGCAAACATCAAATCAGCATTAGACACGGAAAAAGATGACTCTTTATCATTTACAGGAGCATAACATCTCATGAGTCCCGATCTCTGAAGGTATACACAGATCTAGTAATTGAATAGAGTACTTAGCTTATTCCACAGCACCCAGCCATTTTCCCCACACCCTACGGTACTTCTTGGGACACCCTCGTGCCGCATACAGGGTTTTTTCTTGCATCGCGCACCAATCTACCCCCCTCCGCCATTTCCCGGAGCAAGGTGGGTCCGGACATCTCCATGCCGCCGCTATATCACGCTTGGCTACAATCATGGCTGTGTTAAAAAACAATTTTTCGTTTCTGGACCCGTCCAGCCCATCTGTGATCCCCAATAGGGAGTGACGTGGGTCATGGGGGACCACCCATCCCAGGACTTCTGTGAGCTCCTCCTCGATATCCCCCCAAAATCGCGCCAAGCGGGGGCATGACCAGACCATATGGAAAAAGTCGGCTGGGGCATGGTCACACCTCGCACAGGATGCATCTGGGCACAGGCCCGCCCGGTGAAGGCGCAAGGGGGTGAGATATGCAACATGCAAGTAGTATAGTTGGATCAGTCTGAGTTTGGCTGATGCAGTGACCGTCTTGGGCGCCATGAGGGCGTCGCGCCAGTCTTCCTCATCAAGGGGACCCACCCAGTCCTCCCATTGGTCTCTTAACTTGTCCAGTGTAGTGGGGGTGTTGTTGACCAAAGTTCGGTAAATACGTGAAATACCCCCTTTGCCCAAGTCACCCAGCATAGTCTGTGCCTCGGGGGGGCTATATTCAGGGAGCCTAGTGTCGTCTGTGATATGCGTGTGGAGGGCATGCCGCAGCTGCAAGTATTCGTAGAATTGAGATGGGTGTAGGGAGTAACGGGTCTGGAGGTCTTGAAATGAACGCATGTGGCCGCTAGCCCACACATCCCCAAGCTGTGAGATTCCAATGAGGTCCCATGATTTAAAACCTTGCAGCCCGCTAACCTCTCGGAGCCAAGTACCCTGCCAGAGGGGTGTGCAATGGGTCAGCTTGCGCGTCCAGCGAGTGTGACGCAATGAGGCTCGCCAGGCCAACAGCACGGAGCGCGTTGCTTCCGGTAGCTGAGATGGAATGGACCCCCCGTACATCAGTGATTGGACTTTGGGTAGACCCAGTTCGCTCAGCTCGAGTCGGTAAGCAGGGTCGGACCAACCCCCGTTGAACCAATCATGGATAACTAGGAGACGCGCAGCCAGGAAATAGAGATAGAGGTGCATCATCCCCATACCCCCGTCAAAGGAGGGGATCTGACATAGGGTCAGGGCCAAGCGTGCCCTCCCCCCCCCCCCAGAGAAATTTGGTGGCTAGACTGTCCAGCTCGCGAAACCAGGCCCTTGGAAAGCAGAAGGGGGCCTTCTGGAGGACGTAAATGAATCTGGGGAGGATCATCATTTTGAACAAGGCGACCCTCCCCAGGGGATTCAGGGGCAGCGTCTTCCACTTCTGAAGATCCGCTTTAGCCTTCTTCACCAATGGGGTGACGTTGAGGGACCAGCCCAGTTCAGGAAGAAGAGTGACCCATATCCCCAAGTATTTGAACGATTGGTGCCGAAGCGGTATGGTGGACTGCCAATCGTAACAGTCTCTGGATAGGTGCAGTGGGACCAGTACCGACTTCCCCGGGTTCAGCCGGAGACCGGATGCTTGCCCAAATGACTGTAGGATCTGAAGGCAGTGCGGTCCCGACAAGGCGGGTTCAGCCAAGAAGAGCAGAACATCGTCGGCATATAAAGCGATCTTGTCCGTCTCTGTGTGGGGCCATTCCCACCCACGAATACGACCATTGGCCCATACCAGGGAGGCCAGGGGCTCCATCGCCAAGGCGAAGAGCAGGGGCAAAAGGGGGCAACCCTGCCTTGTTCCTCTACTAATGGGGAAGGCCTCTGACAGCACACCATTGACCAAGACACGCGCCCGCGGCTGGGCATATAGGACGCGGACCGGCGCGCTTAAGTGGGGTCCAAACCCCATCTCAGCCAACACGTCCGTTAGATACGTCCAGTCCACCGAGTGGAAGGCCTTCTCAAAATCTATGAGAAGGAGCACCAGGTATGGGGTGAGTAAATGCCAATGGGCCAAGGCAAGTTGTAACCTCCTAAGACAGTGCCGGGTACCTCGCATGGGCATGAAGCCACACTGGTCCGGGTGAACCAGCAGAGACAGATAGGGCTTCAGTCATTGGGCGAGAATGGTGGCATACAGCTTGTTCTTCGTGTTGATGAGAGAGATGGGATGGTAGTCCGCGCAATGACTGGAGGGTGGCTGGGATTTCGGTAGGACCACGATGGTGGCGATGTCCGTCTCGGGTGGGAAGGAACCCTTCTCCAGCGCTTCGTCGAATAGGTCGGCCAGACGAGGCACTAGAGTTTTGTGATACAGCGCATAGTATTCTTGGGGAAGGCCGTCTGGGCCTGGGGTCTTGCCCGACGAGGTGAGGGAGATTCCTTCACCGATTTCCTCACGAGAAATGGGCGGTCCAGGTCATCCTGGGCGACCGAACTCATCTGAGGGAGACGTACGACTCCCTGCTCGAGGAGGGCAGAGAGCGACAGGCCCGGGGCCCGTGCCCCGTAGAGTTGTTGGTAGTAATGGGTGAAGGTGCGGGCCATCTCCATCGGGGCGTTGTGTACCGCTCCGTCCTCGTCCACCACCTCTGGGATAATGCGGTTCGCCCTGGGGTATGTGGCTAATCAATGCAGGATCGTGCCATTTTTGTCTCCCCAGCCGTAGACTCTTGGTATTGATGATCTCCAAAGGAGCTTGGCAGCATCTAAGGATAGCTGTTTGATCTCTGCCCGAAGATGAGTGAGTTGCCGGGCACGGAAAGTGTCGTCAGACATGGGGGGGGGACTGCTCAAGACATAGCGCCTGCGCCTCTCGTGAGGTGATTTCCTGCAGTTGCGCCTGTCTCTGGCGTTTGAGCTGGCCCTTCGTGACACCCCGAATGGTGGCCTTACCTGCCTCCCTTAGGGTACCCGGAGAAGCTACCGACCCTTCATTAGTGAGAAAATACTGCTTGAGCTCCGTCCCCACCACCTTTTTGAATTCCTTATCTTGGAGGAACCATGCGTTCATTCTCCATGTTTGGCGGGCCGAGGTGGGGGGAGCCCCCGTACTAAGAAGCACCGGGGAGTGGTCAGAGATACCCCTGGGAAGGATACGGACATCCAGGATCACAGAGCAGTTGGTCGAGGGGGCAAAAATCGCATCTATGCGCGCCTATGTATGGTGCGCTGCAGAGGTGTGGGTGAATTGGGCGGTGCGGGGGTGCCAGGTACGCCAGGCATCACAGAGGCCCAGAGACTCGGACCAGTTCCGTAGTTGCTTCGCCTGCACAATTCTAGTAGTAGAAGGAGGGCCTGTCATGTCAAGGGTCGGAGAGGAAACCGCATTGAAGTCACCTCCAATGATGGTGAGGCCCAGGGGCAAGGCAGTCAGCAGGGCAGCAGTGTGCTTAAGGGTGGTTGCGAGCATTGAGGGGGGGGAATAGACTGACATGAGATTAAGAGGAGAACCAGCCAGTGAACCACAGAGGGTCACCGACAAGCCCGGAGGGTCGTGAGTGACCTGTGTAAGCACGAAGGGCAAGGTGCGTTTCAGAAGGATAGCCACCCCACGGGAACCCCGAGAGAAGCCAGAATGCCACACTCTATCTTACCCATAGCGTGCCAGGAAGGAGCAGCAATTACCCATCAGGTGTGTTTCTTGAAGTAGGAGGACGTCTATGCCAAGGCGTTGCACATAGCACAAGACTGCCGTGCGTTTAAGCCGGTCTAGGAGACCATTAACATTCCAAGATAAGACATGAAGGGACGCCCAAGGGACGGCTGTATCAGTCATGGTGGGTGGTATGTGGATCTTAAGTGTATGACCTTACAGGGAGTCGGGAGCGCGCACGGGGGCCCGCATCTGTGTAAGAGAGCAAAAGCAGTGAAGCCGTGTCTGAACCCTGAGGAGTAGCCGCGAGGTGGTCCGTGGTAGCTGAAAACAACAAAACAACAAAAACAACAACATAGGGAAAAAACAATCCCAAATCTCCTCCCCACCCCCCTCCCTATACTTCAAGAACGGAAGCATCTGTCGGCCCCCCGTTGTAACAGTAACCAAACTAGAACGCTCGGGTTGGGTACGTGGAGGACCCCTCCATACATACGGATAAGTAGTGGTTCGGCAGAAAACAAGAGAATTGAGCATGAAAGTCTACCATTGTTCATGGTCCCCACCGGGGGTATTCCCACCCTCATAGCAAGTAGGCATCTGGCCTCGCTCATTAAGGCCTCAGAGGGTGGGAGTGCGAGAAAGGTCCGAGTCTATTCTGGGCGAGCCCCCCCGGGCCGGTGATGAGGATGCTCCATGTAGATCCTCCGCGGACTGGTGCCTGATGCGGAGCGGAGAGCCCAACGGGCTGGAGGAGTCTCGGAGTCTGCGGGCTACCGCGCTCGAAGATCTGGATGCCGCTACCTGGGACTGGCGCCTTCTACGAGACCGCGTGCGCTGCTGGCGCCGATTCCCCGACGACCGTGGCCCCTTGGGTTGGGAGCCCACGGGTCCCGGAGACAGATCGCACCGCTGGTGGAGGGGACGTTCCTCCGTCAGCCATGTCCATGCCACCTGGGGCGAGTCGAAGAAGTGAGTTTTGTTCTGAAAGATGACGCGAAGGCGTGCGGGGAACTGAAGTTGGTACTGTAGGCCCAGGGCGCGCAGTTTCTTTTTAACGTCCGTGTAGGAGCGTCGGAGTTCCTGTACCTCCCTAGTGTAATCCGGGAATACCATGACGGTGTGGTTTTGGAATTTGAGGAGTCCATTGGCGTGTGCTGCACGCAGGATAGCGTCCAGGTCTTTGAAGTTTAGGACTTTCAGTATAATAGGGCGAGGTGGGGCTCCAGGAGGTGGCCTAGGTGCAAGGGATCGGTGAGCCCTCTCAACCACGAACCATGTCGAGAGGGCGTCCTTGGGCATCCATGATGCGAACCAGGCCTCGACAAAAGTGGCTACCTGGTTCGACTCGACCCCTTCGGGAATCCCCACCAGGCGGAGGTTGTTGCGGCGTGCGCGGTTTTCAGCATCCTCAGCACGCCGATGAAGTTCCTTGGTATGAGAGCGGAGGTGTGCTACTTGCTCTTTCAATTGTGAAATATCGTCCTCCGCTGAAGATAAGCAAGATTCAGCCTCTGTGATTCGTGCAGTGGCGTTACGGAGGTCCTGCCGGAGGAGGGATACGTCCACTTTGATCTCCCCAATCTTCCCCTCAACCGACGCCTGTGAGGCGCTAATTGCTTGGAGAATGGTGTTTAACTCCCTGTCCTGGGGGGGAGGGCCCCGCCGCCTGCCCAGGGGGGTCCTGGTCAGAGGTGGTGAACCGGTCCATCTTCGTCTGCGTGAGAGCCGGTGTGGACTTAGGAGCCCTATCTCTCCCCATGTTCGATGACAGGTCCTGCCTGTACAGAGATTCCGAGGACCAGGAGAGGGAGACCGGGGACCGTAGAAGCCCTATGTGAGAGTCAGGAACCCTGTCCAGAACAAAAGGCCACCAGGCAGGGGTGTAGAGTCCGTTGGAGGGGTAGACAGCAGGAGGGTCAAGCCCGCCGGTGGTCCAGAGCGTCTCACAGTGCAAACCGCAGGGGCCAGAGACAGAGGCAAGGGGGGGTCAGGAGCCGTCACCTCGGGGAGCGTCTGCGACGGGCACGGGCAAGGGCAGAGCTGGGCCCCCCGAAGGAAAGGATGTAGAGACCAACAGCCCAGCAGTTCTCAACAGGCCCCTGGAAAAGGAAGGGCCCGGCCCCAGGTTCACGGTCCGCCAGGGGTGTAGCCGCGGGATGAAACGCTCCCACTCCACCCGTGTGTTGCAGTGGCAGCGGGGAGATCTGCAGCGGTGGGAGGGCGCCGCCGGAGGGCAGGCCGGGCAGTCTGGAAGTTGCGCCTGTAGGAAGCTGTGTCCAGGAATCGCTCACTGCACTTCCCCACACCGCCACCCGATCCGGTGGTCGAGAAGAGAGTGAGGGCACCCCGCCCCCACAAACCTGGAACTGGAGCCCAGGGACGCGGCCCGTCTCCAGCCCCGTGGGTGATGCAGGCCACCCGATCCCTTGCGCAGTGACAGAGGCGGATGAAGGCAACAGCAGCTCACCTCCCCGGGGGACCAGCCAAACCACAGCCACGTCCCCTCCGGATCCGTCGGCCCTCGGGACAGCACCAGAGTCGTCGGGCAGAGAGGCGCCTCACCGCACCAGGCCTGAAAGGGAGGGGGGGCGCTGCCCCACACGCCACTGCCCGGTAAGACAGCCGGTCCCCACCCCACTCACCGGAAGACGCAGCCTCCTCCTGATCGCGGTCGATCCCAGCCGGTGGCACAGCACTGCAGCACGACCTCCCCGGGCGCCACTCGCCACTCCGGAGAGCGTTCCTGGCACACCAGCCGACCCGCTGGTCGAGAGACAGAGGGCGAAGTTCCTCGGCCGGGCGCCCGCCACATCTGATGCACGGGGCCGCACCGCTGCGGGGGATGAGGGTCCTCGATAGCTGTCGGGTCAAGTCCGCCGACAGATCGCCAAGAGCACTCCCAGGGCCAGGGAACAGCCCAGGACGATTCCGCTGTCCAAAGATTAAACAGCTCCGGCCAGCACAGCCAAAGGAAAGGCGCCGCAGCACTGCCGATAGAAGGCCGCCATGATGGAATTTCGGGCCTCCGCGGAACGCGGGCTCAGGACGACGCCAGAAGCCCTCATTCAGCACTTCGGGCACAGGAGACCAACACCGCTGCTCCGGGGAGTCGCATCAGGCAGGTAGGGATCACGGATGGCTGCCGTGAACACCGGGATGCAAGGCGGATGACGGAGGGGTCCGGAGCACTCTTAGAGTGCGACCGCCATCTTGATGCCTCAGGCCACGCCCCCCATATATATTACATTTTATATATGTATGTTTAATTTTTTTTACATTAAATTTATTACTTATAATTGTTAACATTTACAAATAAATCTAAATAATTTTTTTAAAGTTTTAAAGTTTAATTTATTATTTAATTTGTTTAACATTATTTTTTATACATATAAAAAAACGATAATTTATACATCGATATTTTTTACAACAATATTTTTTTTCAATATTTTTGTACTTACCATTATGAAGATAGGAGGTCGATATTTTTGACAACGATACTTTTGTCACGATATTTCTGTAGGTCGATATTGTTGTTGTCGATATTCTGTCAGTGATCCAATGCAAATGGGTGGAAAGCTAGGTTGTTTCAGAGCAAGTAGAGCACTGTAAGGGGTGGCTATCCTGATAAGGAGGGGAGTTTGGGTTTAATGTAAAATACTCAAAAACCGACAGTTTTGGAAGGTGGGTTCTGGCAACTTTGAGTTGTGGGGACTCTGAGTCTATATGTGCTGGATTTTATGGCCTGAATTTGGATGACCCCCAGCACATAGTCAACCTGGAGTGGAATTTAATGGAGGTTACAATCCTGATGATTATTGGGGGGGGATTTCAGTACCCTCCTGGACCCCACCTTGGATAGATCCACTCAAAAGAACCATGCCCAAGCCCCTAGGATGAGACAGGCTCTTAAAAACATGCTTCAGGACATAGGCTTGGTAGACTCATGAAGATATATAAAGAGATCAAGGAGGGGCTGTACTTTCCATAGTAAAAAATATGGTAATTATTCCAGACTGGATTATATTTTTGTGGATAGAACTCTAGCGGATAATATAAAAGCGGTCCATATTCTACCGGGCCATATCTCGGATCATGCTGCTGTTAGTATGTCTTTAAAGTGTTTTAGCAGCCGACAAAATGTAAGGTGGAAATTAACAAGGGCTATCCTTTTAGACCCTGAGGTACTTGCCACCTTCAAACAAGCCTTCGCTGACTTCTTTCTTGATAACACAGGAACAGCCCCCCTTGATTTAATTTGTAACACCTTTAAAGCGTATATTAGAGGGGTGTTGCAAAGTCTGGCTCACTTTAAAAATAAGGTTGAAAGAACAGAACTCAAAAGATTGGATGATAGAGTGGGGACAGTAGAGGTCGAGCTGCAGCAGCAAGGCACGAGACTAAATAAAGATAGGGAGGGGCTACTAAGGCAGTTGGAATAGGCAGGTTAACTTACAAGATCAAATTGGATATGAAGTGCAGAGAGCGCTGGCAAACAGGGTGTATGAGACAATTTGAATATGGAGAGAGAGCAGGGGCTCTGCTAGCATGGAAGGCAAGAGTCGAGAGATCTAGGAATTACATCAGGGAATTGGTAATCAATCCGCAGGGAGACGCCTTGAAAAAGGTAGAGGAAATGCAGGCCTGCCTATTATCCTAATTTGCTGAATTATACACAGAAGAGGTTCAACCTGACTCAGAGAGGCTTAGAGTTTGGCTGGAAAGCATACAGCTCCCGGGACTTACAAAAGAGGGTTGAGAATGTTTGGAAGCCCCAATAACCAAGGAGGAAATTAGGACATACCTTCTGCGGATAAAGAACGGTAAAGCCGCTGGCCCAGATGCTTTACCATCAGATGTGTATAAACTCCTAATAGAAGAATTAGTGGCAGAGTGGGAACTACTGTTTAACTCAATATACTGGCAGGGAGGACAGATTCCAAACTCATGGAAAGAGGCCAAAATTGTCTTGGTTTTAAAACCCGCTAAGGATCCTGTACTTGTGGGAGGCTCTGGATGTCATGTGATTCAGTCCTGGCTTCACCTTTACTCTTCAGAAACTAAGAAAACTTGTCGGCCAGGATTCTTCTTAATGGTTCCCTAACTCGGAGTCTTAGTATTCAAAGGGGTACAAGGCAGGGTTGTCCCGTCGCCTCTCTTGTTTGACATATACATTGAACCTTTGACAACTGCTTAGGAAAGATAGTCAGGTTATCCCTTTTTATTCATCCACTTTTAGTAGCAAGATTGAGTTGTATGCCGACAATTTGATAATCTATATATCAGACCCTGTCAAAACTGTATCGAGATACCCTCCAGGGGGTGAACTTACAAACAATTTGGCGTAATTCTCTGAAATTCTTATACTCGGTTGTTAAGCTTGCTAATCTAAAGTGAAATCACTTCTTCACCATCAATAGACTATACTGGACACCACAAAAAATTGCTAAGTTTGCCCCACTGCCCACCCCCAGATGCAGATGGTGTGGACTCTTAAAATCTAATGAACACATTTTCTTTTCGTGCCCTAGGATTAAAGCATTCTGTACTGACATTGAGACCATTTTAAAAGATATTTTAGGGGTAACTATACTTTTAAACCCCTTATTAGTCCTGTTGACAATAGACAAGACATCATGAGCATATTGAGTAGGCAGCAAAGTGGCCTCATGTTCCATTCGATACTCATAGCTAGGAGAGAAATTTGTAAACGGTGGATCCACCCATCACCCCCGAATGTCGCAGACTGGATCAAAGTGGCTAAATGGACTTGGCATACCGATATGGCATGTAAGATAGGAAGACCACTCGGGATATGGGTGGATTTTTCCAGTTGGAGTGGAATCTAGGGAAGAACCTCAGATAGAACAATGAGTTCCTATGATTACACCGAAGCACTGCTCCAGGTGATGGCCTGCTTGGTTGGTTCAGAGCGGAGGGGCCAATCTCAAATGCAACAGACCATGAGGCGGACGGAGAGAGCAAAACAAAAATGGTCCGAGTTTTGCAGACGCTACGGTGATATGAGGACAAAAAAAAGAACTTAAACATGTGTAGCGATTACCTCACTTATTTAGCTAGTGTAGAACCCATATCATCCATCATATTGAATATTAACTGTCTATCTCATCCTGCACATACCTCTTTCTTTATTTGGTCTGATGCTAAATATTATCTACTATTTCCTCCTGCCAGAATCCTCATTCTCCCTGCCGTGGCATAAAGGGCAGCCATTTTGAAAAACAGACATGCATTGTGGCCCACCTTACATAGCTTGCATCTGGTTACCATCTGTTTCTGCTTGATGGCAATTTGTTAGTGCAAAATCCAGTTTCTAAGTCTATATGGTTAATACATTGCATTTGAAAGTCCCATTTTGGTAATAACATTTATGTAATCACAAACTTGTGTTGCTAATTGTGCGACACACAATTTCATTGGTTTGCTGTGCATTTTTTGCAATTTCCACATTTTTTGACTTTATTAAATTGTGATTCTCTTTGTAACTGGTTTGTGATTCGCAAATCGTTTTTAAAAGATCTGAGAGCTGATAAACCTGATAATAAGACTGTTAAAGTTATCATTCAGAACTGTGAAATCTTGGGTCACAATATATTGTAGCAGGTACCACCTTCTGCTTGGGCACACTCTTGACCTGTTTAAGCTGTGGATAGTGACATTTTAAATCCTGTCCTTACGTTTATCCTGTCCGCTCATTTAGCAGTTTCCTTTTATCTGCTTTATATGTAGACTGCTGTTATATCTAGACTTCCTCTCATGGAACTATTGTTGGAAAAATCAAGTCTCCCCTCTGATTGCTTAACTTGTACTGAATTATCTAAATAGTTAATCCTGTCTTTTCCTGAACGTGACTATCTGAAGCCTGACACAACAGACCTACATTTACCTACTGTCCATGTCTGCCAAAAACTAATGCTAAAGTTGTACTAATGAAAAGGGAATTTTGCCGCAACTACAGAAAATAGCTCATTGGTTACCAAACATATATTATTTGTGATTTCAGGCCAGTACTGTCTACGTTCTGGGAGTCCATCATTGCTTTACTACATCAGGTGAGCACTGTGGCTAGTTTTCAACTAAATCCATGTTCAATTGAATGCTCCATTCTTTCACTCCATCGATACTGCTGCAGGTACTCAACTGATTGATGTATCATTATCACCTAGAGTTTGCAATAGTGGTGTAAAAAACCATTGATATCTCGCTCTCCTGAAGAGGCATTGTTATGACCCAGCAGAGCTTTCATGCCATTTCTTTGCCAACTTCATAATCAAAATCACTGAAAATGAGGTATGTCTGCAACAGCCTGTAACTGTTTTCAATATTTTCTTGTAACTTTCAATTGATGAGTTGTCTTCAACCTTCCAACCACTCACCTGCAGGGGCTCTCAAAGTTTGAATGCCTGTTTAAAATCTATTAAAAGTCTTTACCTCATCTTATACATTCCACTGTAATGGCGGCTGCAACATCTTCTTCAGAGTGGCAGCCAGCCAATGAGATCGCTTGGTACGGTGATATCAGCACCAGTGCCACAGTACCAACACTGGTACCAAAGTAACAAATTGGCCGGCAGGAGAAAAAATACCCTCAGCCAAACAGGAGGTCCTATTTTTTTTTTTTTTTTATTGTACTGCAGGACCAACCCTCCAGCACTCTTTTAAATGCTAATTCCTCAAAAATGGCTTTATGGCTTTACCTCAAATCACAAAAAGCAACTTTGTGTTCAACCCCCCGCAAGCAGCAAACACCCCACAGCAGATGCCCCCTCAGCGGTGCGTGGCAGGGAGTTGGCCAGGCCAGGCCCTGTGCTAAATCCTCCCCCCTCCGGCAGTCAATATCCCCATAAGCGGTCATTTGGCCATAAACCCCTAATTTTCTTTTTTTATGTTTCTTCTTAGTCCTGCAGGAATTGACAGGGCCAACATTTTCTTTCGTGTTGCAACAAGACTATTAGATCACTTGCTGCCGCGGAACCATGAGTCCTGCACTAGCGAGCCGGCAGGTGGGAAAAAAAGCATCAGGTTGGGCTATTTTTTTCAATTTGCGACCCTCAGACCAACTGTTAATATATCTATACACATTGGACCTTCATTTCTCAATTTCTCAAAAACTACTGAACAGATTTATACCAAATACCAAAAAGTAAGCTTTCTTGGGAAAGATCAAGATTTCTGCCAAATTTGGAGTATAAGAAATTGGGTTATTGGTTGAGGAGGTTGGAAGCCCCACTCAGGCAATAATCACAATCTTTGTCAGGGTGAACCACAAAAGTCACTAAACTAACCTGTGCTTAACCCTCTGGTAGCTTGGCACAAAAGCAGTCAGGCTTAACTTTGAGGCAAAGTGCACAGTATTTATGCAGCACACAAACAGTAATAAAATGAAAACACAACACAGGAAAACACCCAATCCAATTTTGAAAAATAGGATAAATGTTAATAAATAAAATGAGACCAAAGCAACAAAAATCCAATCAGTGGAGCCAGAGAAATTACATTTCAAAGTTTTAGGTAAGCATAGCGCCTAAAATTACAATGCGCCATTCACGGTCAACTGGTTATGCCAGACAAGGGGAAAGTCACAAGTTCAGGCTGACCGCAATGGAGTGCTCGCCGGATAAACGGGCCATGTTAGTCCTGCTGAAAAAGTTTCCTTCTCAAAGTCCAGCATGAAGAGTTCCATTCGTGTTGGAGGAGGTCATGAAGAGCAGTGAGAGCATCACAGATGGTCGTTGCTGGAGCTTCACATTGGAGGTCTCTGGGGGCTGTCATTGCTGTAGTGCAAAGTGCAGATCTTGTGATGCCAGTCGTTGCTCGTGGTCGCTGTAGCGTGAATAGTAGGGTTCACTGAAGCTTCAAGTTGGCAGTCATCACGGGTGGCAGAGTCTTGGCGTGAATGGGTCTGTTAGTGGATGCAAAGAGCCCAAAACTTTAGGATTCTCCTTTCTTCATAGGAGGAGCTCAACTGATAATGGTCAAGGGTCCATGGACTGGGCAGGAATCTCTTGGGGATCAGAAATTCACTTCAGCAGAAGCCAGGTGGGCTCAGGCAGTTCCAGTGTCAGGTCCAGGCAGGTCCAGTGCAGCAGGTTAGTTGGGCATTTGCAGGGAGGCCTCTGGAGATTGTTGTATCCATGTAGCTCAGACAGGAGGACAGCCAACTGACGCTTCGAGTCATTCAGGTAGCCTGGGATGAAGGGAGCAGGTCCAGTTTTTTTCCTCAGAAAGCAGAACAGGCCTTAAGCAGCATTGCAGTCCTCTGGGGAACAAAGCCGGTCTCAAGCAGCAGGGCAGTCCTCTGGTAGCAGCCGGGCAGTCAACTTGGGAACAAGGCAGGCCACAAGCAGCAGGGCAGTCCTCTGGGGAACAAGGCAGTCCTTCTTCTATAATGTCCAAAGGTCCAGGAGTTTACTGAAAAGGTGTTCTGAGGGTTCAATATTTATACCTAGTGGCAGTCTTTGAAGTGGGCAAACTTCCCATGCAGCCCCCGCATCTGGTTCTGGAAATTTCATCCCCTACCAAGGCTTTAAGGAGTTGTGGGTGACAAAGCGCTAGTTATAGGTCCCCAACCCTCCAACCCCCTCAGGCTCCGATTGACCACCACCACCGACCACCCACTCTCCTCTTGGAAACAGCTCAGAATACAGCCACCCTTATTATTTCCATCCACTCAGGGGCACCCACCGACCCCTGCCGCCACCGAATCTTCACTCTGAAGAGACAAGATCAGCAGCCAACTCACCATCATCCTCAATGCCTCATTAACCACTGCCACCTTTCCTGACCCCTGGAAACACGGTGAGGTCAGGCCCCTCCTCAAGAAATCCTCGACAGATCCTAACAAACTCCAGAACTACCGTCCCATCTCACTTCTCCCATTCCCCACCAAAGTCCTGGAAAAGGCCATCAACCTCCAACTCACCGAACACCTGGAGAGTAATAACCTACTGGAACCCTCCCAATCAGGCTTCAGAACCAACCATGCAAAGAGCAAAAACAGGAGGAAGCCCGTTAACCCAGTTGAGACCCGGGTAATTACGTTTAACCAAGCAAGAATGTCTCAACCGGTAATTATTAAGTTATACAGGTACTTTAAAGAAACAAACCAATTTGAGAGAGAGGGTAAAAAGGGAGACCACACAAATGAGTGAAGAATATTGATCTATTTGGAACAAAAGTAGGTATATCAGCACTGCATTACAATATATGCAGAGGTAACAAAATTGTAGGTGTGCACATTAGTGCTTGTGAAGAAGGTGAACGGCGCAGTGACACAAGACAAGGTGAAGAATCAGCAAAAAAAGGCGCAAAACACAAATTAATTGAAGGTCACAAAAACAGTCAGCAGGTAATTTTTCAGAAAAAAAGATTCAGCTGTTTAAGTAGACCACAGTAACGCCCACAATTGCGCTGGAGGGTCGACGGCGTTTTGACCTGTACAATTTCAGGTCATCATCAGGACCGGGTTACATGGATAAGGTAAGTGCTGGGATGGTTGCGTGGACCCTGTATGATTTGAGCGAATCAAGTCAAGGGATCCGGGCTCGGTCACGTGGGACACATGAAATCCATGTAGCATGCAAGGAATGCGTATATTTGGGTAAAGCCTTCCATCGCTTATGGGGCAAAGCAAGAATTAATGGTATCCACGGGAAGAATCCGAGATATGCGAGGAATGACGGGACATCAGCTTCTATGGAATGGATCCGTGGGTGTAGGGATAACGTCTCTTTCAATCTGGTGGACGGGAATAAATCACAAGAAGGTGCCCAGCAAGCGCCTGGGTCCGGAGGCCGAGTTAAGCACTCATCTCTTCCATGTGACATCATCAGATCGTACAACTTTCAACTTTACAACTTTCAAGATCATCTCCTATGCTGAAGACACCCAGCTCGTTCTATTGCTCTCAGTGACCCCCACCTCGACAAAGACAAAGTTCCACAACTGTATGAAGAACGTCTCAGCCTGGATGAAGGACACCTGCCTCAAGTTCAAGACGGAAGCCCTCACCTTTGGCAAACACACTGCCCTCTGGAACGTCTCCTTGAGGTCGTTGAAACTCAGACCCACCCCCATGCCGAAAGACCATGCCCGCAACCTCAGCATCATCCTTGACAGCGAACTCTCAATGAAACGTCAGGTCAGGGCCGTCTCCTCAGCCTACTTCCACACACTTTGCATGCTCAGCAAAATCTTCAAGTGGCTCCCCATTGACACCACGAAGATGGTAACGCAGGCCCTCATTACCAGCAGACTGGACTACAGCAACGCACTCTATGCAGGCACCACCACCAAAATCATGCAAAGACTACAGACGATCCAGAAGGCACCCGACAGACTTATCCTCAACCTGCCCAAGGGAACCCACATCAGCAAGCACCTGAAAGACTTCCACTGGCTCCCAGTCCAGAAGAGATGCCAGTTCAAGCTCCTGCACACACCTACAAAGTCCTCCACGACCAATGACCCGCCTACATGAACCACCATCTGCACTTCCTCCGACCCCCCCAGGAACTTCCACTCCACACACCTCGCACAGATCCAATGCATTCGCCGCTACCGCTCCGGAGGACGATTCTTCTCCCATCTCTCCACCAAAGCCTGGAACACCTTACCCCTCCATCTCCGCACCTCGTCCTCGCTGACTGACTTCTGGAAGGAGCTAAAAACCTAGATTTTCAACTGAGACCTTCAGCCAGCACCTGGATGCCCTCTCTGGTGACAAGCCGCACTTTACAAATACGACTGATTGAATGGTTCCTTTGTGTGTGCTGGAGGTAGCCCTTTGACGTGTAAGTGGGGCAGGAAACAGCTCACCACCCTCCCCCAGCCATCCAAGCAGGACAGCCCATCCTGTCAACACTTAGTCCCCTTTTGTCTCACTGCCTGGGAGGGATAAACAAAGGCTCAACAGCTAAGCTATCCACAGTCATGTGACCCAGGACACTGGTAGCAGGGACCAAATGGTTAGAATACGAAAATGCCAACTTTTTAAAAGTGGCATTTTCAGAATTGTGATTTAAAATCCGGCTGTACCAATAAAGTAAATTTTAAATTGCAATTAATTCAAGTACAACCTTGACATTCCTATCTAATCCCAATCAAACTTAGCAATTATTAAATGCAATAAGGTAACCCAATATTATCCAATGGGAAAGCGAGGCCTTACAGTTGTGAAAAGCAGATTTAGGAGTTTTTCTCCGCCAGGAGACATAAAACTTAAAAACTGATGTTCTATGTTTTAAATACAACACACACTGCCCAATGGGCTTTTTAGGGCCTATCTTGGGACTGATTTATTTGTATTAAAAGGAAGGGCTAAGCCTGGAAAAAGGTTTATTTTGCCAGGTCAAATTAGAAGTTTATAACTGCACAACAAGCTGCAATGACAGGCCTGAGACATGTTTCACAGTGTTACTTTAGTGGGTGGCACAGTGAGTGCTTCAGCCCCACTAGTAGCATTTAATTTACAGGCCCTGGGTACAGGTAGTTCCATATACTGGGACTTAGAAGTAAATTAAATGTAACAATCGGTTGTAGGCCATTTTTACTATGTTCTAGGGAGAGAGCACAAGCTCTTTAGCACTGGTTAGCAGTGGTAAAGTGCAGTCCTATTGCCCCCCAAACATTATTCAGAAAAACAGGAGGGGTGATGGCAAAAGGTTTGGGGTTGACTCTGCGGAGAGGGCCAGGTCCAACATGCTGTAATTCTGTTCAGCTGTTTTCTCTGTATCTGTAATTTGTCCTATGGTAATGCATGGGGAAAAAAGTGTTTGGACCCTTGACAGCTAACCCCAAAACTTTCCAGGAAGGAGTGGAAGTGGATGACCTTTTTTGGGGAAAGTTTCATAGAGATTAGTCAAATAGCTCCAAAGTTATTAGCAAAAACGAAACAAATTCTTCCTATGGAAAAGTGTGTGTGTGCGTGTGCATGTGTGTGTGTGTATAATTATATATTTTCAAATTTATATATATTTTTTAAACATTAGGTCACTTAAATAGGGGTAGTACAAGATTTTAGTGTTCAGGGACGGGTATTGTTAATAGGTAGTAAAGGGTTTTAAGGGTTCAGGGGTGGAAGGTGTTAAGGGGTTGTACGGGTTTTTTAGAATTCAGGGATTTGGTGTGTTAAAGCGTAGTAAGGGTTTTTTTATGGTTCAGGGATGGGTAGTGTTAATGAGTAGTAAGGGCTTTTTAGGGTTCAAGAACGGGTAGGGTTAAGGGGTGGTTAGGGGTTTTATGGTTAAATGATGGATAGCATTAAATGGTAGTAAGAGTTTTTTTGGGTTCTCAGATGGCTACGTTAAGGGGCACTAAGTGGTTTTAGGGTTAAGGTATGGGTACGTGGGAAAACGTATATTACTTCTGTTCCTCTCCCCATTGGCAGTGGTGGTTAGTGACCCACAAAAATGTTGGGTCAACATAAATAAAATGAAACAAAATACAAATAAACATTTACATTTTTAAATGAAAAAAAAAGTTTCACTTACCTTTTTAGGCTGCAGCACGTCCTCTGTGTTCTCCGGCCGGCTCCCGACTCCTACAGCACAGGTCTTGCAGCTCCTTATCCAATCCAGACACTGCTCTCATGGTACATGAGAGCAGTGTCTGTATTGGTTGGAGCAGGTTGCTTCAGCGCTCCGAAGAGCATTGAAGGGCCTTTGCTTGCTCTCCAACACGGCTGTCCATGACAGCCGGGTTGGAGAGGTTGAATTACGCATGTCTGTTTGGCCGTAATAATAAAGCCAGCCAAACCGACATGCGCAATTTACACTGAAAGGGCCACTCGTCATTGCTGCCAATCAGCAGCAATGACGCTCTGGCCCCGCCCTACCTTCTCCGTTCGGCAGAAAGCCAGAAAACTAAAATGGTAATAAAATCCTTTTATTACCATTTTATTTTTCCAGCTTTCTGCAGCTGTATGGGGAGGGGGCGGCGCTCCTCCGCTCCCATGCAGGAACCGCCGCTGCCCATTGGGCAAAAAAGTCAGAGGCACAGTAGGTACATTTGCAAAGAGAGGCTTTATTTCACCAAAAGCTAATGTTTAAGAATTCCAAGCCTCCATCATTATCTCACTTAAATAAGGCTGGTAGCAGTTTTTGGGGTTTCAGGGATGGGTACTGTTAGTGGGTAGTAAAGACTTTTAAGGGTTCAGGGATGGGTAGTGCTGAGGAGTAGTAACAGGTGTTTAGGATTCAGGCATGGGTAGTGTTAAGGGTGGTATGGGGTTCTTAGGGTTCAGGGATAGGTACTGTTAAGGGGAAATAAGGGTTTGTTCTAGCATTCAGGGACGGGAAGGGTTAAAGTGTAATAAAGGATTTTTTAGGGTTCAGGGATGGGTAGCATTAAGGGGTAGAAGTAAGGGGTTTTTGGGTTCAGGGGTGTGTAAGGGGGTTTACTTCAATTTTTCTCTCCATTGGTAAAAGGTAGCAGCACAGTGGGTACATTTGCAAAAAGAGGCTTTATTTAATCAAAAAAAGAACATTCTAAATTTCCAAGCACCCATAATTAAGGGAACTGGTCAACAGGTTTCAGCAAACATGCCTTCAACTTTAACATAAAGAGTATTAGGCCAGATGTATCAAAAAAGCATTTTGCGATTCCCAAATAGCGATTATTACCGAATTGCTATTTGGTAATCGCAAAATGCAATGCAGGGGAAAAAAATAAATCGCAAAAAAATAGCGATTCGGTAAAAGTTGCATTCAGTAACTAGAGATTCCCAAATAGCGATTCTGTAATAGCAAATTTGCTAAATAAAGAATCGCAAAATTGCGAATCTGCAATTCCGATGCAGCTTGATGACCTCACAACCAGGAAGTGAGTTTCCCCATGCTGTTTCTGAGTGCCTGAGGCTGTGTAGGAGGCTGAGATCAGGAGCACACTACTCAGGAGAACATCCAGAGTGCAGAGACAGGCACAAATACCCAGCATGGCTTCACAGGAGAAGGCAAAGGAGGCTGCAGGACGCAAGAGAAAGCAAAAGTTCAGTGAAAAAGATTTGGAGGTCCTAATTGAGGAAATGGTGAAGAGACATGAGCAACTGTTTGGTAAAAAATTCCTACACATCCCCGAGTCAGAGAAGAGGAAGATCTGGATGGACATCCAAGCCAAAGTCAACGCCATAGGGGTCACCCAGCACTCCACAGAAGATCTACTCAAGCGCTGGTACGACTTGCGCTCAAGGGCAAAGGAGAAGGTGGCAAGCAGGCTTGCGGACGCCATGAAGACCGGTGGAGGACCATCAACACAGCCTGCGTCCACCCCCCTTGAGGACTTGGTGGAGTCAACCCTACAGCCTGAATCCATCAGTGGTGTAGCAGACAACGACAGCTCAGCTACAGCCAACATCAGCCAAGGTAGGATGCATGCTAAAATACACTTGCCCCATAACTCACAAAAAAACACACTTATAAATAAGATAATGAAAAATGTAAATTCCCACTCCAGCCTACTTTTTGGTTACCACCCAGCAATGCATCATGGGAGATGCAGTCAGACACATAACAATGATTCTAAGCAGCATAGCCGCAGTTGAGAACCACCAGTAAATAACCAATTAAAACACACCAATTTGGAATACCAACTCAAGTACATTTCATTTTCAAATAACATATAGCAAGACACACAATACTGAAGTAGTTTTGTTATATTCACATATGAACCTGCGCCACAGGGTGAAGACACACCAATAGTTGAGCCAGAGGAGATCCAAGAACAGTCAGGGGAAGAAGAGACAGACACTACAACACCAACAACACCTGCACCAAGACCACGCAGGTACACTGTGGCTCCACTACAGGAATTGGCGGTAGAAGGGGAAGACATCCAAGAAGAGCCACAGTCAAGGCAGGATGAGCAGGCACAGCCTCAAAGTGATCAGTCCCACTTGATGCGTAGCAACACCAATCGCAAGAGACGCAGAGCAAGAGCACACAGTGCTGCTGAGGAAGGAGAGGGATACTCTGTCTTTGCTGGGCTGGAGGGCACCATGGTGAAAGTGCAGCGGCTGCAATTGAAAAGCATGCGGTCAATGCATAGGCAGCTGGTGTGTCTGAATCACAACATGGCTGACATTAAGGACAGCATCAGGGAGATGAACAACACAGTGGCAGAGGGCCATAGGGCAAGTGAGAAAGTCTCAGGGACATGACAGCAGTGATTAAAGAACTCTGTACCACCATGCAGAAGGAGCATGCCTCCAAACACAGACAAAACCACCACCTATTTAGCCGTTTGGATGGTTACACCAAGGCAGTTAACCGTCTGAGCAATGCTACAGCTGTCCTGTCCAGACGCACTGTGTCCATGCAGGTGGAAATGGCCCACTGCAGTAATGATGTCACCAGGGGATTGGTGCAGGTCACCACTGCTGTTGAACAGCTACAGACAGCTACTATAGCTAAGACAAGTATACTGGGTGCAGGGGACAGTGAGGAGGCCTCCAGCCTCAGCAGCATCACTGCACCGGTGACTGAGCCCAGACGGCGGAGTGCAAGGCAAGGTATGGCATCCGAGGCCTCATCAAAGGAGGCCAGTGTACACAATGACCGCTCTAGTGCTGTGCGTGGCCGTAAAAAGTAGTCAGTGGTGTGACCGAGGCATGCCAATGGGTGAGGTAACCCATTGCATATGATGCTCAGTGCTGATTGTTGTGCATGGCCAGTATAAATGCCATGTTGACCTACAAAATTCACACACAAGAAAGATGTTGACTGCTGTGTGCACACAGTTTACCTGATGTTAAGGTGAATAAAAACACAGTTGAACAAAAGTCATGAGGTGCATTGTCTCATCATTACTCACCTAGAAAAAGTTGTGTGTTATTTCATCACATCTCTGTCTGCCATCTGCTGCACCTACACCACCTGCTGCTCTGTGAGGTGGAGGTGGTTCATCCTCTTCATCAGACTCCGAATCTGTGAGGTCCAATGGTATGCCAATGCTTGTTGCTAGGTTGTGCAGCATGGCACAAGTGGCCACAATTTTGCAACAGATCTCTGGCCTATACTGCAGTGCACCTCCACTTTTGTGTAGGCAGCGGAACCTATTCTTCAGTAGGCTGAACGTCCGCTCTATGACATTGCGCGTCGACTTATGTGTAGCATTGTATTTCCTTTCACTCTGAGTTGCAGGATTAAGGTATGGTGTGAGTATGAAGGAGCGCACAGCATATGTGATGTCACCCACAGGATGAAAGGCAATAGATTAATCACTGTCCTATTTCAACAGATCCAAAGAGTCTATCAGAGTGAGTTACATGCATTTACCTAGCAGGTATCCTTCGCCAAATTCACCCCCAGTGAGACATGTGTATATTCCACTGTGTCTGAATATGAATGAATTGTGCGTACTACCAGGAAATTTGGACACTATGTCAGTTATTATGTGTGAGGCATTACATATGACCTGGACGTTGAGTGAATGAAAGAATTTCCTGTTCCTAAACACATACTCATTAGCTGAGGGTGGACAGGTGGCTACATGTGTCCCATCAATGCACCCAATTACATGTGGGAATTGGGCTATCTGGTAGAAATCCAATTTGGTCTGGTGCAATTCCTGTTGTGAAGTGGGAAATCTGATGTAATGGTGCATCCTCTGGACCATTGCATCCAAGAAAGCATTGAAAAAGCGTGAAACGCAACTTTGGGACACCCCTCCTGCTGCAGCTATCACCCCCTGGTAGCTCCCTGATGCTAGTAGGTTCAGTGAACATAGGACCTGCACATGTGTGGGAATGGCTTGGGTCCTGCTGGTCTGATGCTCCAGTATTGGATGTAGGTCAGCTATCAGGTCTCGTATTGTAGCTGAGTCTATTCTATTTATTTCTATTTGAGAAATGTATAGAGCGCGACAGCTGCCCCGGCCAAGAGGCGTCCCGGCGCTAAACAGCAAATAGGAGACCACAGCGCAAAGGAGAAGCCAAGAGACCTACACAGTGGGAAAGAGAAAAGTTTTAATAGCCTTCCTAAACTCGAAGAGATTACTGAGACCACGAATATAGAGAGGCAGTGAGTTCCAAAGAATAGCTGCTCTATACCGGAAGGAACGCCCTCCAGCCCGGGTCCTCCTGACCCGAGGGACCACTAGTAAATGTTGGCCCATGGAGCGAAGCTGACGGGAGGGGACATAAAAGGATAACAAATCCGTCAGAATCTTGGGGGAGTCGGCCTTCAAAATTTTAAAAGCTAAACAGAGAGCCTTAAACTCAATCCGTTGAGCTACAGGCAGCGAATGGAGGCGGCGGATTGTATTAGCCACCGAGCAGACTCTACGCAGACCCAGAAGAGATCTTGCTGCAGCGTTCTGAACTCTCTGTAACCTGAGTACTTCTGCCTTGTTGGCCCCCAGATACAGAGAGTTCGCATAATCAAGCCTCGATATTATCAGGGCCTGAATAATAATCTGTCTAGTCGGGGCATCAAAAAAGCCCAAAATAGGTTTGAGACCGCGCAGCAAACCAAAGCAGGTACCTGCCACCTTCTTTGTTTGGGTCTGGAAATTGAGAGAGGCGTCCATCCAAACCCCCAAGTTCTTCACCGCCTGTTTAGGAGGAGGGGGGGTGCCTAAATTCGTGGGCCATCAGTACTCATTCCACTCATGGATTTCTTCCTCTGTCTGCTGAAACAGGGTTATGCGCACTCTGTAAATGCTTTCCTGTCTCCTCCTCCTCTGTGCCGCTGCTTGAATCAGCATACTCCTCGCTATGACATACAGCACTGCCATTGTGAAACATTCTGAGGCCCTCTGGGTCGGTTTAAATAGTTTGCACCTGGCTACCACCTGACTTGAGTTGGTGGTAATTTGCACGTGCAAAGTTGCGAATTTTGGTTCATTCGCAATTTGCAAATGCTTCATACATTGGTCTGCGATTCTCAAATTGCGAATTTGCAAATTAGGAATCGCAAAATTGGGAATCGCAAAGTTAGGATTCACATTTTTTGCAATTACCAAATCTTTCATACATTGAATCAGGCCATTTTGCGTTCGCAAATGGCCGCTTTTTGCGATTCACACCATTTGCGATCGCAAAATTGCTTGATACATCTGGCCCTATGGGCCCATAGGGCCAGATGCATCAAGCTATTTTACGACACACCATTGCACACCATAACACACCATTAAAAAGAGTCCATCATCGATCTTAACATCTCCAGACATGCATAGAACAAACACTACGCTGTCACTTATGTTTGCAGTTTATCTTCAATATGTAGCCATTTTCACAAGTTAACATATCAGTCAGTAATAGTAGGTGAGGATAATCATAATGTTGCTCGGTAAGTAAGTAAAACAGATGTATTTCTGTCAGGACGTTTCAATCTTTTGCTCATAACATCAAAGTAATATGTTTATATTTCATCCTTTGCAGTTTGTTATATATTGTTGCTGTAGCAAGGACCCATCCTTTTGCTTACTCCAAATTCAATGTAGTTGCATTCAGTTAATTAAATTCTCTCATATATTACGGTCCATGATTCTCATATTAACATGCTATAGTGAATGATTTCATTACACTCTAAAGTCTTCTGGATTATACATCTCCAGCAATATTGATTTGTTGATCATTTTATTGATACACTCAAATATACTGAATCATCATCGCTTGTACTGCACATTTTGTATTTATTGATACTCTTTGTTATGTGTGGCTCTAAACAGTTCCAACTATTTTCTCAACTCTACTTGAGCTTTATCTTTTCACCATTTATTTACTAGCCCAAAATTCATCCTGATTCATACTTTTTTTATTTATTTATTTAGAGTTTTATATAGCGCGAACTAGACCCAAAGATATCAGGCATCGGAGCACTTTACATGAGCACCAGTTTCGTTACAGATGAACACGTTCATTTTTGTTAGGCACAGGGAGATTAAGGGGCCGATTCTGATGCGGGTTGGAAAAGCTTCCCGACCGAATCGGTTGGGAAATGGTGTCCGACCCACTCGGATCGGGAAAGTCCGACCGGCGGAGTAGGATGCATCCGGATGCTTCCAGATACGATTTGGTTGAACTCCCATTGACTTCAATGGGAACATTTGTTCCTAACCGCATCAGAATTGGGCCCTCGGTCGGGAAGACACATTCCCGATCCGATTTGGAAGGAGCAAATGCCTTTAGGAGGCCTTCCTAACCGCATCAGAATCAGGCCCTAAGTGATTTGCCCAGAATCCCAGGATGTTGGGCGTTGTTGCCGAGACTCGAACCCGCTTCCCCAGCTTCGAGGTTGACCGCTCTAGCCGTAAGGCTACATCTTCTCCCCCATACGTAGTTCCCTAATTGCACCTTCTATTGTTCCTTTTCTAGGCTCGTGCAAACCATTACAACTAGGGAGTTGACTGACTATTGGAAGTGCATGGTTCACTCTGCATGTCTGAATGCTTGACTGAAATAGATAAGGAAGATATTTGAAATCTCACAGAAAATGTATCCTCATTTTAGCTTTCTAAAGCACTAACCATAAGATTTATGACAAAAAGAACCCTCTCAATTTGTTAATTTATAAAGGAAATGCTTATCAGTTTTACAGCTTTGATTCCACCAAAAGGTGTTCAGGTGCACCCCACTTTTATCAATACACCACGTTAGTGTTTTAGTTGTTCATTACAACATCACAGTAGAACACTGGGGAATCACTGAGAGGTTGCTGCTGTGCAAAGTATGTTTTACTCAGAATATCAGACTTTATTCTCACATAGCTAAGGAAGATAGTTTGAACTTAAAGAAAATGTGCTGTCATTTTAACCTCTGGAGCCCCTTGCATAATTTCTTTGAGGAAACCATGAGAGAAAAGAAAACAATTTTCTCTCAAATAGTATTTTTCTCAGAGTATGATCACCTGAAAACTCGCCAGAATTGCTAAAATAAGTATAACGCCAATGACAATGATTTATAATGTGACTAAAATCTGTTATTGTTTCATTTAATTTCATTTATAGTGTTTTACAAAGCACGAACATTACCATCACGGTATCAGAGCACTGTTCAAAGAGAGCATATGAGGGTTGCAGTACAGTAATGACACCTGACACTAAGATACGCTGTACATAGATTTCGAAGAGCAAGGCATAAAACAGTCATATACAACATCAGATAGGTTGAATGACAGTTTCAAAAGTGTTCTCATATGTAGAGCTCAAAGAACAAGGCAAAAACAATGAAATCCAATGTCGAATAAGGTGCAAGGCAGATTCAAAAGAGTTCTCTAAAGATACATGTTTTTCTAGAAGTAATGATTTAATTTCGTTCTTGAAAAGCCAGAAGGTGATAAATCTCTCGTTAAGGGTGGTAGGGAGTTCCTTATTTTTGGGACAGATCTGGTGAAAGTGCAGCCCTGTGTTTACCTTTTTTTTAATCTAGTGGTTCTAGTGTGTGGGACTTAGCACTTCTAGAAAACCTCCCGCCTCCTCATAGCTTGCTCCTATTCACCATGTATTTAGGACCAGAATTGTGTAGAGCTTTGTGAGTTATGCATGCCACCTTCAGTTGAAACTTAGCTTGAACCGGGAGCCAGTTGAGGGCTCTGAGCGATGGGGAAATGTGATCAAAACGAGGTGTGCCTGTTATAAGTCTTGCTGCTGTATTTATTGTCACTTTCAATGGGGCTAGGCTGGCTTTCGGAAGACCTATGAGTGTGGTGCTCCCATAGTCCAGTCTTGATAGCACTAGAGCTTGCACCACCATTTTGAGGTCTCCTAGCAGTATGAAGGGTTTTAGTTTTCTTAGAATGTGCAGATGTAGGTTGGCGCTTCTGGATGCCAATTGTATGTGTGCTGGCATGTTAAGATTTGAGTCTAGTGTGATGCCTAGAGATTTTACAGAGTCGCATATGGTTGGGGTGAAATTTAGCGAGTTGAGTTTCTGAGGCCATAGTAGAGGTTTTTGGGGCCTGCATGGAGGGGAGAAAAGAATGATTTCGGTTTTCTGCAGATTTAATTTTAGATGGTTGTGGGCCAGCCAGTCTTGCTTTTTCCTCAGGGTATCATCTAGTCTCCAGATGTCCTCTTGAGAGGAGAGTTTGATGTAGAGTTGGATATCATCCACATACATGTAGTACGAGACTTTTGAATTTTTCAGGATTTCAGTGAGCGGTTGAACAGCATTGGTGAAATTGTAGATCCTTGTGGGATGTTCCGGTCAAGTCTTCTAAATCAGATAGGTTGTTGCCAATTTTGACTTTTTGTTGTCGATTCTGCAAGAAGGACATTAACCAGTTGAGGACGTCTCCTAATAGGCCCATTCTGCTTTCAAGAGTTTCTCTGAGGTGTTTGTAGCTGACCGTATCGAAAGCCGCAGATAAATCCAGTAGTATTAGGAGATAGGATTAATTTTGGTCTCGTGAGGTTTGTACATCATCTAGGATGTTTAGCACGGTGACCGCCACATTATGTCCAGGCCTGAAGCCTGACTGGTGTTTGTTTGATAGGTAAAAAATTCTTTATGTATTCACATAGCTGCTCGTGGGCCCATTTTTCTCTCAGTTTACGAAGGAAAGGCAGACTGGAAATCGGGCAGGAGTTGTTTAAGTCTTTCGGGTCAGTGCCCATCTTTTTTTAGAAGGGGGTATACTTGGCTCATCTTCAGGCATTCAGGGAGGGATCCTTGTTGTAGGGATGTGTTCACAATTTTTGTCCATAAGGGACATGTGGTATTCTAATGAAGAGCCATGTGTTATGTTGCGTCTTACAAGCACGAGCACCTGTTTTGAAATTTCCAGCAGACGCTGGCAACTCGCATTCTGCCATTTTCATCTCAGCCGAGCTGTGTAGACCCGTGTCTTACTCGCGAAACTGCCCATTTACAACATTTGCAGCTGACGCGGCGGTCTTTTCTGACAGTTTCAGCTGACTCAGCAGTCGTTTCTGACAGTTTCATCTGACGCTGGCAACCCGCATTCTAGTATTTTTGTCTCAGCTGCCCTCCCCATTCAGCGTTCACCTTGGCCTGCATGCCCTCTGCATTCTGCCATTTCCAGCTGACGCCCGCGGCATGCGTTCTTTCACCTGTGTCTCAGCTGGATTCTGCTACGTACGTTTGCTTTGACCTGCATGCCACCTTTCAAACTCTAATTATTCAGCTATGCAATTTCCTGTAGAACCATTTTACAAATGTGGTGTACTGTGCCTGTTTAACCTGTGCCTATCTGCGAGCAAATTTTGCTGTGTTATTCTGCTCTCTACAAGATTGGTACCTGCATCTTTTCTGCACCCTACAGCAATTTACACTTTACAGCTAGAAGTTTTATTATTTACTTACCTTTTGTCAGTACTTGTTCTCATTCTTACTGTTGCACGCGACTTCCATGCTGTGGAGTTTCTGAACTCGGGATCCTATCTCGTTACATAATGTCCTGTTTTTTTGTCATTGACACAGAAAAGGGACTGGGGATGTGAGAATAGGAACTGAACATAAAAATATAGTTTTATTTTATGTTTTCTTGTGTTTAATAAACTGCATTTATTCTTACAGGGGACTCTCAGGTACTATTTCGAGTACAGGTGAAACCATGTTGTAAGATTTATTTTTGGTTTAAAAAGTTTTTACATTTTTCTTTATTAGTTTACACCATGCAAAATGTTATGCCACCATATTTTTTTAAAATCTATTCCTTGTGATCCTCCTATTGTGTGGTCTAAATGGAGGAAAGTATTTTTTAATTTTTTTTGGGTCTGTGATACAAATTTATCCATAGTAAGAAGAACATCTCTATTACTGCATAGTTTAGGCACTGAGGGACAAGAGCTACTTGAAACTTTCCCTGACCCTTTTGTAGGGGGTGAAGTTGATGCTCCTTTAAATGAATTTGATTCAGCTTTCTTAAAGTTGGATAATCCTTTCCTACCACAAAAATCTATTATTTTAGAAAGATATTATTTTGGGAAGTGCAAACAAGGTGCGGATGAATCTATTGAGCATTTTCCTACTGCGCTTCGCAAACTTCCAACTACTTGCAATTTTGCTGATAAAGTTGAAGAATGTATACATGACCAGTTCATTTTAAATTGAAATTCACAGAAAATTTGTGAAGAACTCTGGTCAAACAATTATCCCAAACTCTCAGAAGTTTTAGTGTTTGCAAAACAGGTGGAACACCCCATTTCATGTATCAAAGAAATGAAAAAATCTAAAGAAACTGACTCTTCTGTGAGATCCCTTTCTATGAAATCCAAGAAACAGAGTGTAGAGGGAAGAAGAAGCAAATTGTTGAGTTTTAGATGTGCTTCACCTAACCTTCTAGCTAACTGCAAAGATTGTCCTGCTTTATGTAGTGTTCGCAATTTATGTAAAAAGAAAGGACATTTTGCCAAATGTTGTAAATCTGGTGAAAAGTCTAAAACCAAAGTTGGTGAAGTGGATCTGGGTGGTGAGCAGTATTTTATTTTGCATGTAAATTGTATCACTGGTAATACATGCGAATACCCTGTGGATACTGTTGAACTCAATGGTATTAGCATTCCCAAGATGATGGATTCTGGTTCAAAGTTATCTTTGATTTCTGCCACTGATTTTTCTGAACATTTTGAAGGAAAAGTTCAGTTATTTGATCCAGATGAGACCCCTTACAGTTATGGTGGGAAACCCATTGAATTGGTGGGGTATTTTGAGGCCAACGTAAACTTTTGTGGAAATGAAACGTTTGGCAAGGTGCATGTGCCTGTGAAGGGGGACACAGTGTTGAGCCGTGCCCATCAAAAGTTGTCGGGACTATTTCTTGATCCCAATGCTAACCCCAGGTGCAAATAAGGAAAGTTGACACTTTTGGTGCAATTCTCTTAAAGGTGTATCCAGATGTTTTCTCTGCCAAAATGCGGTGTGTTATAGGATACAAGCATCAGATTCATTTAAAAGAGGATGCAGTACCTGTCACCTGTAAAGTAAGGAATATTCCATTTAGTTTCCAAGCGGCTGTTGAGGTAGAATTGAAAAGATTACAGGAGGAGGGGATCATGGAAACTGTTGAGGCTTCCCCATGGATTTCCCCTGTGGTGATTGTTTCTAAGAGTTCAGACGACATCAGATTGTGTGTCGATCTTCACCAGTTGATCAAAGAAGTTATTGAGGACAGATTCCTATTACCTAACATTAAAGAGATGATTAGTGTACTTGGAAAAGCTAAGTACTTTACGACGTTAGATCTTAGCTCAGCTTACCATCAAGTGGAGTTGTCTGATGACTCCAAAGATCTAACAGCATTTATAACACCATTTGGTGTTTATAGGTTAAACAGGATGCCGTTTGGTCTTTGTTCAGCAGCATCACTTTTCCAGAGACTCATCACCAGGTTGTTGGGTGGAGTTTCTGGCGTACGATTTTTCCAAGATGATGTACTTGTTTTCATTGATTCTTTGGAGGAACACATGATTAAATTCAGAGTGGTCTTGGATATTTTCCTTTCTAAAGGGAGTACACAAGTTTGGAAAATGCAAATTTTCTTGTTTAAAAATAACTTACTTGGGACAAGTCATTAGTGGAGGAGGTGTCAAACCCAAGGCTGAATTAGTTGATAATATTGTACAACTGGTGCACCCCACAAAAAAAGAAGAGGTACAAGCTTTTCAGGGGATGGCGGAATTCTATGCTTGCTATGTTCCAAATTTTGCTAAGGGTTCCTTTTGTCATCAGGGGGTTACTTTAAAAAGTTTGTCATTTAGTTGGGACTCCTTGTCAAGAGGAGTTTGATGACACCAAACAAGCTTTACCTTCAGCACAATCTTTGAAGAATTTGAAACCAGGTTTGCAGTGTTGAATAATAACAAATGGCAGTGACAAAGGTCTAGGGTGTGTGCTGAAACAAATGCAAGATAGAAAGGAAGTAACCATTGCATTTGCTTCTAGATCCCTTAAAGGGGCGGAATCAGTGCATTCCACCATAGAAAAGGAAGTTCTAGCTGTGTTTTGAAGTCTCAAAACAATCAAGCAATTTTTGTGGGGTGTGCAGTTTGTTGTACAGTCCAACCACAAACCTCTCCAAGAAGTTTTTAGCAAAAAAGGATTAGATTGTGTGTTGTCTCACATTTGCAAATGGATTGTTGGACAACAGGATTTTCAATTTGTGATAAAGTATATTCCTGGTGTGGAAAGTAAGTCTGCTGATAGCTTGTCAAGCTTACGAAGTGATGTAGAAGATTCGGAGGTTATACCAGAAGCCTGGAGGGTGGAAGATAATGTTAAGGTATGCACTGTGACTGATGGATGTGTTTCTGAAGAGGAATGGTTGGAAGGATTGGAGACAGATGAAGTGTTGAAAGGAGTACGTGATGGTGTTTTGTCAGGTTTGGATACCTGGACCCATGATGAAAAGTTTAAAGGCTTGGGGGGCGCTAGCGAGCCCGAAGCAAGATGGCCGCACGTTAGTGCAGCTCTGCTGGTTGGGGCCTTTATCCGAACAAAATCCTGAGTTTCTCCCAGCCATCCTGTGACCAGTTAACAACGTATTTGGACCCCCTGCCTGCACTGACCAAGGCGATATCGGTGCGACGGTCATTGTGCATGTTTTAGAGCACAAGCGCCGATCATCGTTTACTGCCGACAAAATGGCGGCGCCCGCGGACTGCTGATAATCGCGGTCTCTGGAGAAGCACTTTGCTAGCGGCGTGACAACGAGACATCTGTGTCGGAAGTCAACGGAGGAGCGGCTCGGCTGTGTACGCAGTGATTGTGGTGGTGTGGTGACCGCGACGAGTCTGGTGGCGTGGTGTGCTCAGGGACTGGGCACGGAAGCATGTGGAGCGCCATTCGGAGCCCCGGCGCGGATCGCCATGTGAAGCGCAGTGACGGAGAGCGAACGGTCGCTTCCCCCAATAAAGTGTTCCGGACATGGGCGGATCTGTGCACCGTCAACATTAGCTGCCTGCACGCCTCTACAGCTCAGGTAGGGGGGCGCGCTACGGAGGTGGAGGCGGTGCGGCCAAATATTTGGCATAGACATTTGCATTGAAGCTCCGGGGTCTGATGCTGCGGAGGCATAGGCACAGACAACATTGCCGGTAAGCTGTGGTGTTCCTTTCGTGCTTCCCGGACACGCTGGGGCCTGGGAGCTCGGTACCTTGCTTGTGACCGCCATCTTGGGGACCTGGGCGATCGCCGGCGCTGGTGGTGTGCCTGCCTTGATCCTGCGGTGGTGAGAGCGCGGCGCAGATCACAAACTCGGCTGGAGAGCAGAACCGGAGCCCTGATAAAGGCTTGTGCATGGTGATTGCGGCTGTGCAGATTCGGGCCCAGGAGGTCTGTACTTGTTGGAGGTTCTGAACACGTGGGAAGTGCGCACCATTGCATTGGCCTGAAGGCCACTTTGGCTGTATTGGGCCGTGAGCTGCTGTTACTGGCGCCGAGCAGTGACTGTGGGGTGATCTGCAGTAAGCCTGTACGGTAAAATTCGACTGTGTAACGCAAGGCCATGGCTTAAAAACTACTGTGGGGGCTCTGGAAGAGTCGCATCCTTCTGACTCAGCTGTGGTGAGGAGGTTTAATTTTTTAATTCAGCACGCGAAGATCACGCAACGAGCCTCCTGCTGAAAAACTGGCCCTTGCGGAGGCGCTGAGATCGTGTTGGGATTCCTTGTCCGGGGACGAAGGTGTAGCACAGAACTCGGAGGCGCACGACAGGTGGGAAGATGGGCAAACCTGAGAAACAGTTGCAGTCCAAACTTTCGTTCAACTCCAAACGCCCTAAAAAATCGCGCACACAGGCTGGACACTGAGACGGATCTGGAGGCTGGTGGTAGCAGTAAACTGGAGCGCATGATGTTGGCTATGCAGCAAAGTCTGCACACGATTGAGAGTAAAATTGATAACCTCAATCTCCGTATGGATACTATGGCGACAAAGCTGGACAAGCATAGCGTACGCATAACGGAGGCGGAACAACGCATCTCCAATACGGAAGACAAAGTAGAGTCCATTACGGAGTCCTGCACCCAGATGAAGAAACTGCTAGCGGTGATACAAGCTAAAAACGAGGACTTGGAGGCCAGGTCCCGGCGTAATAATCTTTGTATTACAGGGGTGCCTGAGTCCACCAATAGGGGTAAAATGGAGCTCTACGTTGAAGACATGCTCAAAACTATGTTGGGTGCGGAGCACTTTTCTCACATGCTGGTTGTGGAGAGGGCACATCGCTCCCTTGCGCCGCGCCCGGTCCCAGGGGCGCCCCCACGTCCGATAATTGCTAAACTTCTCAATTATCGCGACAGAGACGTGGCACTTCGACTTGCCAGGGAAATGGGCACTACCAAGTACCAGGGGATGGAGGTTGCGCTGTTTCCGGACTTTACGACAGCGGTGCAACAGGCCCGGCGGGAATTTCAGCAAGTAAAGAAGAAATTGCAAGCAATGAAAATACAATACGCCATGCTTTACCCGGCGCGACTCAGAATCCAACATGGTAGTAAGCCCAGGATCTTCACAACCCCCAAAGATGCTATGCAGTTTATAAAGCAACTGGAGCGACGAGAAACATCTAGAATGGCCGGGGATGAAGCGGACAATGAAGATTGATGCACCAGGATATGAGCTTGTCCAGACTGGTATTATTGTCCATAATTTTCTCTCTATGTGCAGTCATGTGTGGTGTTTTTTTTTTTTCTCTGACTCTGTAGCCTTGAGACACTGGGATTTATGTGTAAGGTATTACCACAGGGTCATGGTATGTGACATTTTGCATAGGGGATACGTTTCAGTGGGAAGGTTCTGTGGCCAGTGCTGCCTTAGTTTCAGTATACGAAGGACCGTGTGCAAAAATTGTCAGGTTGCAACACCAAGACACAAGGGTGCATGCCTACTGGTACATCTGTTCCCCTGAAGGTTACACTGGTGGGTATGTTGTGCACAACAAACCTTTTATATGAACACCTCTGTCTGATTTCCAATGTAGTTCTAGAGCTGACGGACCAATGGGAAGTAACAACTGCTTGTGACCTGCGTCGAGATATGCTGATGGGACATATGTCGGAATCCATATTGGGTGTGCTGTTGGCTCAGATGCAAAGGTCGCATAGAATGTTGATATTATGATTATACTGGGTCTTGTTGTGTATACCATTCAAACCACTCTTGTTATGGGATGAGCTGGGAGATAATCTTTGTGTTTGCCCTGACCCCCCCTTACTACATCAAGGGGGTCGGTGGGCAGCTGGTGTCCTCCATGAGGGTACAACCCACACAGTTCATGGTTGGGGCTATATACTGGGAGCGGATTAGCCGCTTACAGCGGGAAGGGAGGTTTTCTTTGTTTTTTGTGTTAAGTGCGTTGGGGTTCCTGAGCATAATTGGGATGCTGAGGTGGGTGGGGGGGGGATTAGTTCTGAGATTGTTCAGATATACTGTGGTGCAATGCAGAATACATGGACTGTGGATAGCATACGTGAGCATGAAACGAAACAGAGTTTATAATGCATACATTGATGTCATGTAGGAGTGATGCCAACTGGGGATGGTAAACTAAATTGGATAACGTAGAATGTCAGAGGTCTTAATAATCCGAAAAAAACAAGACAGGTGATGGCTTATCTAGATCGTCATGACGTCCAAGTGGCGTTGTTGCAGGAAACTCACCTTACCAAGCATGCTGCAGCAGCGGTGGCCACTAGATGGGCTGGAGTTCGACTGGCATCTGCCTACTCCTCCTATGCACGGGGTGTTATGATTTTAATAAAAAAGAATCTCCCGTTTGTAAGTTTGCATGAGGAAATTGACGATAACGGCTGCTATATCATAGTGCAAGGGAAATTGTGCGGTACGCTGTTGACTATAGTAAATATATATGGGCCTAATATAGATGTCCCGGGTTTTTACGAGACACTGTGGAATAAAATACATAGGTTACCATCTGCTGCGATCATTTGCAGGGGGGATTTTAATGTAGTATTAAACCCTGCATTGGATCGTCACTCCAATACAGAACCCGCAATAAAGAAAGCCGCACAAGCCGTCAAGAATGGTATGCAGGATTTGTTTCTCATAGATGTCTGGAGGTTGAGGCACCCAGAGGTACGAGAGGGCACATGTCACTCCTATACTCATCAGTCATGGTCGCGACTTGACTATTGGCTGACTACTAGTGATGTAAGCACATGGGTCACTAGGGTTACACACTTGCCTCGCACGCTCTCCGATCACTCCCCGTCGCTGCTCACAATGCTCATACCCACGTACACACCACCTCAATTCCAATGGAGATTGCAATCCACCGCGTTGCAAGATCAGGTTTTTAGAGAGGGGGTGCGGGAGCCATTGAAAATTATTTTACTGAAAATATTGGGTCAGTGCAAAGTTTGAGCACATTATGGGAGGCATTTAAAGTAACGATACGTGGAGTGTGCATAGGCCTACAGGCTGGGGTACTTAAATCGTTACGGGGCTCAATGAAACGGATTGAACAAGAATTAATGCTCCTAGAGCGGCATTATGCAAGTACATCAGATGGTGCTACACTGGCTTCAATACGTTCAAAGATTACTGAATATAATGATCTGGCGGATTTAGAGGGGAAGCATATGTCGAGGTGTTAGACGGCCAGATACTATGGTGAGGGAGGCCGACCGGGGCGGGCCCTAGCCACAAGGATCGCAGAGCCGTGGGCGAAAAATAGTATGGTGCAATCTATTACAGAGGGTGATACTAATAATTGCGACACAGCAGGCATTCTTGCGTCATTCGTGCAATACTACAAAACCATGTATAGCAGTAGGCAAACCGCTGACGAAGATGACATAGCACAATACTTAGAAGATATAGCCTTGGTTTGGTTATCGAAAGGGCAACAAGACTTTCTGATGCACCCACTGACGATTGATCAAATACGTGACGCTATCACTGCTCTGCCTAATGGCAAGGCTACAGGCACAGACGGACTCCCAGCGGAGTTTTATAAAGAATATATTGATCTGTTAGTGCCGCATCTTTATGCTATGTTTGACGAAGCTTATGAACAGCAACGGCTACCGGACACGCGCCGCGAGGCCCTCATTATAGCATTATTGAAACCGGGAAAAGCGCCTGATAGATGTGAATCTTATAGGCCGTTGTCACTAATGAACACCGATGTCAAGATTTTAGCGAAAGTGCTGGCAACCAGGTTGCGGTTACTACTACCCGTCATGGTGCTACCCGATCAGTCGGGGTTTATCCCTACACGCTCCACGGCGCACAACTTAAGGACGCTTTTCGCAGTACTGCACCTTCTAGAACCTACACTACCTGCAGCGGCGGTCCTACTAGGCGTTTGATTCTATCTCTTGGCGATACATGTTCGCAGTGTTGCATCGTATGGGTGTGCCGTACATTTACACCAATTGGATTAAGTTGTTATATACGGATCCGGTGGCCCGTGTGCGTATTAACGGGCAGACGTCTGACACGTTTCCAATTCGGCGTGGTACGAGACAGGGCTGCCCCCTATCGCCTTTATTATTTGCTGTAGTGTTAGAGCCACTGGCCTGTGTACTGAGGCAGCGACATGCAAAGACAGCGCTGCGTTTCTTCCAGCGGCCCTTAGCGGTATCCATGTATGCAGACGACATGGTCTTGTATGTACGTGAGCCGGCGGTGTACCTGGAACAACTCATTAGAGAATATGTTCGATTTGAGTGGCATTCGGGCCTTGCAATTAATTGGAATAAATCGGTTGTGATATCTTTGACAGAGGGCACGACGCAAGTTGAATTAGGGTACCCGTTAGAATGGAGTTCAGACCCAGTAAAATACTTGGGCGTCTGGATACATAAAGACCCACAGGTTATTATACGCACCAATTATGGCACAGCAATATCTCGTCTTGAGGAGCAAGTATCCAGATGGATTCGATTACCATTAACGTTTGCAGATAGGGTAGCCTTGATCAAAATGGTGGTCCTGCCAAAGTTTTTATACTTGTTTGTAACTATTCCCATTCAATTGACGCAACATTTTTTTACTACACTACGCCCATTACTGATTACACTAGCCTGGGGAGTTAAAAAACCGAGAGTTAAATGGGAGACACTGCCGTACGAATTGGGTGAGTTTACGGTGCCAGATATGCAGTTATATTATTTGTGTGCACAAGCACAATACGCATTTTATTGGCATAACGCGCCACCATTCACACCACATGTTGCGGTAGAAGCGGGGGCGGTTCATCCAATCCCACTTAAAGCAATGATTGTTAACAAGACTACTGTCTTCGAAAGGGATGAAGTGGATACGGTGCAATGTACGACTCATGCCTGGAATGAACTGGGGAGGCGTGCACGGAGGCTCCCGTTGTATGCACCGGCAATGCCGCTGGTCCATCATATGGCGATCTCTGTGACGGGTGAAACGGGATCCCTAAAGGCTATGCACAATGCAGGGGCACATACAATGGGTGATATCTATCCCAATGGGAGGTTTGTGGATCTCCAGAGTTTTGTGGGGGACAGGGAAGTATCCGTCATGTTGACATTCATATACAGTAGGCTAAGAGCTGCAGTGCGGATGCTATACCCATGTTTCCCTGACGAACCACCGACTCTGGGGGCTCTACAACTTATATATACTACACAAACTCGGAATAAATTACTCGCTTGTATGCAGCTTCCCAGATGGATGAGGCGGCTATTGGTGTGGGCCCCATGGGCAAATGGAATGCTATTTTGCCCCAGCCGCTGACAGAGGATGAATGGGCAATATGTTGTAAATTAACAGGCCAATTTGTTGCAAACGGAATCTTAGACTTATACATTATAAATATGTCCACCAAATGTACTACACACCAGCGCAACTCTATAAGTATGGCCTGAGGGACTCACACTGCTGTAAGAGATGTGGTGCCGAGAATGCTGATTTTCAACATTTGGCATGGAGTTGTCAAAAAGTGGCTGATTTCTGGGGGAAAGTTACGATGGCCTTAACAGAAATGGTGGGTGAAAACATAGAGGGGTCGATTCCGATTCGGGCCGGAAAAAGCACCGACCGACTCGGATCCGGAAAAAATACCGACCGACACGTACCCGTGGCGCACGACACGCCAAGTACGATGCAAGGCGCGAAAAATCCGACCGACACGTACCGAAACCAAGTCGACCGACCGAGCCGCACGGAAAACAGCAATCCGGCCGGAAAAACACGCGAATCCAACCGACCGACACGCACCCGGAACAAATCCGACCGAAACGTGCACGCGAACTCCAAACCGCAAAGTACGATGCAAGGCGCGAAACCACGAGCGAGTCGGACGGAGAACAAGCCGTACGACCGACACGCATACAAAACCGAGCCGAAGCAACACAATACACCGCGACCGACGCGTACGCAGCATAGAAAACTGCACAAACACAGCGTGAACGAAACGGAGAACACCGTACGAGACCAATGCAGGGTCCGACTTGGTCACAAGAACGTTTCCAACATACACAAACAGCACAAAGGAAAAATCACCCAAAAAAGGCCAAACAAGCAATTACCAAGCCAATAAATACTGGGGGGTGGGGACAGAGAACAAAGACACACCCACAACTCCACCTATATAAAGGACACAAATCACTACCATGAGCCTTTGCAAATGCCATTCCACTGCCAGCACCCAAGAGAAAGCAACCACACACCCACAGCTCATCCCTCACACAAGCCACACACCATCAGCACACCAACAAATACCTACCTCACATACACCCAGCAAAACACACACTCACACACCCTCACCTGCACACCAACACACACATCACCCACCATCACCACCCATCACCATGCCCCCCAAGAAGAATCCCAAGTTTCTAGATAGTGAATTGGAAGTCATGGTAGACGAGATCCTCAGGGTGGAGCCACAGCTGTTTGGCACACTGGTCCAACAGACCCCCATGTCGCAGAAAACCAAGATGTGGGAGAGGATCATCAACAGGGTGAACGCCCAATCACCATGTCGGCGCACAAAGACCGACATCCAGAACAGGTGGTATGACGTGCGCAGGAGGGTACGGAAAATGCTGACGAAAGACTACATCAACAGCCAACACACCGGCAGTGGCCCTCCTGCCAAGCCAATATACCTCAGGCCCTGGGAGGAGAAGGTGCGGGCCATCCTTCCGCCAGTGAGCGTATATGGACTAGAGGACATCCCAGAGCCTGGTGAGTACACAACAAATGTACACAATATACTGCCACAAAACACACACATCACTGTCAAGGGGAGAGTCAAACCATGCACTCATAGCAATTACACAGCAACCAGAACAGAATCATCCCAAAATGTGTATGTCAGTCAGATAAACACAACACATGCCATCAAAAAAGTCACATCCAACTGTGCCAACACATGTACAAACACAACTACAACTACAGCTAGGCAGTGGCACAAATAGAACTAACAAACACATCCACACATGTAGCCACTGTGAGAAGTTGGCCTGGCATATGCTGTCCACTAATTATAGTGGGCACCTTGCACCAGTCCAAATCGACTCTTATGGTAGATAGGTTAAAGACAACCTTATTGAAAGCTATCCTAGTGGTAGCTATGGAGAGCAGCCTTCAGGCTAAGTCTTGAAGGAATGTAAAGCAGCTTGTTTTACCAGTCTATAATCTCTTGAGTGACCAAATGAAAGAGCACCACACCAGGTATATATTCAAAATATATGTATTTATTACTAAACACACCCCTCTAGTCTCTTTATGAGGCTAGAGTTCGAAGTACATAGGTTATAAGATCTTAATTCACAGTAATAGCACAAATACACGTTTGGGCCCTAGGGCGTACCAAACCATATGCCAATAAAGTGGTATGCGAACCACGACTGAACTAGACACTAGGCCTAGAGCCTCTAGAAGTGCTTGGACCACAAGGAACCACCCAAGGTAGTGACACAGGGGACCCACGGGAGACGCGTGCAGTGTAAATACACAACCGCGATACGCCGTTAACTTCTATGGAGAAAGTCGGGATCGGGAAAATAGAGGAAAGGGACACTTAGAAGAGGACTAGGACAAAACCCTTTGAGATCTAGGACTTTGAAGAGTCTCTACCCACGGGAGCACCGGAGTACTCGTGTTACCTCACCCAGGGAAGCCGGGTGCATAGGTGCCTTTCGGGGTCGGGTTTCGTCGTCGGTTCTTATGGCGATCTGCTGCAAAGTGCTGCTGGCGACCAGGAGAAAAGTGTCCGGGTGGATCCAAGAGTGGATCGGAGTTCTGAAGAACCTGAAAGCAGAGGGGACAGAGTCTGGGTCACTAGCCAGTGACCAGGGAGGCGATGGACAGATGCCCACCGATGTCGAGTGCTTCAGATTCGATGACGGTCGTCTTGACTCTTCAGCCACGAGGTCCGGGAGGCGTTGTCGGCGACCAGGAGCAGGATTCGGGCTGTTGCTCGATGTCTGTCGAGTGCAGAGGTGTCGGCGACCAGATTGGACCCAACAAGCCTTGGCAACGGCAAGTCTCGAGTAAGATGTAGATCGTCGATGATGCAGACCAGCAAGGTCTGGGGAACTCACCCAGCAAGGGTAAGTGAGGGCAGGCCTGGAGCAACCAGACTGCCAAGTAAAGAAAAGATTGGCCTTCGTTAAGGGCTACTAGCCAACGGGCTAGCGACCGCGAAGGAGCCTCGTGACGCCGCACGTGGAGCTGGCTTACAGGACACTCGTGGAGTGGGGGCCAGTGATCTTTGGTGCAGGTGGTGCTGGAGGCTAGGGCTACTCGGAGCCCAAAGCACGACTTCTTGGGAGACCCAGAAGATGGTGCACTTGCAAATGTGCTCGGTGTCCAGGGGTCACAGTCTCACGTTACCCACGATAGCCACGGGCCTCAGCTTTGCTGGGGACTCAGGGTAGCCTCGGGGAAGTCTGAGAATCCACCTCTGGTGATGCGATGACTTCGGCGTCCGACGGGAGCTTCAGTGATGCGAACCGGACAGATGCTTCTTTGGTGCCTGCCAAGCAGGGGAGTCACTCCTTGACCCCAAGGGAGATTCTTCAGTCCTCTAATCGTGAGTAGAGTGTCGAAGGTCCAGGATTCTGTTTCAGAGTTTCGTCCAGGTATATCTAAAGTCCTAGGGACTGGGTTCCTACCTTTATTCTAAAAATAGGGGATGGACTACTCTGTGGCCCCACCTATGGGTGGGTCAGGGCAGAGGGGTGGCTACACCCCTTTCCCTTTGTCCAGTTCGCGCCAAAGCAGGGGCTGCAAGCCCCTGATCCGGTTTGAACTGGGGTATGCACAGGGACACCAAATGTGCCCCCAGTGCAGGACTTCAAAGCACCCGAAAGTGCTCCCGCCCAGCCCCAATACACATTGTCCTGTCTGGGGAGGTGGTCACACCTCCCTGGGACAAGAAACCTATTGTCCAGGCCTCCCCTGCCGGAGTTTCGTCCAGCAGCAGGAGGCCAGACTCGTGTCTGTGGCAGCAGCATCCATTTTGTGATGCCAGGCTCTGGAAAGAAGTTACCGGACTCGTCAGAGTTAACATGCCTTTCCCTCTAGAAGGGTGGAATGCTACCCCCGCCGCCAGGATTGGCGGGGGGTAGTATTCCAAGATGTTTGACACCAAACACGACATGTTTAGGTGCAGCCATTCCATAGTTAGCATTTTACCGCGAGGATATAATGCGTTTAAGAGTATATGGTCAGGCTGCACTACAAACAGCATCAGAGATGGTCTCCGAACGCTGCAGAGGGGCCCTGCTCATGCAGGGGCACCCTCTCACATAGGAACCATGCACTCTGCCTTTAGGATTGATAAGGCCTGCCTTAGGAGTGACTTATAGGTTTATATGTGTGTATGCATTTAGTGATATAGGTAACCTATACCACTGCAAGGGGTGCATGCACCACCTTACCCAGGCTGCAGTAGCAGACCTGTGGTGCCAGCTTGGATGGCCTACCAGGGGTGGCATAATACATGCTGCAGCCCCTGGCAGGCCTCTGAGGTACCTATGCCCTTGGTACATAGTATACCATATACTAGGGACTTACAAGGGCACTCCAGATCCCAATCAGTGATGTGCCTAAGGCACATGGAGACCCTTTTAAAGAGGAAACAGCTAGGCTGGGGTTCTGAATAGCAGGGCCCCAGCCAGACTAATGTCGAAAACCAGTGAAGTATCAGCAAAAAGTGGGGGTACCCCTGTGAAGCAGATCCTACTCTCCTACACAACCCCCCCAAACGTAGGGACATTAAACTAACCTTGCCCAGTTAAGTCTTCATGTTCTAAGTGGAAATACCTAGAGAGTCCATCTGCATTCGCATGGTTACTCCCAGGCCTATGTTCCACTGTAAAGTCCATCCCCTGTAGGGAAATGGACCACCTAAGCAGTTTGGGGTTTTCACCCTTCATTTGTTTTAGCCATAAGAGGGGCTTATGGTCTGTCTGAACCAGGAAGTGTGTACCAAACAAGTATGGCCTCAACTTCTTCAGAGCCCAGACCACAGCAAAGGCCTCCTCTCTATGGCTGACCAACGTTTCTCTCTAGGGGTCAGCCTTCTGCTAATAAAAGCTACTGGCTGATCCTGACCTTCTTCATTCAATTGTGACATTACAGCCCCTACCCCCAACTCAGATGCATCAGTTTGAACAATGAACTTCTTGGAGTAATCAGGACTCTGCAGAATTGGAGCAGTGCACATGGCCTGCTTGAGGTCATCAAATGCCTTTTGACAGCTAACTGTCCACTGAACCTTTTGGGCATTTTCTTAGAAGTTAAGTCATTCAAGGGTGTCACTATTGATCCATACCCTTTGACAAATCTCCTATAGTACCCAGTCAGGCCTAAGAAGGCTCTCACCTGAGTCTGGGTAGTGGGAGCAGTCCAGTCCATGATGGTCTGGATCTTGCTCTGCAAAGGTTGAACCTGGCCTCCACCCACAAGGTGGCCCAGGTACACAACCTGACTCTGCCCTATCTGGCACTTAGTGGCCTTGATAGTCAGGCCTGCCTTTGCAGGGCCTGTAAAACATTCCTGAGGTGGACCAGGTGATCCTCCCAGGTGGAGCTAAAGACAGCAATGTCATCTAGATAAGCTGCACTATAGGCTTCCAGTCCTGTGAGAACTGTGTTCACCAACCTCTGGAAAGTGGCAGGTGCATTTTTCAGACCAAAGGGCATCACCACAAATTGATAATGCCCACTAGGGGTTGAAAATGCTGTTTTGGGCTTTGCAGCATCAGCTAGTCTGATCTGCCAGTAGCCAGCTGTTAGGTCAAATGTGCTGAGATATTTGGCAGAGGCCAAAGTATCTATGAGCTCATCTGCCCTGGGTATTGGATGGGCATCAGTCCTAGTGACTGCATTGAGGCCTCTGTAGTCTACACAAAACCTCATCTCTCTTTTCCCACCACTGGTGTGAGGTTTAGGTACTAGGACTACTGGACTAGCCCAAGGGCTATCTGAGGGCTCAATCACTCCCAATTCCAACATCTTCTGGACTTCAGTCCTGATACAGTCCCTGACATGGTCAGGTTGCCTATAAATCTTGTTTTTAATAGGCAGACTGTCCCCAGTGTCCACTTCATGAGTGCACCAGGTGGTCTGACTGGGTGTCAGTGAAAACATATGTCTAAACTGATTGAGGACTTGCCTGCAATCAGTTTGTTGCTGGGTAGTGAGGCTGCCTGCCAAGGCTACACCATCAACTGACCCATCGTCAGGGTTCTGTGAGAGCAGGTCAGGGAGTGGGTCACTCTCTTCCTCCTGCCCTTCATCAGTAGCCATGAGCAAGCCCATGTCTGCCCTGTCCACATATGGCTTAAGTCTGTTGACATGGAGAACCCTTTGGGGACTCCTGGGTGTTCCCAGGTCTACTAAGTAAGTGACCTCACCCTTCTGCTCAACAATAGTGTGGGGTCCACTCCATTTGTCTTGGAGAGCTGCTGGGGCCACTGGCTCCAACACCCACACCTTCTGTCCTGGCTGGTAAACAGTCAGAACAGCCTTTGGTCATGCCAGGCCTTCTGCAGTTCCTGGCTAGCCTCAAGGTTTTTGGTTGCCTTTTTCATGTACTCAGCCATCCTGGAGCGGAGACCAAGTACATAGTCCACTATATCTTGCTTTGGGGGCTTGAGAGGTAACTCCCATCCTTCCTTCACCAAGCACAGTGGACCCCTCACAGGGTGGCCAAACAGAAGTTCAAAAGGGCTGTAACCAACCCCTTCTGAGGCACCTCCCTATATGCGAATAAAAGGCAGGGCAAGAGTATGTCCCATCTACGCCTAAGCTTTTCTGGGAGCCCTTTAATCATGCCCTTCAAGGTTTTGTTGAATCTCTCAACTAAACCATTGCATTGTGGGTGATAGGGTGTGGTGAACTTATAAGTAACTCCACACTCCTTCCACATTGCTTTTAAGTAACCAGACATGAAGTTTGCACCCCTGTCTGATACTACCTCCTTAGGAAAGCCCACTCTTGAGAAGATTCCCAGGAGGGCCCTTGCCACCACAGGTGCTGTAGTGGTCCTGAGGGGAATAGCTTCTGGGTACCTGGTGGCATGATCCACTACCACCAGGATAAACCTGTGCCCAGAGGCTGTTTGGGGATCCATGGGACCAACAATGTCAATCCCTACCCTCTCAAAGGGCACCCCCACCACAGGTAGTGGTATCAGGGGGCCTTTGTAGTGCCACCTGCTTTGCCACTGGCTTGGCAGGTTACACAGGAGCGACAAAACTCCTTACTGTCTTCAGACATGTGGGGCCAGTGAAAGTGAGGGACAATTCTGTCCCAAGTCTTGTTCTGGCCCAGGTGTCCTGCTAAGGGAATATCATGGGCTAGGGTCAATAGGAAGCCCCTGAACTTCAAAGGTATTACCAACCTCCTGGTAGCACCAGGCTTGGGGTCTCTACTCTCTGAGTACAGGAGTCCATCATCCCAATACACTGTATGGGGACCACTAGCTTTCCCAGCAGCCTCAGCAGCAGCTTGCTGTCTGAGGGGTTCAAGGGAGGGGCATCTCTGCTGCTCCTGGCTCAGATCTGCCCTAGAAGGTCCCCCTGTCCCCAAGAACTCAACCTGTTCAGGTTCAAGTTCCTCTGGGACAGTTCCTTCTTCAGGGCTGAGATCATCCTC